>JAXCMG010000019.1:27498135-27510559 GCA_034642415.1 Podarcis siculus | reverse complement strand
TTATTATTATTATTATTATTATTATTATTATTATTATTATTATTATTGCACTGGCTGGCAGAGGCTCTCCAGGCAGAAAGAAATGGCTGTGGCTCAGTGGCAGAGCATCGGCCTGGCATACACAAGGCCTCGGGTTCAATCCCCAGCATCTCCAGGTAGGGTTGGGAGAGACTTCCCTTGCCTGAAACCCCAGAGAGCTGCTGCCAGTTAGTGCAGACACTACTGTACATTTCCGAGCACAATTCAAAGTGTTGGTATTGACCTTTAAAGCCCTAAACGGCCTCGGCCCAATATACCTGAAGGAGCGTCCCCACCCCCATCGTTCTGCCCGGACACTGAGGTCCAGCACCGAGGGCCTTCTGGTGGTTCCCTCACTGCAAGAAGCAAAGTTACAGGGAACCAGGCAAAGGGCCTTCTGGGTAGTGGCGCCCGCCCTGTGGAACGCCCTCCCACCAGATGTCAAAGAGATAAACAACTACCTGACATTCAGAAGACATCTTAAGGCAGCCCTGTTCAGGGAAGTTTTTAATGTTCCCGCAATGAGGGAACCGCCAGAAGGCCCTCAGCCCTGGACCTCAGCGTCCGGGCAGAATGATGGGGGTGGAGACGCTCCTTAGGACGGAAGCAGCCCTTTGCTGCACCTAGCGCAGAAACCCCTTGCTCCAAATGGCTACAGAGACTCCTGACGTCCCAGGAGCAGCTCTCCACAGGCTCTGCAACCTGCTATCCCTTATAGTTAGGAGATGCCAGCATGGCAGAACAGAGGAGAAAAGAGCCCAGCTTACTGATGAATGGCTTGGAGGAATTTTCTCTGGTGCTTCCGGACTTTGGCGTGGTCTATTTTCTTCAGCAGTTTGGTGTGTTTGTAGATGAGCCAGGTCTCCCGCAAGACGTTGGCAGCCGCGTTTTTGATCTGCAAGGGGAAAAAAGAAAAAGCCGGGCCCCGGGGTTAGCTCACCTGCCCAGGTGAAGTGCACCTTTTCCTTCCCTCTCTTCCTCCCCCAAAACAGCACACAGCCAACATCTTATGCTCTATGAAGGATTAGGCAGGCTCTCAGAGCAGAGGGCTCTCACCAAGCCCTTTATTTTCCTTTTTTTTAAAAAAATACATTTTTATTGGGTTTTTTACATATCATTTTCAACAATCATTTAACATAACTTCTTATTTCATACAATGTTTTAGACTTCCGTCAACAACCTCTGATGATTTTCCGTTCTTTATCACTTATTCTGCATTTCTTAATTTCTCTATTACTCTTAATTATCATTAACAAAAACTGGACGCAGGTGGCGCTGTGGGTTAAACCACAGAGCCTAGGACTTGCCGATCAGAAGGTCGGCGGTTCGAATCCCCGCAACGGGGTGAGCTCCCATTGCTCGGTCCCTGCTCCTGCCAACCTAGCAGTTTGAAAGCACGTCAAAGTGCAAGTAGATAAATAGGTACCACTCCAGCGGGAAGGTAAACAGCGTTTCCATGCGCTGCTCTGCTTTGCCAGGAGTGGCTTAGTCATGCTGGCCACATGACCCAGAAGCTGTACGCCAGCTCCCTCGGCCAACAAAGCGAGATGAGCGCCGCAACCCCAGAGTCGGCCACAACTGGACCTAATGGTCAGGGGCCCCTTTACCTTTACCATTAACAAAAATTCTCTTCGCAGTCTTTCTTGCAATATTTCAAATAGTCCTCCTTACAGAACTTCTTGCAATCCTACTAGCATAATCTGTTCGTTACAATTGCTTTTCAAGTATTTTCCATCTTCAGGTAAAACGTGCCAATTCTTTTGCAGCTGACATTTTGGTCCTTCCAGACCCAAGGAGGAGGGATCAGCAGTTTCGGATAAAGTTCAACATTTGTATAAGAACAGCAGATCTTTATTTGCAAAAAAAATTAAAATCCTAAAAGTGGGGATGATGACTCCAAAACAGTCCAGTGAGGGCTGAGTAGGCCCTCTTAATCATCAGCCCTCTTAATCTCTCTCTCACACAAAAATAGAACAGTCCCTGGCAGAGGTAGACTGCTCCTGCCCAAAGAGGTTCCATTTTGAAAACCACAGCTCAGAGCCACTGACAAGCCCGACACGCCATTTGTCAGGACGGCCCTTCCCTGAGCTAGTGGCTACCTCCGTAAAATTTCACAACCGCAAATCAGTGTTAAGAGGTGAGGAGGCTGGCTGTGGTTAACCCAGAACACATTCACGCCTTGCATTCAAAGAGCTATGATACCACTTTTAACCATCACAGCTTCCCCCGAAAAATTACTGGAACTGTAAAGGGTGATGAGGGTCCTTTGGGGAACCCAATTCCCTTCGGGAACTAAAATTCCTGGAGCCTTGTGGGAAGAAAAACTGGCTGTTTAAACCTCTCTGAGAAATCAGGTCTGTGAGGGGAATGGTGGCACAGGGGTAGGGGGCTCTCCTAACAGCTCTCGGCACTCTTAACAAGCTACAGCTCCCAGAATTCTTTGGGGGAAGCCATGGCAGTTTAAAGAGTATCATAGCACCAATATACAGTGGTACCTCAGGTTAAGTACTTAATTCGTTCTGGAGGTCTATTCTTAACCTGAAACTGTTCTTAACCTGAAGCACCACTTTAGCTAATGGGGCCTCCTGCTGCCGCTGCGTCGCCAGAGCACGATTTCTGTTCTCATCCTGAAGCAAAGTTCTTAACCTGAAGCACTATTTCTGGGTTAGCGGAATCTGTAACCTGAAGCGTATGTAACCTGAAGCGTATGTAACCCGAGGTACCACTGTATGGTGTGAAGAGACGGCATTCTGCACATGCTCAGAGGAAAGCTTTCTCTTCCCATGGGCCTGAGGCAGACGTTCACAGCGACGGAAGCCCCACAATGGAAATGGCCAGCAGGCGGGACAACAGCTCTTTCTGCATGCGTAGGGTTAAAACAACGCTACAGCCTTGGCTCCAGGCCAACTGACCAATAATCCTTGATGCACAACTGTGTTGGGAGCGGAAAAGGATGAGGAAGATGGTACAAGTGTGACTGGCTTTTGTGACGCCCTGCAAGGCTAGCTCTCCAAGGTGGTGCCCTCCAAATGAAGCTGAATTATAACTTCCAACATCCCAATCTATTATTATTACTATTATTATTATTATTATTATTATTATTATTATTATTATTATTATTTCATAATAGCACTTGTGGCCCAAATGTCTCTCAGCAGCTTCCGAACGAACAAAGCTAAAACGTATTTTTTTTATTTAAAAAAATACATTTTTAAAAAACACGAGCGAGCAAAGGGTTAATACTTAAAGGAAGAAACAATCCTTGGGTTGTATGCGGTGTTATTCCTACTCAAGAGTAGACACCCCAAAATTAATGACTACAACTAACTTGGGTGCCTCTATTCCAACGGGTCCACTGTGCCTGTAAATAATGATTTATTTTTTTAAAATTACAGTATATATAATATTATTATTTATTTGGTTATGCCTTCGTTGACATCTTTCTGGAGCCAGGAAAAGACTGAGCTCAACACAGAGACCTTTCCATAGACTGTGTCACCGGATGGGTGACAATTCTTAGTGCAGAAGGAACTGCGCTCTGCACGTGTTGAATGGCACTCTTGTGTGCCGCATTTCTGGGGACGCCCCAGGCCAAAGCGTGGCATCCTGGGATCTGAAAAGGAGCCGGCCCAAGATACACAGAAGGAGCTGCACTCTGCATGTGCCTAGATGGACTAATGGTCTGACCCAAAAAATACGCCAACACAAGGCACCAGCCTGGCCTTGCTGCCGGGGGGCGAGCGGAGTATCCCACAGACAGGGAGACAGAAATTCCCCAACCCTCTGGTAATGAGTTGCTGTGCAAAATTTTGCATCCAGTTTAACTCTAATTGTATTTTTAAAACTGTTTTAAATACTCTGTTTTAATGCTGTAACCTGCCCTGGGACCTTAGGGTGAAGGCAGGTTTAATAATAATGATGATAATAATAATAAGAAGAAGAAGAAGAAGAAGAAGAAGAAGAAGAAGAAGCCCCTTGTCACCCATTCCCTCAGCCCAGAGAAGGATCTCAAATAAATTCTAAGGGCCTGGGTTTGTTGAAATCAGGAGAGGCATTCCAGGAGGTATTGGGGTCCTGAGCTGTAAAGAGCTTTCTAGGTCAAAATCAGCACTCTGAATTGTACGGGGAGCAAACGTAACTGTTAACAGAATTGGTGTCATGCGATCTCGATTGCCTCAAAGCTGTCAACAAGTCGGGCAGCCGCATTCGGTCCTAACTGAGGCATCTGAGTCATTTTTAAAGCACATTGCAGTAGTCCGACCTTCCAGTTACCACCGGGGCCACAGATTCCTGTAGCCAAGTTACCCCAAGCCCCAGTCTGGTGGTAGCTGGGCCTCCAGCCTAAGCAGATCGTGTTGGCTGGGGTTGGGTGGCAGTTACATGCAGCCTACCCCTGTCTATTAGTAGTATCAATTATAATTATTATCATGTTGTTGTTGTTTAGTCATTTAGTCGTGTCCGGCTCTTCGTGACCCCATGGGCCAGAGCACGCCTGGCACTCCTGTCTTCCGCTGCCTCCCGCAGTTTGGTAAAAACTCATACTGGTAGCTTCAAGAACACTGTCCAACCATCTCGTCGTCTGTCGTCCCCTTCTCCTTGTGCCCTCCATCTTCCCCAACATCAGGGTCTTTTCCAGGGAGTCTTCTCTTCTCATGAGGTGGCCAAAGTATTGGAGCCTCAGCTTCAGGATCTGTCCTTCCAGTGAGCACTCAGGGCTGATTTCCTTCAGAATGGAGAGGTTTGATCTTCTTGCAGTCCATGGGACTCTCAAGAGTCTCATCCAGCACCAGAATTCAAAAGCATCAATTATTTGGCGATCAGCCTTCTTTATGGTCCAGCTCTCACTTCCATACATCACTACTGGGAAAACCATAGCTTGAACTATACGGACCTTTGTTGGCAAGGTGATGTCTCTGCTTTTTAAAATTATTATCATATTAATGATTAATTCATTCATATTTATATCCCAGCTTTCCACCAAGGAGCTCAAGGCAGCTGCATGCTTGTCCTTCTCCCTGTTTTAAGCCGCAGAACAACCCTGGGAGGCGGGCTAAGCTGAATCAGAGACCGGCCCAAGGTCACCTTCATGGCCGAGTGTGGACAAGAACCCAGGTGTCTCAAAACTACTACCCTAGAGCAGGAGTGGGGAACGGTTGGCCCTCCAGGAGTTGGTGAACTACAACTGCCATCACTCCCAGCCGCTGGTTATGCTCTCTGGGGCTGATGGGAGTTGTAGTTACCGTATTTATCGCTCTATAGGACTCACTTTTTCCCCTCCAAAAATTAAGGGGAAATGTGTGCGCGTCATATGGAGCGAATGCAGGCTCCTTGGCTTCAGCGATAGCAACGCGAAGCCTCCGAAGCGCAGAGGGAACGCTCCCTCCGCTCTCTGGAGGCTTCGCGTTGCTTTCGCTGAAGCCTGGAGAGCGAGAGGGGTCGGTGCGCACGGACTCCTCTCGCTCTCCAGGCTTCAGGGATAGCCGCCTGAAGCCTTTGGAGCGCAGCAGGAACTCGCGCTGCGCTCTGGAGGCTTCGGGTTCCTTTTGCTGAAACCGGGAGAGCAAGACTCTCCTGGCTTCAGCAGAGAGGGAGAGCTGTGCAGCACCCCTTCAGCCAAGTGGGAGGAGAAATGGAAGGGGGCGCCGTTTCTCCTGCCGCTTCGCTGAAGGGGCGCTGAGCAGAGAGGGGGAGCATGTTTTTTCCTGTTCTCCCCCTCCTACGGTCCGGTGCATCCTATGGTCTGGTGCGTCCTATAGAGCGGAAAATACGGTAAGCAAAAATAAGATCCGAACACCTCTTCTAACTCACGGGCATGGAATCCTTGACCCTCCAGATCAGGGGTCAGCAAACTTTTTCAGCAGGGGGCTGGTCCACTGTCCCTCAGACTTTGTGGGGGGCCGGACTATATTTTGAAAAAAATATGAACGAATTCCTATGCCCCAGAAATAACCCTGAGATGCATTTTAAAGAAAAGGACACATTCTACTCATGTAAAAACACGCTGATTCCCCGACCGTCTGCGGAGTGGATTTAGAAGGCGATTGGGCCGGATCTGGCCCCTAGTTTGCCTACCCATGCTCCAGATGCTGCTGCTGGATGACGGCTCCTGCCTGTCCCTGAACCCTGGGCCTCGCTGGCAAGGTCTGATGGGGGCAGCGACAACATCCAGAGTGCCACAGGGCCCCTGCCCCTGTTCTAACAGAGGACGCTGAGGACTCAAGCTGTGACCTTCTACATGCAAAGCATGTGACCTGCCGGCTAAGCGGCAGAGCCCCTCCCTCTGGAGGAAAGGAGCTTCTTTCTGGATCCAATTAAATTATCTGCAATGTGTGGTTAAGCTAATGCCAATAACAACTCAATTTCCACTTTGATTCCCCAGCCCTGGAGATGCCACACCGAGCAGCTAATACCTTTTTAATTTACAGGGCTATGGAGACATTTGCAAAGGGGGTGGGGGTGGGGCTGGCAACTGGCGGAAGGGAGAGGGGCAGGCAGGCAGCTCACAGCAGCAGCAATGCAGTTTCCTGCCCCCCCCCAAAAGAGAATCTTGCCTGGAACCTGGGAAGACGGCTGCCAGTCAGTGTAGACAGTACTGAGCCGGTGGTCAGACTCAGTCAATTATTATACAGCTTTCTGGAGACATATGAAGGCAGCCCTCTACTGGGAAGTTTTTAATGTTTGGCGTTTCATTATGTTTTCATATTCTGTTGGAAGCCACCCAGAGCAGCTGGGGCAACCCAGCCAGATGGGTTGTTTGTTGTTGTTTAGTCGTTTAGTCGTGTCCGGCTCTTCGTGACCCCCTGGACCAGAGCATGCCAGGCACTCCTGTCTTCCACTGCCTCCCGCAGTTTGGCCAAACTCATGCTGGTAGCTTTGAGAACACTGTCCCACCATCTCGTCCTCTGTCGCCCCCTTCTCCTTGTGCCCTCCATCTTTCCCAAGATCAGGGTCTTTTCCAGGGAGTCTTCTCTTCTCATGAGGTGGCCAAAGTCTTGGAGCCTCAGCTTCAGGATCTGTCCTTCCAGTGAGCACTCAGGGCTGATTTCCTTGCCAGGTGGGTAGGTATAAGCAATGTTTTTTTTTCTGGGGGTACACATACCCCTAAACATTTTGTAAATCTAAGTTTTGCCTCATTGAGGCGCAGTATTTCAATATGAGTAGGAAAATGAGCGTACCCCTAAACATTTTTTAGGGGAGGAAAAGCACTGGGTACAAGTAATAAATCATCATCATCATCATCATGCCATGTTCGCTAGGAGTGATGGGAGTTATACTTCAGAAACATCTGGGGGGGGCAAAGGTTCCCCACTTGTGGCCTACACAGGCTGGCAGCAGCTCTCCAGGGTTGGGGGTCCCTCCCGACCTTACCTGGAGATGCCAGAGATTGAAGATTCTCTACCAGTGAAGCTGATGGAAGGCACTGAGGCCACCTGAACCTCAAATGACAGCAAAGGATTCAGAAGTACCCCCAAGCTGTGTACCTGGTCTGTCAAAGGGCAAGGCTCTCTTGCCACCCCCATGTCTAGGGAGATGTGAAAAAGCAAGCCTTCTTCTCTCGACTCCCCCTTCACAGTTCGTCTTTTTTTCTTTTTCTTTTCAAGGAGCTAAAAAGAAGCAGCTTCGAGGCGGGGAAGGCCGGTTCAGTCCATGAATCATTCTTGCTACGCGCAAGGGCTCCTTCGGAAGAACTCTCAAAGAAAATGGATTCTTGGAATTAGCAACCTGGGAGGGCAGCAAACCCACCATGCATGTGTAACATAAAAATGATGGATTGGGAGCTGTGATTTGCTCATCACCTGTGAAACTTATGTCCGTGCCTGGGTGGAGCTGGAGAAGGAAGAGGCTGGCTGATTGCATGTTGCATCTCAGTGAGTGTAAAATTGAAGATAGGCTTCCTCATACTAAGAGCTCTCCTGAGATGATCTTCTGTAGATGTGGTACTGGGTTTAGTTTAAGGGAGAGGTTTTCTTTCCTGATTACCCGAAAGGCTGTCTGCCCCTTTACAGATCTGCCAGTTTGTTTGGATCTTCTGGGGATATTCTTTGGGGGGGGGTTTATTTCCTTATTGTGGCTGACGCAACCCTCTTTTAAATAAAACAAATAAATCATTTGACGATTATTAACAAAGCCGCTCCAGGGGGGAAAAATACACCAGGTGGTAACATTCTGCAAGAAAATATTATTTAGCATAAAAATGACAGGATTTCTGTCATTTTAAAACCCTCAAAACCTAGTTGAATTTGCTTTCGTGAGAGTTAATCATTTTCTTGATGGGACAAACAGTTTCCCCATAATTTATTTCTATAGTGACTTGCAATTCTTGCTTGTAGATTTTGTGTGTGTGTGTGTGTGTGTGTGTGTGTTTTGTAAGGTTCTCCACTTCTGGCTGTCTTAGGTGGCCACTGGCCCACTCTTAAAAGCTTTCTGCAAGCAATCAGTTCAGGTTCCTTCTGAAAACAGCCAGTTCTTTCTCCCCCTGCATCCCACCTGGTGGGGAGAAAGATGGGAAGGATGTAGGGAAGAGAGAAAGGGGGGGTGGCCCTGTCCTGGTTTGGGTTTCATCTTGTCCGCCTCTGACTTTGGCCCTACCCACAATCATC
Organism: Podarcis siculus; assembly: GCA_034642415.1. NCBI lineage: Eukaryota > Metazoa > Chordata > Lepidosauria > Squamata > Lacertidae > Podarcis > Podarcis siculus. The sequence goes on along the minus strand of JAXCMG010000019.1, from coordinate 27,501,941 downwards.
ATAAGGGATGCTGGTGGTGCTGTGGGTTAAACCACAGAGCCTAGGACTTGCTGATCAGAAGGTCGGCGGTTCGAATCCCTGCCACAGGGTGAGCTCCCGTTGCTCAGTCCCTGCTCCTGCCAACCTAGCAGTTGAAAAGCATGTCAAAGTGCAAGTAGATAAATAGGTACCAGTAAACGGCGTTTCTGTGTGCTGCTCTGGTTCACCAGAAGTGGCTTAGTCCTGCTGGCCACATGACCCAGAAGCTGTACGCCGGCTCCCTCGGCCAATAAAGCAAGATGAGTGCCGCAACCCCAGAATCGGTCACGACTGGACCCAATGGTCAGGGGTCCTTTACCTTTAGAATCATCATGCAGCCCCTGAAGGATTACCCCCAAGGGAAATGAGTTGCTTGATGACACCCCTTCGCCCCCAAAATATTGAATGCTTTGAAAAATGTATCCTGCTCTGGGATCTGATCCGATTAAGAGTACTTAAAAAACAACAACCCAGAAGAAACAAATACACAAATAAAATACAATAGGCACACAAAAACCTTATTAACACCTTGATGCTGCCTTGCCAGATAAATCTCTCTCCCCCTTCAGTTGTCTGACATGCACAAGACCTGGGAGATCTTCACGCAGGCCTGGAAGTGTTGGGGAACTTGTCATGATACGGGGCCTCTGAAGAAACAGCTTCTCGAATCATTAATTTGCTCTAGTGCTCCCCTGATGGACATGCACACAGCCCCTGCCTGCTCCGAACAAGCCTTTCAGCCTCTTTATTCAGGCCGATCTCCTCCTCTTCTCACTCCCCTTCAAAGAGAACACCTCTGACATTTCTCCCGGCTCCAACCTCGGGCAGCTCAGGGATCTTGCAAAACCTGCCCCTGGGGACCAAGAGCTCCTGTTCTCCGCCTCATCTAAAAAAAGCCTTCCATAAGCAAGCGAGGGAAATTATCCAGAGAGGCCGGAGAGAAAGCAATTTAGATAATGAATCTGGCGGAAGGGAGAGAGGTGGCCCCGGAGGACCAGAGGGGAAGTGCGAGGAAGTTGCTAGGCAAAAGCAACAGCCTAAAAAAAGAAAGTTCTGATGCAGCCTTTTCTGTCAAATCCAAGCATAAGGATGAACGAAATCAGAATATTTTAATGTCTACAGTGGACCCGTTCCGTTGCCAATTAGAATTGCTGTAATATCAGGTACTCAAATCCCAGGCTGGACAACTTTGTGGAGGGTATGCCTATCGGCAGCTCTTAGCCGTGATTTCTTATGAACCTCCAGCATCAGAGGCAGTCTACCCCTGAATACCAGCTTTCCTTAAGTGAACCACTGTCCACTCAGCTCAATATTGTCTACACTGACCGACAGCAGCTCTCCAGGGTTTCAGGCACGAGGCATCCCCAGTCTGACCTGGAGATGCTGGGACCTGATCCTGGGACCTTGTGCATGCAAGGCAGATGCTCCGTCTCGCGTCAAGGTCTCCCCCCACCCGCTCGCAGGCCGCTTACCCGCTTGGTGAGCTGTGTGTCCATCATGAAGTTGTGGACGTGCTTCTCGGCTTTGGTGAGCTCCAGCTTCCGTGCCACGACAGCCACTACCAGGGCGGTGCAGCCAGCCCCCTGGCAGGCGAAGGAGCGAACCAAAAACAAAACACAACACTGAGAGTTAGCCAGAAATCCAACCCAAATATTAACTCAGCTTCCTGTTTGCACTGCTGCCGCAGCCTGTTTCAAATCCCCGTGGCTGCTGTTTTGAATTCCCCCAAGGACAGAAATCCTTGCCCTTGCAGCTACTACTATTAGTAGTTTTGTTTTCTGGCCCACGGTTTTGTTTCTGGCTGACACCCCCAACCATTTTGTATAGTGAGGAACCTCAGGCCTGGGGGACCAAGGTGACCCTCCAGGCCTCTCACTTTAGCCCTTGAAACTCTCCCTAGGCCACAGCCCCTTCCTCAACCCCACCTCTATCCCCAAGGCCACACACTCCTGCTGGCCTTGCTCTGCACCCTCGTTGTGTGTTTTTTCTTGCTTGGGCATGTCATAATAATAATAATAATAATAATAATAATAATAATAATAATAATTTATTATTTATACCCTGCCCATCTGGCTGGGCTTCCCCAGCCACTCTGGGCGGCTTCCAACAAAATATTAAAATACTGTAATACATCAAACATTAAAAGCTTCCCTAAACAGGGCTGCCTTCAGATGTCTTCTAAAAGTCTGGTAGTTGTTGTTCTCTTTGACATCTGGTGGGAGGGTGTTCCACAGGGAGGGCGCCACCACTGAGAAGGCCCTCTGCCTGGTTTCCTGTAACTTGGCTTTTCGCAGTGAGGGAACTGCCAGAAGGCCCTCGGCGCTGGACCTCAGTGTCCGGGCAGAACGATGGGGGTGGAGACGCTCCTTCAGATATACTGGACCGAGGCCGTTTAGGGCTTTAAAGGTCAGCACCAACACTTGAACTCTGATACTGACTCTGGCTTGTCTTGAGGGGAGGATAGATAGGGGAACGGGTGTGTAGAAACAAACCTATCTCTGCCCACTCTCGCCTCTCTGTCCCCCTGCAATCACAGACATAATAGATTCTTCAGCCCTGATTGATTGATTGATTGATTGATTGATATATTATCCTTTATCAAAAGATCCCAGGGCAGTGTACAACATTAAGAAGGCATATTATGAACCATAATAATAAAAATATAATACAAAGCGTAATAATAAGACAGCACAGGGCGCCTGCCCTGCGAAATGCCCTCCCGTCAGATATCAAAGACAGAAACTATTATACAACCTTCCATAGAAATCTGACGGCAGTCCTATATTGGAAAGTTTCTGATGTATTGTGTGTTCTCTTGTATTCTGTTGGAAGCTGCCCAGAGTGGGTGGGGCAACCCAGTCAGATGGGCATGGTACAGCTGTTGTTGTTGTTGTTGCTGCTGCTGCTATTGTTGTCGTCGTTGTCGTCAATACAGTCATCCCTCGGGTTACAGCCGCTTCAGGTTGCATCTTTTCGGGTTGCAGACCGCCAAAACCCGGAAGTACCGGAACGGGTTACTTCTGGGTTTCAGCAGCCACGCATGCGCAGAAGCACTAAATTGCACTTTGTGCATGCGCAGAAGCGCCGAATCACAACCTGAGCGTCCACTGTATTATTATTATCGTCATCAGAGTCCAAGGCAGCTGCAATGTCCTGGTTCCCTCCAGCCCCACCATTTGGCAGGTGAATGATCAAGAGCGGGGAGTGTCAGACAAAATATGCCATTCACAGTTGTCCTGGGACCTCAACTCCAAAACTCCCCAAAGCCACGTAGCAAGGAGAAAAAGACAAGGATATACAACAGCCTCTGCCCTAAAGATTTGCATCTGAGCTGCTATCCATGGTGCTGAAACAGCACCTGCTTGCTCCAAAAGTGGACAGTGCTGCCTGCTGTTCATCCACAAGCCCCTTTAAGCAAGAAATTGCCTTAATAACTGGGTTTTTTAAAATGAATTTGCTTATTAATGAGAACATTAAGGATAAATGCCTTTTATTGGTATTGTTACAAGCAACAAGAAGCACCTAGGAACTGTAAACCAACACAGTCAGGCTAGACTGCAGGCTTACAACTTAAGGCAGCCCTCCCTGATCCAGGGCAATCCAGAAGTGCTTGGGACTCCAACTCCCATCAGCCCCCAGCCAGTAGGGCCAATGGTCAGTGATGATGGGAGTTGTGGTCCAACAACATTTGGAGGACCCCAGGTTCCCACACCCTTTGCTGCCATGACCTTATCACAGCCACCTGCACGGGTGGTGGGGGAACGACACACCTGGGGGCTGAACGTGGC
>JAXCMG010000019.1:27466910-27498125 GCA_034642415.1 Podarcis siculus | reverse complement strand
CCCCCACCCTCACCTCCCCCCTTGGACCACTGGCCAAAGGGGAGGGAGCAGCAAAGCCGTCACAAATTGCCATGTAAAGAGTGAAGTGGTTCTTAAGCTCCGGGCGACGAGTTACAAAACAGAAGCCGGGTGCGGAGAGAGATTGTAGCGTGTGCCTCCCTGCCCGCCTTCCCCCCTTGCCGGCCCAGAAGAATGACAGCTGGGCTGTGTCTTTTCTCTTTATCCGAGTGATTACATCCCAATCAGGGCCTGCTGGGGCCGCAGAACGGCGCATCTGGCAGAGGGACGGTGGGCAGAGGAGCCGCTTCCTCTGCTAAACGCAGACAGCTGCCAGGCCTCCAAACAGTTTAGGTAGAAGGGTTGTTTTATGGGTCTCGTGGCGTGTGTCTGTGTACATGTCCACAGCAGGTGTTTGGCATATGAACGCATGTCCAACTTGACAGAACCACACATCTATTTTTGCCCTTTCTCTCTCTCTCTCATTCTCTCTCTCACTGCTTTCCCCCCGCCCTGCCACCACCCTGGAGATTAGACACTCCAGTAAGCCCATCTCAGTCTTTAATTAACAAGCCTGGTCCGATCTCAATTCTGAAGCATTCCCATAAGCCCTGGCCTGGTGGGGTTTAGGGCTTTTGTTATCTGCAAGCGCACACACACACATTCACACCACACTCTCTCCCCGAATATGCAAAGGTTTTCTTTTTAAGGCCGCTCTTTTAAGGCAAAATCCTATTGCGGCAAAAGAGAGAAACCCAAAACCCAAACCGTGTGGAAAATGGTGAGCCTGCTGCTTTTGAGTGATAGTAAACGACAAACCTTTTGAGGAAATCATCCTCAGAGAGACTCTGAATGAGCAGCCACCTGGGGTGAGCTGGATGCGAGAGGTGTCAGCTAAACCGGAGAAGCCCTCAAAAAAACCTGGGGCCGTTCAGAGGTTGTGGGACTTCCAACTCCCACCAGTCCCAACCAGCAATGCCATTGGTCAAGGATGATGTTGGAGTCTGAACCCAAGGCCAGGGGGGCGTTTTCAAAAAAAGGCATCTCTCCAATTGCCAAGAGACTGGGCAGCAAGTTGTGGGTGCCCACTGCCATGTGTGGGTAGGTAAAGGTAAAGGGTAAAGGGACCCCTGACCATTAGGCCCAGTCACGGACGACTCTGGGGTTGCAGCGCTCATCTCGCTTTATTGGCCGAGGGAGCCGGCGTACAGCTTCCGGGTCATGTGGCCAGCATGACTAAGCCGCTTCTGGCGAACCAGAGCAGCGCACGGAAACGCTGTTTACCATCCCGCCGGAGTGATACCTATTTATCTACTTGCACTCTGACGTGCTTTCAAACTGCTAGGTTGGCAGGAGCAGGGACGGAGCAACAGGAGCTCACTCCGTCGCGGGGATTTGAACCGCCGACCTTCCGATCGGCAAGTCCTAGGCTCTGTGGTTTAACCCACAGCGCCACCCGCGTCCCCCATGTGTGGGTAGACTGATGTTTTTCTAAGAGCTGTTAAGCACGTGACCTTCACACATGCTGTTGCACAATAGACTTCAGTTGTCTGTGATATGCAGCCCCACTGAGACTTTTGAGTATGAAAATGAGAAAGCTAAGCTTGCTAAAGGAAATGCAGGCTTGATAGAAAAGGTTCTAGTTCTATCCAAGGGAGGAAGAGAGCAAGGACCTGCTACAGGAAGAGATCCCAACAAAAGAAGAATGGCAGGTGACGTTAATGGGCTATGCCGAGTCGGCAAAACTAACAGGGAAAATTTGGAACCAGCAGGACCAGGCCTTTTTGAAAGACTGGAATAAATTTACATTGTATTTGAGAGACAATTGTAAACAATTGACATCGTTAGTAGGGCTACAAGAAGTTTTGTAAGGTTAGAGATATCAATTATCAATATTATGTTTAAATGTTGTATTTAAGATCTGGATTTAAGGGTAATAATAATACAGTGGTACTGCCACGGGTTAAGAACTTAATTCGTTCTGGAGGTCCATTCTTAACCTGAAACTGTTCTTAACCTGAGGTACCACTGTAGCTAATGGGGCCTCCTGCTGCCGTGCCACGATTTCTGTTCTCATCCTGAAGCAAAGTTCTTAACCCGAGGTACTATTTCTGGGTTAGCGGAGTCTGTAACCTGAAGTGTCTGTAACCTGAAGCGTCTGTAACCCGAGGTACCACTGTAATAACGAAATGCAATATCAGAGCATAATAGTTGAGGAGGAGGGAAGTCTTGGGCCAAGATGGCCAAGTGGTCTTTATATATTATATGCAAGATGGATGTTTTGCAAAAATTTTTTTTTTATAAAATTCAATAAAAATTTATATATATATAAAGAAGAGAGAATAAGGAGCTGCTGGATCAGGCCAATGGCCTCTCTAGTCCAGCATCCTGTTCTCACTGTGGCCAATCAGATGCCTGGGAGGAACCTGCAAGAAGGCTCCAAGCACAAGAGCTCTCTCTTCTCCAGTGGTTTCCAGAAACTGGTATTCAGAAACATCGGTGCCCCCAACAAAGTCTACTAAGCAGTTGGTCCCTTACCTTTCCCGCCCCGACCTGGCCACAGTGATCCATGCAATGGTCACCTCCAGGCTTGACTACTGTAATTCGCTCTACACGGGGCTGCCCTTGAAGCTGTCCCAGAAACTCCAGCGGGTGCAGAATGCTGCAGCGAGGCTCCTCACGGGGTCTCTGCCATGGGAGCATATTCACCCAGTGCTTTTCAAACTTCACTGGCTCCCGGTGGAGTACAGGGTCAGATTTAAGGTGCTGCTTTTGACCTTTAAAGCCCTTCATGGCCTAGGACCCTCGTACCTACGGGACCACCTCTCCCGGTATGCCCCACGGAGAGCCTCAAGGTCCATAAATAGCAACACCCTAGTGGTCCCGGGCCCTAAGGAAGTTAGATTAGCCTCAACCAGAGCCAGGGCCTTTTCAACACTGGCTCCGGCCTGGTGGAACGCTCTGCCTCATGAGACCAGGGCCCTGCAGGATCTGATTTCTTTCCGCAGGGCCTGTAAGACAGAGTTGTTCCGCCTGGCCTTTGGCTTGGAGTCAGTTTGATTCCCTCCCCCTCTTTCTTTTTCCTTTTTCCTTTCTCCTCCTGTGATGAGGCTTCATTTTAATATTTTAATGTATTTTAATCTTGTTTTTAAGTTGTATTCATTCAACTTGTTTTTATTATTGCTCGTTAGCCACCCTGAGCCCGGCCTTGGCTGGGGAGGGCGGGGTATAAATAAAAAATATTATTATTATTATTATTATTATTATTACTAGCCATGGTGGCTCTGCTCTGCTTCCACTGTTGGATGTCCACAAGTCCTCTAGAGTTCATAACTTTATAATCTTATAAACTTCTATCATGTCACCTTCGCCTTTTCTCTCAACTTAAAGTTCTCAAACGCTGCAAGATGGAGATGAATAGAACCACGCTTGCTCTTTGATATCTGCAGGGGGGGAGAAACAAAGGAAGGGGGGTCTTCTCTCCCAAGGTGGTGCTGAGAAGGAGGAAGTGAGGTCAGCAACCCTGAGACATAGCTGTCAAGTGTCCCTTATTTGAAGGGACAGTCCCTTATTCCAGTGCCATGTCCCGCTGCTGTCCCTTATTGATGGATGTCCCTTAAATGTCCCTTAAATTTCAAAGGAAGCAGCTCCTCTCCCTCCTTCCCTGCCGGCCAGGGAGGAGGAAGGCTCCAACTGTGTTGCTTGGCTGTGTTGCTCACCCAATAAGAAGTCTAAGAACGACTGGGGGGTGAGCTTGCATGCCTTGTGTGTGGCTAGTTAATGCAAGCTGAGGGGGTTTTTGAATGCTGGACGCCATTTTGTTGCACGTGCTGCTGCAAACTTTGCAGTGCAAAGCCAGGCCAGGGAGCCATCTTAAGTTGAGGCTGCATAGGCCTTGTGGTGCATGTGATTCAGATTCTATTCAGTTGAACCTCTGGTTACAAAGTTGGTTGGACAGTGTTCTCGAAGCTACCAGCATGAGTTTGACCAGACTGCAGGAGGACAGGAAGACTGGAGTGCCTGGAACAGGTGAGGCTGCAGGTCCCTTATTTTGGCTGCTGGTCCCTTATTTTCAAGGCTGCTAGTCCCTTATTTTCAAATCTGTAAGTTGACAGCTATGCACTGAGAGCATCCGTCCAAAAGCAGAAGGACGGTCAGCACAGGTTAGGTCAGAAACACAGTCTAGGAAGTTGGGAGGTTATCCTCTCTATCACCTTCCTTCCAAGGCAAATCCCATCAGCATCAATACTAGCCAAGTTGCACTCCAACAGAAAGTGTACTTCAACTCTGGAAAAATCTTAACACTCCTATGTGTCATTCCACATATTAAACCTGGGTTTGCCACCAGCTGCACACTCAGCGGGGAAGCGAAAGCTATCCCAGCTCTCTGAGAAGTAGGGGGATTAATTTACCTTGCAAACCTACCAACTGCATGAACCGAAACACACTTATCCTCTGAAAAGCTGCCCTGAATTTTGAAATGCAATTCTCCAGCCAAAAATACACATATCCGTGAAAGGAATGGTCAATGATGCATCATCTGCTAATTGGAATCTGCGGGAGATATTCCCTGCCAAGCTTCAAAGATTTCAGAAGCCTGCTCCACAGTAACTCAGAACCAGCGTTAGAAATTGAGATATATAAACCAGGTGCCGAACAGCTCCTTAAACCAAGGTTACAGTCGCTGAAACGGAATGCCTAGTTGCCATTTTGGGGCCAGAAGCCTCGAAAGTTGTATTTTTCAAAACGACTTTTTGGAATTCTTTCTGATTGTGCAGATAAAATATACGGGTAACTGGTGGAGTTCTGCAGGATGTGTTGCTAGTGTGTGAAAGCAGTCAAGACCCAAGAATCCCCAGGCATACACCTTCAGATGGTGGAGACTTCAGACGCCATCGTACCATCTTCACTAGGTTGCGAAATGCACCTTGCACCCAGCAAATTTTGAACGTTGCTTGGAATAATGCTTTTTAATTCTGAATAATTCCAAATGCTTTTTTTTTTTTACAGGGTAGGGGTGAGTATTCGTGCATGAAGGAGAGGGTGGCAGTCCCCCAAAGTTTGGGAAACACTTGCTACACCACCGCTGGGAAAGCACTTGCAAAAATGTAAGCATTAGGGTCACGGGTATTTGAAGAAATACACCCCAAAATGCAAGCCGATGCACACACAAAAAAAAGCTTGTTGAAATGGGGAACAGCGAGAAAACAAAATTGACAAACTAAAGGATGAGCTGGTGAGACCCACCCAATACTCCTGGAGAAGCCCTACTAAAATTTATCATTCTTCATTTAAGCATTCACATAAAAAGTACCGTATTTTTCGCTCTATAAGACGCACCAGACCACAAGACGCACCTAGTTTTGGAGGAGGAAAAGAAGGAAAAAAACATTCTGAATCTCAGAAGCCAGAACAGCAAGAGGGATCGCTGTGCAGTGAAAGCAGCAATCCCTCTTGCTGTTCTGGCTTCTGGGATAGCTGCGCAGCCTGCATTCGCTCCATAAGATGCACACACATTTCCCCTTACTTTTTAGGAGGGAAAAAGTGAGTCTTATAGAGCAAAAAATACGGTAACTTGCCAACCGAGCCCTGGTTTTAAATATTAAGCAGAGCCCTGCCGCTCTGGAGGAACTCTGCAGTTATCCGCTCCCTCCCTCCTGCCCACTCGGCCCTGAAGCCGCAGGATCCTACTTAGCAGGAGATTTCGTTGTTGTTTTTTAATACCTCTGTGCTCTGAGATCTGCCAGCCAGGCAGGGAAGAAGCCTCAGGTGCTAAAAGACTCATTTTCTGGATGAATGGCGTAGAAAGGTCACTCTTGCCAGGTCTGGAGGGGATTTCCTCTCCAGCTCAGCTTGAGCTCTCCCAAGCAGCCAATGCACAGCTCGGCTATGTCTCCATTACCGCCCTGCCTTGTTCCTGCTTATCCCTGGCTGTGTCCCGCAATCCCACAAGTGTTACTGTGTAAGAGCGGAATATTACATGGAGCGCAACAATCTGGCGTCTTGAAAAACTCAGCTTTCTTCTAAGAACAAAAATAAAAATAAAGAGGCTAGGCATGAGGAACTGGTAACCTGCAGGCCAAATGTGGCCCCTGGGGGGCTTTCATCCCCTCCCCTGATGCAATTAGGTTTTAAAAAAGCTTTCACATCAGCTCCAATAGAAGGCCCCCCACCCCGCAGTCTAATTGCAGGGCAAGGGGTTTGTGATCTTCCTGGAAAGGTTAACCCATGGGTAGGCAAACTAAGGCCCGGGGGCCAGATCCGGCCCACGGACGGTCCAGGAATCAGCGTGTTTTTACATGAGTAGAATGTGTCCTTTTATTTAAAATGCATCTCTGGGTTATTTGTGGGGCCTGCCTGGTGTTTTTACATGAGTAGAATGTGAGCTTTTATTTAAAGTGCATCTCTGGGTTATATGTGGGGCATAGGAATTCATTTATTTATTTTTTCAAAATATAGTCCAGCCCCCCACAAGGTCTGAGGGACAGTGGGCTGGCCCACGGCTGAAAAAGTTTGCTGACCCCTGGGTTAACCCTTCTCTCCCCAGCTGCAACCTGCAGAAAAAATCATTCATTCATTCATTATCTCTCTCTCTCTCTCTCTCTCTCTCTCTCTCACACACACAATTTGGCTTAATAGCTAATTTCAAGCCTGACAGCTGGGTGTGTCTGTGTTCATGAGATGTACAGTATCTCTCTGTCTGTGTGTGTGTGTGTGTGCGCGCACACACACACACGCACTTACCCACATTAATGTGGTGTGCCCATTACTTTTTAAACTGCATGTTTAAAATAAGAACTCTTATGTGTGCCTCTTGTTTTTGTATCTATTGCATGCTCAGAACAGACCTCTTGAAAGTAATGGGCCTGACTAACTTTAGGTGTTTGGCTACCTTTTTAAAATATATATATATCAGTGGATCTACTTTGAGTAGAAGTTAGCTGGGCAGGATTGGAACCAATGACTTAAAATGGCAGGGAAGCAGATTTCAGCTTGAAATTTGAAGCAACGTAACAGTAATTGGCCTATATGCCAATCCTGGCCCAAGAGGCCATTCCCCCACCAAAAAAAAACCCCCACTCCCAGCTGTCAATAAGCTAATATCACCGTTGGTCGGCCATCATTCTCCATCAACATATGTAGCAGAACAAGTAAATAAAACGAATGGCACCATTTCGGACTGCACCACTTCAGAGTACTCTTCCAGATTTAAAAACGCCATATATTCCTGCAATGTAATTGGAAACTGTGTAGTGCATGTGGTTCCTATACACACGAGATTCCCTGCAAATATAAGGGGAGAAGGAACAGCAGAAATTTGCTCTAGCTATAGAAGAAATCACTGTATATAAATAATATACCTTATTGCACTAAGCCCGAGAACCATGAGTTAATGTTGCTGGTTATAGTATTTATCATTTCCTTTCTATAAAATTATTCCATAATTTGCTTTTTGTGTATGTAAGTAAAACTTAATAAATGTTGTTAGGTTGTTGTTTTAAAAGCCTTACAAGTAGGGGGGGAAACAGCTAGGACAGGCATAGGCAAACTCCGGCCCTCCAGATGTTTGGGACTACAATTCCCATCATCCCTGACCAGTGGTCCTGTTAGCTAGGGATGATGGGAATTGTAGTCCCAAACATCTGGAGGGCCAGAGTTTGCCTATGCCTGAGCTAGGACATGTATGCTGGCTCACTATTTGTAGAGAGCTTTTTAAAGGCAAGAGAGCATCTTTTTTCTTTTAAAGAGGGAGTAACATTTCCTCCTCCCCTGCAGTCTAAGGTGGTTCAATCCATTTCATCATTCTGTTCCATGTGCAGATGAGGACTGGAAAGAGATTGGCGATCCTGGGGAGGATCTGTAGCTCACTGACAAAGCGGCCGCCTTGCATACAGAAGGGCTGCTGGTTCAATTCCTGGAATCACCAGTAAATGGAACACAGAGAGGAAGAAAAAAAGGCTGTGTATGAGAGAGAAAAAGCTGAGCTGACTCAGTAAAGGCCGCTCCTTTGGGTTAAAAGCGTGCACACACACACACACACACACACACACCCCTACATGACTGTGGACAGCAGGGCTGTTAACCAGCACTAAGGGAAAATCGATCTGCGTTAAGAGATCCCGATTATGTGCCCCAAGGAAAAGCACACGGCTGATCAACCCTTTCCAGCGGCGGGTGTTCAAAGGAGGGTTAGTGAAAATAAACAAGAGCAGGTGCCAAGCGCAGAGGGATGGGAACCTCGGAAAACAAACGGCAGGTCTTGAAGTGGGGTGGAATCAAGCTTCCAAGGTTTCCAGCGGGGCAGGAGGAAGAGAAGCCGCTGTTTTGTCTCTCATCTCCTCTTGGTACGGGTCAGAAAGTAGCAAGAGGCAGCCACCCGTCAGAAAGAGAGGGAGGAGAATCACAAATAAATGGGCATTTTATAGGAACTGGACTGTGTACATGGATAAAGATATGAAGAAGGAAGGCCTGACCGGGGGGAGGGGGGAAGTAAATTGGAAGGTATTTTGAATTGATTTGTTATGTAAGCCTTTTTTTCAGAAACCATATATATTAATGTTATGTAGTTAGGCATTGTAGTATAGTATGAATGAATTTTGTTCTGTATTCTTTGTTTTATAGAATATATATAATAATGTTATGTTACTAAGCAAACTTAATAAAACAGGAAAAAATGAAAAATAAATAAATAACTGCATTCTCCAAAAGAAAGAAAGAAAGAAAGAGAGGGAGGGAGGGACCCTCTGGTTCAGTGAGATGGCCCAGCAATTGCCCCTCTCAGGAATGCAGAAAGTCCCCTTATGCTGCAACCAGAGACATCAAGCTCAGTATTTATGGTGTCGTCCTTCATCTTGGGTCTCGGGATGTTGAGAACGCAAAAGCGCTGCTGGATCCGGGCGATGGCCAGCCTAATCTAGCATCCTGTTCTCACGGCAGCCAACCAGGAAACCCGCAAGCGTGCAGGATCCAAGCACACATTGCTGGACCGCAATCCCCATCATCCATGATCATCGGGCTAAGATGGCAGGGGATAATGTGAGTTGTAGTCCAGCAGCACCTGGGGGACCCAATGCTGAAGGACACTTGGTCTACCCAGCACCACTGGGCTCCAACTGTTGGGTCCATGGGATCATAGGAGAGTTGGAAGGGATCCAACCCCCTGAGAGATCTCTCAGGGTGAGAGGTGGGAGAAGAGAGGGACGCTCCCAGGTGAGAGATGGGGGTACAATGGCTCCTAAAAAGTAAGGGGAAATGTGTGTGCATCTTATGGAGCAAATGCAGGCTGCGCAGCTATCCCAGAAGCCAGAACAGCAAGAGGGATTGCTGCTTTCGCTGCACAGCGATCCCTCTTGCTGATCTGGCTTCTGAGATTCAGAATATTTTTTTTCTTGTTTTCCTCCTCCAAAAACTAGGTGCGTCTTGTGGTCTGGTGCGTCTTATAGAGCGAAAAATACGGTAATTTCTTCCTCTTATTTTTTTATGTAGATTAGCTTGTCTTTTATTGTACAGTGGACGCTCGGGTTGCGAACGTGATCCGTGCGGGAGGCATGTACACAACCTGCAGCGGTGAGTCTGCGCACGTGCGGGTTGCGATTTGGAGCTTCTGCACATGCGCAAAGCGCAATTTAGCGCTTCTGCGCATGCGCAACCGCCGAAACCCGGAAGTAACCCGTTCCGGTACTTCCAGGTTTTGACGCATATGTAACCCAAAAAAACACAACCTGAAGCGTATGTAACCCGAGGTACAACCGTATTGTGAAAAGCGTTAACAAAACACACACATCCCAATACTGTATTTTATTTAAGTTGGAAACCCTACCATAGACCCTCACCAGCTTCTAGAAGTGAATGTGGCCCCAGGCTGCAAATCGTTCCCCAGCTCTGCCAAAGTTCAAAAAGAAGCCAGGCTGAACCCTGGAAACTTTAAAGAAGCTGCTGTGTGTGTGTGTCTTCCCAGAATCCATCCGAGCATGCATCAAGAGGTCACACCAGGATTATTTGGGTGTCGCTGAATTAATGATTCTCCAGCTGCAATGGAGATGATCCTTGAAGGCTGCCATGCCAGAGCGCTGATAAATCGTGTGGAAACCTCCCTAGTCTCAGATTAATGACGGGTCTTTAAAAAAAGAGTTCCCAAGAAGAAGAAGAAAAGAGGTCAGGACAGAAGGAAAGGTTCTAGGCTGGCCAAGCCCTTCCAAATAAAGCACGTGGTATTTATTTATTGACGACTGATTGATGGCGAAGAATTGTCAAGGCACCGCTGCACATCCCAGAGAACTGACCTCTGGGGAGTCGGCGAAATGGTGTTCTTAAACACTGCGCTGGCAGGCTTCTGAATAGTGAAATAAATAAACAAACAGGAACGTTTTCTTGCAAAAGGAGGGGAAGGCTTATCCATTTGCACAAATCGTTTTCCTGGGTTTTGCTCATAAGAAGAGCCCGACTCCTGGATCAGGCCAATAGCCCATCCGGTCTAGCACATCCTGTTCTCACAGTGGCCACCCAGATGCCCCAAAGGCCAACCAGGACCCCAAGAGCAACAGCAATTCTCCCCACCTCCGAGCCCCAACAATGCGGCCTCTGATGGTGGAAGCAGAAAATAGCCATTGTGGCTGGTAGCCACTGATAACCTTTTCCTCCATGAATTGTGTCTAATCCTCTCTTGAAGCTACCTAAGTTGGTGGCCATAAATAAACCTTGTGGGAGAGAGTTCCACAGAGTAACCATGTGCAGTGTGGAGAAGGGCCTTCTTTTAATCTATCCCAAATCTTCCGACATTCAGCTATAGCAAATGGCTCCAAGTATCATGAAAGAGAGAAGCTTCTCTCTGTGAATTTTTTCTCCATGCCGTGCTTGCTTTTAGGTACCTCTATCATGTCGCCTCTCATTCCCCCTTTCCTCTAAACCCCAAAGCCCCAAACGTAAGATTTTGGTTGGCCTTTTCCAAACCTTTTCAAGCAACCCAGCAACTGCTGGAAAATCTTTATTCAGCTGCCTTTTCTGAGATATAGGCTGCAATCCTCTATCCACTGACCTGGGAGTAAGACCAGCCAAACTCCATGGGATTTAGGCTAATTTACACCATTCATTTTGGGATGTGGGTGGTGCTGTGGGTTAAACCACAGAGCCTAGGACTTGCCAATCAGAAGGTCAGCGGTTCGAATCCCCGCGACGGGGTGAGCCCCCATTGCTCAGTCCCTGCTCCTGCCAACCTAGCAGTTCGAAAGCACGCCAGTGCAAGTAGATAAATAGGTACCGCTCCGGCGGGAAGGGAAACGACGTTTCCGTGCGCTGCTCTGGTTCACCAGAAGTGGCTTAGTCATGCTGGCCACATGACCCGGAAGCTGTACGCCGGCTCCCACAGCCAATAAAACGAGATGAGCACTGCAACCCCAGAGTTGGCCACGACTGGACCTAATGGTCAGGGGTCCCTTTGCCTTTCTTCATTTGACACCTCATGATACCACTTTAAACAGCCACAGTTTCCCCCAAATAACTTTGGGAGCTGTAGTTTGTTAAAGGAGCTGAGAGTTATTTGGAGAGCCCTGTTTCCTCCACAGAGCTACAGTTCTCTTGAGTGGTTTAACAATCAATCCTTCCTTACAGGTAACTCTGGGAGCTGTAGCTCTATGTGGGGGGCACTGGGGTCTTCTCTCAGCACCCTTAACAAGCAACTGCTCCCAGAATCCTTTGGGGGAAGCCACATAACACTGCGCTTTAAATGTACAGATCCTCAGTTCTTGATAGACACCTATAGGAATGGTATCCAAAGCAGGAAACTCAATAGCTTCTTCTCCACCATGAGGCCTAGAGGCATGGTTTTTAAATTAAAGCCATGCCTCTCAGGGAGCTGGACATTGCCGCAGAGCCTGTGCTCCTTCCCTGAACCCTGAATGTGCAGAAGTTTTGGACCGTGGCTCGTTGACTCATAAAGCTCTGGGATTCTCACCAGGCTGTGGATCCGGCTTCCGAGAAATAAATCTGGCAAAGGAATATCTCCACCCAGTTGCAAACCTTCAGCAACATTCGGGAGGGGAGAGGAAAGAGGACCTGCCGCCTCTGTATATTTCCCCTCGGTGGAGTAGGGCAGCCCAATCCAGCTCATTAATTAAAAGAGAGATAAACAAACAAGAAATGGTGCTGTGTAAGTAGCTTGGATTAATGGAGTGGGCTGGGGGTGGGCAGGCGAGAACGCTCCACAGCTGGCTCCGGAAGACATCTGGGAAAACTCTGGAGAGGTTGGAACCACGGCAGAAAGTGTTCAGGAAGAGCCTTGCTGGATGGGACAAGCAAAGACCCTTCCAGCAGTCCAATATCCTGTTTCCCACAGTCGTGGGCCAGAGACTCTTGAGAAATCACACCCCGCAGGGCGCGGGGGCAACAGCCCTTCCTGTGCTTTGTCCTCTACAGCTGGTAGCAGCTGGGTATTTAGAGGCAGGTTGCCACTGGACATGGAGGTTCCATTCCTAACCAGCAGAGGTTACCAAAGAGGCTCCGCCGGTTCAGGCAAGAACAGCCATCTTCATTCAGCATCCCACAGCGGCAAGCAGGGGAGGCTGCTGCCAGGCAGACCCCACTTGCCTGCATTTATTAATTATTATTATTAATTAAATATGTACATCGCACAACACCCGCAGGTCTTAGGGCGGTTCACCACATAAAATCACAACCGGAAAACACAAGGGAGATAATAAAAATAGAAACAAGAACAGCGCACGGAAACGCCGTTTACCTCCCCGCTGGAGTGGTACCTATTTATCTACTTGCACTCTGACATGCTTTCGAACTGCTAGGTTGGCAGGAGCAGGGACCAAGCAACGGGAGCTCACCCCGTCACGGGGATTTGAACCACCAACCTTCTGATCGGCAAGTCCTAGGCTCTGTGGTTTAAGCCACAGCGCCACCCGCGTCCCTTTATTATTCTTATTATTAAAGCACTAGTCATGGCTTCCCCCAAAGAATTCTGGGAGCTGTAGTTTATTAAGGGAGCTGCGAGCTGTTAGGAGATGCCCTATTCCCCCCTACCAGAACTACAGTTCCCAGAATTCCATGGGAAGAGGGGACCAATTGTTAAACCGCTCTAGGAACTGTAGCTCTCCGAGGGGAACAAAGGGATTGGCCAGTGCCTGCTGGGGCTGATGGGAGCTGGAGTCCAACAGCATCAGGAGGCTGCCAGCCCTGAAACAGCACTTCAGACGAGACGCAGAATGTTTAATCTTCCCCCAGGACTGCCCCCATGAGGGTCCCGCTTACCATAATGCCTGTGAGCAAGCAGACGCCTTTGCCGCAGTATGTGTGTGGCACCATGTCACCATAGCCAATGGACAGGAACGTGATGGAAATGAGCCACATGGCACCCAGGAAGTTGCTGGTAACGTCCTGCTGGTCATGGTACCTGCCGAGGAAATACAGGCACAGGTAAGGAACTTTTTTAAAAAATAAAAATTTTCATTAAATTTTATGTTACACAGTTTAAAACACTCATTTTAACATCCTGAAAACATCAGTGACTTCGCTTCTTCTCCTTCCATTGTTCGTTTTGCATATTGTTATGTACTGAAGTTCTCAGTTTTCACTCAGGTCCACATATGCAAATAAGGGATTGAAAGTGTCGTTCAGTGATTGGATAGTTTTAGAAAGTTGTTACAGTAACGTTGTACTGGAGCTCTATATAAGCAGGCTGGCTGAACCCTTCAGTTCAGTTCTGTTCTGGCCTGTGAATAAACAAGAGCTGTTTGAAGAATCGCTGTGTCGTCTGATATGCTCACCCACAACTTAACACATATCATAGATTCCTGCATATTTTTCAAAAACTAAACCATTCAGTATTCCATGATTGCACCCATCAAACCTTATTTACACTGTCGAGTTTATCTTAACGCTGCCAACGTTTTCAGGTGTGCACAATTCACCCCCAGATATTCAATAAACGTTTTCCAATTTTTTCTAAATGTATGTTCTTCTTGTTCTCTAATTCTATATGTTAAATCTGCAAGCTGTGGATATTCCGTCAGGTTACATTGCCATTCTTCTTTAGTTGGGACCTCGCTCATTTTCCATTTTTGGGGGCTAACAAAACACGGGCCGCAGTAGTAGTTGTTGTTGTTTAGTCGTTTAGTCATGTCCGCCTCTTCGTGACCCCCTGGACCAGAGCATGCCAGGCACTCCTGTCTTCCACTGCCTCCCGCAGTTTGGTCAAACTCATGCTGGTAGCTTCGAGAACACTGTCCCACCATCTCGTCCTCTGTCGTCCCCTTCTCCTTGTGCCCTCCATCTTCCCCAACATCAGGGTCTTTTCCAGGGAGTCTTCTCTTCTCATGAGGTGGCCAAAGTATTGGAGCCTCAGCTCCATACATGAATAATCTTTTTCAGCCAAGGGCCACATTGCCTTTGGGGCAATCTTCTGGGGGCCCACATGGCAGCAGGGGGAGGGGCCAGAAGCAAAAGTGGGCGGAGCAAGAAATGCAATCTTTACCTTCTGGTTTCTACACACAATTCTCGCAAGACTACATCCATGGAAGCAAGAGACATTATATCAGATTTGAAAGATGCAGAAACACTCAAGGAGTCAAAACAGGAGCAGGGAAAGGTGTGGCCTGGGGAGAAGGGGTGGGCCTACAGAGAGTCCCATGGGCTAAACAGAGAGGCTATCTTATTATTATTATTATTATTATTATTATTATTATTATTAACTTGTACCCTGCCAATCTGACTGGGTTGCCCCAGCCACTCTGGGCAGCTTCCAACAGAATATAACAGAACACAGCAAAACATCACAGACATTAAAATCTTCCAGATACAGGGCTGCCTTCAGGTGTCATATAATTGTTTATTGTGTACAGAATCAATCTTTTATTCTCTGGAACAACCCGCCCGTTGAGATTAGGCTGGCGCCTTCGCTTTAGTTTTCGGTGCCTGCAAAAAATATATTTTTTGCTTAGGCAAGCCTGCCCAGCTATGTAAAAGCTGATGTACATTTTTATATATTTTTATCCAATTCTAATTATAATGGGAGGTGGGGGGGGGGGGAATAAGGCCAACCTGGATTGTAGCCAATGCTAGCCCTACTCAGAGTAAACCCATCAAAACGAACGAATCTAAGTTAACCATGTCTATTAACTTCCAATGTGTCTACTCTGAGTAGGACTAGCACTGAATGCAACCCTCAGCTTTTAGCTTCTGACTTTCATTGGCAATTTTAATCTGTATTATTACATTTTATGTAAACCCGTTTAGAGGGTTTTTTTTAAATAAAATAAAATATGTCTGTGGTGAGAATGAACAGGAATGGTGAGACAGTTTCAGACTAGTGCAGCGAGACCTCCAGGAGGTGTAATCAACTCTTGCCATTGTGCAAAAAGTATCGCTGCATGTTAGACAGGGACCATAAAACATTTCAAACTGAAAAACGGGTACTGCGTTCTCAAAATATTCTCAAGAGGAAGCAACCCAGGACTTTTTATTTCCTAGAACGCCAACCAGACATCAAATGTACCATTCTGGGGCAGCAAGAAAACGTGCAGCTGGAAAGGGACATTTCTGTGAATCAAAGAAACCCATGTCCTCAAAAATGCCCCTGGCGAGATTCTGGGAACTGCATAAATGTTCTTGCGGTGCTGCATATATCCACTGTTCCCCACCCCAAACGAAAAACTTTGTGTCTGACTACACTAAAAGGGGGAGGAAGGGTGCTTACTTTCTGAAGAGTAGTGGGTTCGATCATTTTATTTTTTAATTACAGTGGTACCTTGGTTCTCAAACTTAATCCGTTCTGGAAATCTGTTCCAAAACCAAAGCGTTCCAAAACCAAGGCACGCTTTCCCATAGAAAATAATGCAAAATGGATTAATCCGTTCCAGACTTTTGAAAACAACCCTTAAAACAGCAATTTAACATGAATTTTACTAACAAGACCATTGATCCATAAAATGAAAGCAATAAACAATGTACTGCAGTTACACAATCAGTAGTTGAACTGGGTTCCACACAACCACAAAAAAAAGAGCCACAAAAACAAAAATGCGAAATAAATAGCGAAAACAGACAGACCTCAGCATAACACTCAAATCGGAAGTGTGGCACTCAAAACGGAGCATGTTCGGCTTCCAAAAAAAGTTCGCAAACTGGAACAGGTTTGCAGTGTTTGGGTTCCAGGTTGTTTGAACACCAAGGTATTTGAGAACCAAAATACCACTGTACATCTATATCCCAACTTTTATACCCCCCAAAGATACAGATTTAGATCAGGGTTTTCCCAAATTTGGGTACACGCTGTTTTTTTTCAGACTACAATTCCCATCATCCTTGACCCCTGGCCTCACTAGCTAGGGGTGGTGGGAGTTGTAGGCCAAAAACAGTTTATGAATCCCCTCCTATTTATTAATCACCACCTCAAGGCAATTTGCATTTGGCTCTATGGCCGAGTGGGGATTTAACACGCGTCTCTTGGGTCCTGGGTCCAGCGCTCTAACCACTACACACCACACTGGTGTGCAGCCTCTCTTCTCTGGAACGGAACATACTCAAATCCCACAGCTTTTCCTTAGAGGGCTTGTTCAAAAAAGTCTCACTGAAGGATAGTGCTGGTAGGGCAGAGGGCAAGGAGACCAACAGCAGGGGGCACCAGAGCCAACTTCAGGTTTGTTCCCCATTCTCCTTCTTCAAATACACACGCACACACACACACACAAGCACACAGACACACACACAAGGATATCATACACAATCTTAAATACATGTACAAAGAAAAGGTAAAACTAATAATAATAATAATAATAACCTTAAATAATTATACCATTAAATATTGATTTAAACTTGTACTTATATGTGCTCTTATATGTGCTCTTTTCTTATACTTTCTAACTAAACAAAAATAAACCAAAGTAGAATCCAATAAACTATGTCAAGATAGACTTCCCATCATTTCTCGATGTACTTATACAGTGGTACCTCGGGTTTCAGACGCTTCAGGTTACATACACTTCAGGTTACAGACTCCGCTAACCCAGAAACAATACCTCGGGTTAAGAACTTTGCTTTGGGATGAGAACATAAATTGTGCAGCAGCAGTTGGCGGCAGCGGGAGGCCCCATTAGCTAAAGTGATGCCTCAGGTTAAGAACGGTTTCAGGTTAAGAACGGACCTCCAGAACGAATTAAGTACGTAACCCGAGGTACTACTGTACTTATTACCTTACACTTAATATATTTTCTAATACTTTCTTATAACATATCGTACCATTTTTCCTTATTTATTAATGTTTAATTTACACAAGGCTAAATGCAACACAGCAACTAAGGAGGTCACAGTGCAACCCATTGGTTTTAAGTATAAAAACGTGGCCAGTGTTGGTGGAGAGTTTGAGGCAGTGGTGCCCTGTTTGTCCTAACAGACTGGCCTCCAACGGCTGGAAGTGTCTGAGTGGGAAAGAAGTGAGAGGGAACTCTGTTGAAGACAGGCTTCAGATTCTGACAGGTGATGATGACCTGTGAGGGCAGCAAAACTGCTGTTGGGCCAACCCTGGCGCCGGGCTGCCAATGCTGCCAACACTCTTTAACGCTCCTGCATCCCATTTGCACAAGCACACTTGGACAGGCAGCTGAGAAGCCGGCTATGCCTTGCAGCGCGATTGAAACTAAGCCCCCAAAGGGATGGGTTTTAAAGAGGATTGCAGGAGCAAACTCACGGAGGGGGAATAAGGCTCCCATCACCTCCTGGCAAATAGAAGGGAAAGAAATATAGGCAGTGAGAGGTTTTACTTTCTTGGGCTCCATGATCACTGCAGATGGTGACAGCAGCCACAAAATTAAAAGACGCCTGCTTCTTGGGAGAAAAGCAATGACAAACCTAGACAGCATCTTAAAAAGCAGAGAGAATTCCAAGGGCCAGACGGAAAGGTCTGGAGGGCTACATTCAGCCCAAATGCCTGAAGTCCCCCTCCTCCCTGCTCTAATTCAACACACACAGAGAGAGAGGGGGGGGGAATCATTTCCTACCCGGAAGCACTTGAACCAGGCAGGAAAAGACAGGGTTAATAATAATAATAATAATAATAATAATAATAATAATAATTTTATTTATATCCCACCCTCCCCAGCCGAAGCCAGGCCCACCCCTATCAATACCCTGGTGCCACGGCCGGACAACACCAACATAAAATCAAGTTGCCGGCCAGTTGACAACGCTGGACATTCTCATCTTAAAGATGGGATTCGTCTTGCTTTTGGGGGAGGACAGAGGGCCCAGCTGTCAGCAACGGGATCCCAAAGTACGTCTCCCTCATCTTTCACAGCCTCTCTACCAGATCGTTAAACAGGCAAAAGCCAGATGGGGTTATTTTGGCTTGGTTTCTGAGGGATCAGCTGGGTCCAAGTTTCTCAACCCATCACTCTCAGAATTATGGGGGTTTTGGCATGCAATTTTTTTCTTCTTCCCAAAGAAGGAGAAGGGGGGAGAGGAAATCTAATTCCCAACATCTCCTGGATGTGAAGAGGCTCGTGAAGTATGGGAGCATAAAAGTGAAATATGATGTACGTACACAGAGACAAACAGGCCCATCCGATGTTCGCCTGAAAGACTTGCCTTCCCCGAATTCTATTTTTGCAGAAAGTGTAGGAATTTTGGGCAGGGGCAATTCAACCAAAAGCTCAGACCCCCATCTACTAAGCTAAGGCTCAACCCAGGGAATTTGAAGGATTAAAGAACACTTGAAAATCTCTCAGTGTTTTTAGATTAAGTCTAGGGCTTTCTCCAGGTTGAAGGGTGGGGAGTAGTTTTTTATAGAAAAAAATCATCTTCCATGTTACACAGAACTCTTAGAATGCACAAGGTTTGAAGTTACACAGAGCTCTGTATCAGGATGAATATGGCCAACGCCTTTAACTAGGAGGTCAGGACTCTTGCCCCAGATTAAGGTGACTCATGTCAACAGCACTAAATTGTGAAACTCCCACCCCACAGAGCTGCGTTGAACATCTTTGCTGCGGAACATTTGCTTTACGCTGAAGACCTCTATGCACAGGACTTTGGCAGTTAAGGGGTGGCTGGTTTGGCAATGGGGATTTGCCAGCTATCCTACAGGGAGGGAGGGAAAATTTGCCCATCAACTGACTTCAAAGCGATCCCTCCGGCAAATAAAACGTTAGCTGCCGATCAACTGTGCACACAGGGACAAACTTGTCAAGAAAACGAGGTCCCATGTTAAAGGTCGGAGCTAAATAGGGAAGGGAACTGAAAGGTCAGAGATGATTTATGACAAGGCTCACGCAAAAGGGGTGAGGAACGAGAGTCGTGTCCTGCCTCCCCTGTCGGAGGCAGTGCCTCTGAATTATCCGTTGCTGGAAATCGCAAGCAGGGAGAGCTGCTTTTGCTCTCATGTCCTCATTGCAGGCTCCCCAAGATACATCTGGCTGGCCACTGTGAGAAGAACATGCCGGAATAGATGAGCCACTGGTCTGGTCCAGCGGGCCTCTAATTATATTCCTAGGAATAACAGATCACTGCAGATGGTGACAGCAGCCACGAAATTAAAAGATGCCTGCTTCTTGGGAGAAAAGCAATGACAAACCTAGACAACATCTAAAAAAGCAGAGACATCACCTTGCCAACAAAGGTCCGTATAGTTCAAGCTATGGTTTTCCCAGTAGTGATGTATGGAAGTGAGAGCTGGACCATAAAGAAGGCTGGTCGCCAAAGAATGGATGCTTTTGAATTATGGTGCTGGAGGAGACTCTTGAGAGTCCCATGGACTGCAAGAAGATCAAACCTCTCCATTCTGAAGGAAATCAGCCCTGAGTGCTCACTGGAAGGACACATCCTGAAGCTGAGGCTCCAATACTTTGGCCACCTCATGAGAAGAGAAGACTCCCTGGAAAAGACCCTGATGTTGGGAAAGATGGAGGGCACAAGGAGAAGGGGACAACAGAGGACGAGATGGTTGGATAGTTTTCTCGAAGCTGCCAGCATGAGTTTGACCAAACTGTGGGAGGCAGTGGAAGATAGGAGTGCCTGGCGTGCTCTGGTCCATGCAGTCACAAAGAGTCAGACACAACTAAATGACTAAACAACAACAACAACAGGAATAACAGTGAGAGAAAGGCTCTTTCCTTTACGCTCTGCCTTTTGGCTTCCTGCAGAAATCCAGACAGCCACTGTGAGAACAGGATGCTGGACTAGACAGGGCTTTGCAAGGCTGTCCAACCCTATCTGGAAATGTTTTTAGGATTTGAACCCAGGGCCTTCTGCATGCAAGGGAGACACCATGCAGTGTACCTTGCATAGGTACCATGCATAGTACCTTGGGTTAAGAACTTAATTTGTTCTAGAGGTCTGTTCTTAACCTGAAGCACCACTTTAGCTAATGGGGCCTCCCGCTGCCACCACGCCGCCACTGCGCAATTTCTGTTCTCATCCTGAAGCAAAGTTCTTAACCCGAGGTACTATTTCTGGGTTAGCGGAGTCTGTAAGCTGAAGCGTCTGTAATCCGAGGTACCACTGTACAAGCCCCCTTGAAAACTGCTTTCATTACATCCCAGAGGAGGGGGGTAGTTATGTCGTTCAAATCGTTTTCTTTAAAAGTAGTTTTGGAGGGTCTTCAAGAGACTCTCTCTTGTTATTTGGTCTGTGGCCAGTATGGGGTGTTTGAAGGACCATGATGGGGTGGTTTGTATTTCCTCTCCTAATTTGAGGGTAGCTTCCACTGGAGCATGGCCTGTGATCTTAACGTTGCTGATATTTGTTGTTTCGACCAAGGGGATCAGGCCTGGTACAAGCAGGATCCTACCTAGTCTAGACCATGGCAGCCAGACCACCTGAGGCTGGTGTCACCTGGATTCTCGCCCCCATATATCATATAGGCCTCCGCCTTTTAGTGTTTTTTAGTAGGCTGTGGGAATCTTTACTTTTTCGGAGTTTTCCTTGGAGAAAAATGTTGCCAATGGGGTTGTGGGGTGCTGCTCCTGGGAGGTGCCACTCGTGTTTAGCTTGAGGTAAAGGTGTGTCCCTTTCCTTAAATATGATAGTAAGATTCTAGCCCTCATGGTTCTGAACCAAGGGCTGATTAAAACAGGGCCTCCAACAGGGCAGCTTCTGATGTTCTTAGCTCCGCGATTCAATGAAAACCTGGACAAGGAAATATTCTGCGCATATAAGGAGGCGCTCACTTTTTAAAATCTTCTATAGTTAATCAGGGTTTTCACATTATTAAAACAGAACAGGACCTGACAAGTGACGTGGACGACTTATCCAAGACTTATCCAAAAGAGTTTTTTAAAATAAAACTTTACTGTGATTCCCGGCACTGGGATGGCGAGGCAAGCAATAAGGTCAGGGTGAGAAGACTCACTAGGAAGAAGGTTGCTATTATGGGCCACGTGGAAGGCGCTGGCAAAGCACAAGAGCACACCACTCATTATAAGATAAAGGAAACGTCTCCTCTCTGAAGAAGACAGACAGGAATATTGCAGATCTCTGGCTGTGTTCGTTAAGGGAATTGGAGGCAGGCAGGTGTATGCAAGCAAGCAAGCAAACAAACAGAGGTTTACATGGAGGAGGAGGAGGAGGAGAACAGCTCCCAGTACCGTAATGAGAAAAGGCTGCATTTCCTTTGTCAAGAGGGCAGAAAAACTGACACAAGCCTTTGATGCTGGAGGAAGGCTTCACGGCCCAAGGATGCAATAAGAGCCTGGCTGCTGGATCAGACTAAAGGTCCATCTAGGCCAGCAGCCTCTTCTCCCAGAGGTTAAGCAGATGCCTCTTCCAGGAAGACCGGCAGCAGGATCAGACTGCAATGGCAGCTCTCTCCCTGGTGGTGATCCTCAGCAGCTGGCATTGCTGTTGTTGTTGTTTAGCTGCTTAGTTGTGTCCGACGCTTCGTAACCCCCTGGACCAGAGCACGCCAGGCACTCCTGTCTTCCACTGCCTCCCGCAGTTTGGTCAAACTCATGCTGGCAGCTTCGAGAACACTGTCCAACCATCTCGTCCTCTGTCGTCCCCTTCTCCTTGTGCCCTCAACCTTTCCCAACATCAGGGTCTTTTCCAGGGAGTCTTCTCTTCTCATGAGGTGGCCAAAGTATTGGAGCCTCAGCTTCAGGATCTGTCCTTCCAGTGAGCACTCAGGGCTGATTTCCTTCAGAATGGATCGGTTTGATCTTCTTGCAGTCCATGGGACTCTCAAGAGTCTCCTCCAGCACCGTAATTCAAAAGCATCAATTCTTTGGCCATCAGCCTTCTTTGTGGTCCAGCTCTCACTTCCATACATCACTACTGGGAAAACCATAGCTTTAACAATATGGACCTTTGTTGGCAAGGTGATGTCTCTACTTTTTAAGATGCTGTCTAGGTTTGTCGTTGCTTTTCTCCCAAGAAGCAGGTGTCTTTTAATTTCGTGGCTGCTGTCACCATCTGCAGTGATCATGGAGCCCCAGAAATTATTCGGCTTCAATTCCCCACATCTCCAGTTAAAAAATAAAAAGACCTCTGACGGCAGCGGAGTTCAACAGGTCAGTGGCAGAGCATCTCCTTTGCATGTGGAAGGTCCTGGGTTCAGTCCCTGATGGCATCCTTCCAGGCAAGGCTGGGAGAGAGACCCGCCTAAAACCCTGGAGAGCCACTGCCGGTCAGTGTAGACAGCATTGAACTAGATGGGCCAATGGTCCAATTTGCTATGGGGCAACTATTCAAATCCCTGTTTAAAGCACCCCTTTGTTCAGAACCATGAGAACCACAGTCTTGCTGTTACATTTAAGGAAAGCACCACAGCTTGGTGGTAGGGCACCTGCCCTGAGTGCAGAAGGCCCCAGGTTCACTCTCCAATGGCACTGGAAGGGATAAGAAGCAGCTCACACAAATACCTAAATACAGACGGTCATTTACCCCCGCTGATTCAGCGTGCTGCCATCTGCCTTAATGCAGGGCAGATTTGAGGGTAAACCATAGGCGGAACGAGTATGCCCCTGCGGCTTGATGGAGGTAGAAATGATGGAGGTCTCTCATGCCTTGTCACGCTGCCGTTTCTACGGGGATATACACTCGGTATTTCTTACCCCTGCTATGCAAAAATCTCCAAATGAATCTGAACCTCCACATCTAAAATCCCTGGTAGAGGACAAGGATCCTGAGATCACGTTAAGGGTAGCCAAATTCTGTGAGATTGCCATAAAACCTAGGGAACAAGCTGTGCTATCATAATGATTAAGGTTTTAAATGATAATTTTAGGTTATACTGTATGTTTGTGACTAAGTTTTAATTTATATATTTTTAAACTGTTGCTATATCTGTATTGTCCCTGTTATAAAGGTAAAGGTAAAGGGACCCCTGACCGTTAGGTCCAGTCGTAACCGATTCTGGGGTTGCAGCACATATCTCGCCGGCATACAGCTTCCGGGTCATGTGGCCAGCAGGACTAAGCCGTTTCTGGCGAACCAGAGCAGCGCACGGAAATGGCGTTTACCTTCCCGCCACAATGGTACCTATTTATCTACTTGCACTGTGCTTTCGAACTGCTAGGTTGGCAGGAGCAGGGACCGAGCAACGGGAGCTCACCCCGTCGTGGGGATTCGAACCGCCGACCTTCTGATCAGCAAGTCCTAGGCTCTGTGGTTTAACCCACAGCGCCACCCGCGTCCCGTCCCTGTTATACCTAACTGCAAATTCAAATGTATCCCTATCGTGTTTTATGACTTCCTTGATATTGTATGTGGGCTGGAACGGGTCTGTGACCAAAATAATAAAATTCATTCAAGAGAAGCAGCTCAGTCATAAGAGTGTTTGCAGAAGAACCCAGGAAGGGTCCTGCCGGATATGGCCAATGGTCCATCTATTCCTGCATCCTGTCCTAACAGCAGGCAACCCAATACAAGCAGAACCTGAGCGCAAGAGAGCTCTAACCTCGTGAGCTTCCCAGCCACTGGCATTCAGAAGCACTACTGAATCATCACAGCGAATAGTCACCGGTAGCCTTATTCTCTATGGTAAGAAAAGCCCTGCGGGACAAGGCTAAATAAAGGGATCTGTCGACCGCAGCATCCTGACCCTGAAATAACCAACAGGGAAGCCTGTACAACAGGACCTCTCCCTGCAACCAGTAATCAAAGGCATTCATACAAGCAGACACCCTATGAGAATAATATTATACACCTGGCAAAACATGGAAACCCAAGCACCCCAGCTCGAAGGGGTGGGGTGGGTATAGCAGTTTCGTTAGTACTCTGTGCATGCTCAGGAGCTCACTGTTTCTGTGAGGCTCGTTTTCAAGTCACAGCCCCGCCTGGCATCAGAAGTGCTCTCCCAGCTTAAAACCCAGCAAGCTTAGCAGGAGTCCCTTCGGAAAGCAGCCCCCCCCCCACTCCAAAAGCAATCCTCTGTGGCTGATAGACTCTGGCTAAGCAGAGGAGAGAAACTAGGACTCAGCAGGTGGCGCCCATGAGTCAAATAAACTCCCTTTATCCATTTCAAGTCAACCCACAGCCTCTGTAGAAGCAGAGAAGGATTGATTGCTTGCCTCCCCATCTGAAAGAGGCCCGGGGTGTAATCATACTCATAAGTAGACACAAGGGCCTCAGTTTGCTTGTTCATGTCAATGGGTCTAACTCGGAGGAGGGCTAGAGCAGGATACAACCACCCTCTCCCCAAATATTCTGATCCTACAAGGAAACCATTCGTTTTCCAGAGGGGAGGTGTTGATGGTTTCAAGTGTGCTTGGAAATGCAGTTTCCAGGACCGCTAGCCGTCCACCCTAAACCAAGCACAGAGACAAGGCGGTCCGCTGTGGCTGCTCAGCTGTGCGCTCTGCACATCCTCAAGAGGTGCTCGTGAATAAAAAGAGAAGTCTCAAGGGCCTTCTCGGTAGTGGCGCCCTCCCTGTGGAACGCCCTCCCACCAGATGTCAAAGAGAACAACAACTACCAGACTTTTAGAAGACGTCTGAAGGCAGCCCTGTTTAGGGAAGCTTTTAATGTTTGATGTATTACAGTATTTTAATATTTTTTTGGAAGCTGCCCAGAGTGGCTGGGGAAGCCCAGCCAGATGGGCGGGGTATAAATAATAAAATTATGATGATGATGATGATGATGATGTCTGCCAACACGTCACTGAAACCGAGCTGGGAAATAGATCACAGATATAACTTCAAAGGCGGGTGTGGGTGGGTGTGGAGATTATAAAACTGTTGTGGCTGGCCCCGGCTACAATCTATTATTGTTTTGTTTATATTCATTGAACTGCCCGTTTTTGCCCCGACCCTGACCGTCAGTGGCATGTGGCCCCCAGAATGTTGCCTAGATGGGAATGCAGGCCTCCCGCGCAATGGTACACTGGGCTATAGGTATTGGAGTATAACAGGCATAGGCAAACTCCGGCCCTCCAGATGTTTGGGACTACAATTCCCATCAACCCTAGCTAACAGGGCCAGTGGTCAGGGATGATGGGAGCTGTAGTGTCAAAACATCTGGAGGGCCGAGTTTGCCTATGCCTGGGGTATAACATCAAAATCATAGCCT
Organism: Podarcis siculus; assembly: GCA_034642415.1. Lineage (NCBI taxonomy): Eukaryota > Metazoa > Chordata > Lepidosauria > Squamata > Lacertidae > Podarcis > Podarcis siculus. The sequence goes on along the minus strand of JAXCMG010000019.1, from coordinate 27,472,631 downwards.
GGGAAAAGCTCTGGAACAAAACCATAAACTTTCTGGCCTGCTATTTGATAAAGGAAAGCATACAAAAAAGGCTCTATAGTTGGTATATGACGCCCAGTCAATTGGTTAAAATGTACAAGAGAGGGTCCAAACTGGAAATGTGAAGAGATTGAGGGATCTTTCATACATATCTAATGCTTTTTCCCCCTAAATTGATTTTTGAATTTTATTGTTATTCATGTTTTTATACTGTATTTTATGCTGCTTTTATAATTAAGTGTTTTAAATTTGTTGTTAGCCGCCCTGAGCCTGGTTTTTGAACAGGGAAGGGCGGGGTATAAATAAAAATTTATTATTATTATACATAGGTGGTGGCAAATACTATGCCGCCAAATACTAAGAGATGGTCTATAGTGAGCTTTTTAATTTATTTATTTTTTAAAATGCATTTCCAAAGAAACCAGAAATCTTTCTATTAGCGATAATTGCTGATGAGCTCCCCTCGAGGGTACTCAATTTATTTCTTTATGCAACAGCGGCGGCTGGAATAGTGTATGCTAAAAGTTGGAAAGGAAAAGCAATATCAACAAAAGAACAATGGCTGTATAAATTGACAGAGGACGCCGAACTCACAAGCACGACAGCCAAAATAAGGAATCAGGATGGAAAACAAATGAAGGGCGAAGTGGGAAACTTTTGGGGAGTTGATGCTAAATCAAAATTACAAATAGGGGTAATCCCCTGAATAAGAAATACAAAGGAGGACTGGAAGGGGAAAAGTAGGGTGAATTAATATATGGATATGCAGCAACAGTGGATCTATTACAAATGCCTTGGAAGGCTATGTGGAAAGAATATTTGACAGTAAAGTATGACGCGGGTGGCACTGTGGGTTAAACCACAGAGCCTAGGACTTGCCGATCAGAAGGTCGGCGGTTCAAATCCCCACGACGGGGTGAGCTCCCGTTGCTCGGTCCCTGCTCCTGCCAACCTAGCAGTTCGAAAGCACGTCAAAGTGCAAGCAGATAAATAGGTACCACTCCGTCAGGAAGGTAAACGGCGTTTCCGTGCGCTGCTCTGGTTCGCCAGAAGCGGCTTAGTCATGCTGGCCATATGACCCGGAAGCTGTACGCCGGCTCCCTCGGCCAATAAAGCGAGATGAGCGCCGCAACCCCAGAGTCGGTCACGACTGGACCTAATGGTCAGGGGTCCCTTTACCTTTACCTATGATTTGTAAATAGAAAAATGGAAAATGCATTTTTAAAAGGGGGGTGGAATGCAGCTCTTGGGCTTCGGAAAGGTCCCCCCACCCCCGCTGCTATATATTAATAAGCAAATTCATTCCGCCAGCTGTATCCTCATGTAGCCAAAACAGCACTAGGTGAAAGAGAAACAGCAGCGGTTTGAGGGAAACCCCAAATTTTGCAACAGTACAAAAATGAAATTGGAAGGAATTCTACAAGGAGGGGAACCCCCCCCCCAAATAAAGCAAACCATTGAGGACTGAGCATGTCCAGCAGGCACAGAAGACTGATGGATTCATAGGGGAAAGAGAAGAAAATAAAATGGCAGCGATAAGTGGCTGGCACCCTGGGCAGGAACATTTCCTGCTGAAACATTTTGTTGCAGCACCCACTGCCTTTCTGCCCTTTAAAAATGAGGGGCAGCCAGAAAGCTGGCCAGGATCCAAGCTACTTTCCCCCCAGTACAGTGGTACCTCGGGTTACATACACTTCAGGTTACATACGCTTCAGGTTACAGACTCCGCTAACCCGGAAATAGTACCTCGGGTTAAGAACTTTGCTTCAGGATGAGAACAGAAATCGCGCAGCAGCAGCAGGAGGCCCCATTAGCTAAAGTGGTGCTTCAGGTTAAGAACAGTTTCAGGTTAAGAACAGACCTCCGGAATGAATTAAGTACTTAACCCGAGGTACCACTGTACACCCTATTCACAAGCCCCTTCCCTATAAAGATACCGGCCCTCATGTTTTTGCACCAACAGCTGATTTTAAAGAGAATCGGAAGCTGCTTTATACTGAGTCCATCTAACTCCATATTGTCTACACTGACCAGCAGCAGCTCTCCAAAGTTTCAGATGAAGGGCATTTCCACCCCTACTTAGAGATTGCTGGACCTGCAACCAACCGACGCTCTACCACTGAGCTACAGTCGTGCACTACACTGCGTCGGAGGACCGGTCCATCCAGCTCAGCATGGTCCGCACTGACCGGCAGCAGCTCCCCGGGGTTGCAAGCAGGGTTTCCTAGCCCTACCTGGAGAGGCCATTGGGGATTGAGTCTGGGATCTCCTGCAGGGCAAGCTCTGCTGCTAAGCCATGAGTGAGTGGGTGGGTGGGGCAATGAACGGGGGCGGGGGGTGTTGTGCATGCCTGGGGTGGGGGGCGCATAAGGAAATGTGGTGCCAGAGTGCCGGCCAGTGCCAGCCGCCTCCAGCAACTCGAAAGAGAGATCCCTTGAGCAGAACGGGTTTTTAAAAACCAATCAACACATGCCTTTTTGTCCCCGCTTTCTTTCCTGCTCGTTCCCCATTTTCTAAATTAGAGTTACTCTGCAAGGCAGGTGGTTATTCCTGGCTCTCTTCCTCGGTTGCCAGGGAGTCCCGCCTGCACCCCATGTATGTGCTATCTGCCCCCCCCCCCCCCCGCGATTCTTCCCCGTGCAACTCCTGTGCAAGGCTGTTTGTGAACACCAAGGCTCCGTGTGTGTGCATCTCTCTAACTGCACATTTATTCCAAGCAAGGGGTGCCGGTTCCCAGCTCTGTATCTGCTGAATAATGCCATAGCAAGGCGGAAGGGTATTTTTAGTAGAGGAAAAACCGCAGGCAGGAAGGGGGGGTGGCTAACTAAACCCTCTCCCTCCTCCCTCACCTGTTCTTCCAGTGGTGGTTAACTGAACCCCTTCCCTCACATACACCTATTCAAGGGGTGGTTAACTTCACCCCATCCCTCATACACACCTCTCTGGGTAGTGGTTAACCTAATCCTTTCTCTCCCCCCCAATTCGAGTGGCGGTTATCTTAACCCCTTCCCCACCACCCCACCTGTTTTCTATGCCCTCCATCTCTCTACAGTGGTACCTCGGGTTAAGTACTTAATTCGTTCCGGAGGTCTGTTCTTAACCTGAAACTGTTCTTAACCTGAAGCACCACTTTAGCTAATGGGGCCTCCACAGCACAGTTCCTGTTCTCATCCTGAAGCAAAGTTCTTAACCTGAAGCACTATTTCTGGGTTAGCAGAGTCTGTAACCTGAAGCATATGTAACCTGAAGCGTATTTAACCCGAGGTACCGCTGTATTTTCCTTTTTTAAAACACAGAACGACAGACAGTGACAGTCAGAACAGAGGCCTCCTGAACCGAGCCAGCTTTGCCCTGTTTAGCAGCGCTTAGCAGATTCGTTAATTTGGGGTACCACAGCTATGGAAGGAAACCCCCTCCCTACTCCTCCCTCTTGCTGGGTGTGGGGAGGAAGAGGGGAGGGCAACCAAGGAAACAAACAAGGCTAGGTGTCCACAGAGAGCAGATGATATCTGCACTTGGCACCAGCAGCCAAATTTCTGTTCTGTCCCTTTGGGAGTTTTTTATGGGGGGGGGGTCTGGTTGGAGGCCAGTTGTTGCTCTCGTGTGAGCTCTTCCTGCTTTCGGTGAAAACATCTGGACCCTTGGCGTGCACATGTATATTCTCACGCACATGCACACTGTCTCACTGTCGGCCCCCGAAAAACGGTTTCTCTCCACCCAGCTCCCAAGCACTGTGTTTGGTGCGTGACGAGTGGGTGGGGGCTCCTTTCCAAGGGAAAAGAGCAAGGCTTCTGCATGCTAGACTCCTAGAGCTAGGCTGTCCGCACACCCCTTTGCAAAGAGGAGGAGATGAGGGTCAAGTTAAACACCACCCCTCCCCTACCACTGAACAGATCGACCCCTTGCAAGCAGAGAAACAGAGGTGGAAAGGGGTGTCTGTGTTCAACTTGACCCTTTCCCTGCAGCTGCATATCTGAATGTGGTACAACATCTGCCTTGCGTGCAGAAGGTCCTTGCATGCAGAAAAATCCCCAGCATTGTCACGTAGGGCTGGAAAGTGTCCCTGCCTGGAACCCTGGAGAGACGGTGCCAGTCAGTGTGGACAATACTGAGTTGGGTGGACTCAGTAGAAGGCAGATCCCTATGTTCCTCAGAAGGGATGGAGCTCAGGGGTGGAGCATCTGCTTCCTACCAGGTGTAGTCTTGATTAAAGATTGCTGTTTGTTCAGCATCAGGAATGGAGCCTAAATGGGCGTCCTAACAACAACAAAAAAAGCAGAGACATCACCTTGCCAACAAAGGTCCGTATAGTAAAAGCTATGGTTTTCCCAGTAGTGATGTATGGAAGTGAAAGCTGGACCATAAAGAAGGCTGATCGCCAAAGAATTGATGCTTTTGAATTCTGGTGCTGGAGGAGACTCTTGAGAGTCCCATGGACTGCAAGAAGATCAAACCTCTCCATTCTGAAGGAAATCAGCCTGGAGTGCTCACTGGAAGGACAGATCGTGAAGCTGAGGCTCCAATACTTTGGCCACCTCATGAGAAGAGAAGACTCCCTGGAAAAGACCCTGATGTTGGGAAAGATGGAGGGCACAAGGAGAAGGGGACGACAGAGGACGAGATGGTTGGACAGTGTTCTTGAAGCTACCAGCATGAGTTTTTACCAAACTGCAGGAGGCAGTGGAAGGCAGGAGTGCCTGGTGTGCTCTGGTCCATGGGGTCACGAAGAGTCGGACATGACTAAACAACTAAACAACAACAACAAGTGCCCATGAATTGCATCTGCGAAATGACTGTTGTGTTGATGTTGACCCTTAAAGGGCTTCTTAAGAACCTAGATCAGCTCTTCTGGGTCAGGCCAATGGCCCATCTAGTCCCAGCATCCAGTTCTTCCAGTGGCCAACCAATTGGCTCTTGGAAAGCCTGCAAGCAGGACCTGACCACAACACACACCCCACCTGCAATGCCCAGCATACCACTGCCTCTTACAGCGCAGGTAGACATTATCCACTGGGGAGCCAGCATGGTGTGGTGGTTACAGCATCGGACTAGAATCAGAGTTGGAAGGGACCCTAAGGATAATCTCATCCGACCCCCTGCAATGCAGGAATATGCAGCTGTCTCCTGCGAGGATCAAACCTGCAACCTTGATGTTATCAGCACCATGCTCAAACCAACTGAGCTATCCAACCTGACTAGGACCTGGGAGACCAGGGTTCAAACCTTCATCTCATCCACCAAAGTTCACTGGGCGCAACTTTAAGATGGTCCCTGTGTCCTCTCAGCCTAACCTACCTCAAAGGGTTGTCATGGAGATTAAATGAGAAGGGAGAGAGCCACGTAGGCCACCTCAAGCTCTTTGGAGAAAAAAGGCAGGACACAGATTAGATAGATAGATACAGTGGTACCTTGGGTTACATACGCTTCAGGTTACAGACTCCGCTAACCCAGAAATATTACCTCGGGTTAAGAACTTTGCTTCAGGATGAGAACAGAAATCGTGCTCCGGCAGCATGGCGGCAGCGGAAGGCCCCATTAGCTAAAGTGGTGCTTCAGGTTAAGAACAGTTTCAGGTTAAGAACGGACCTCCGGAACGAATTAAGTACTTAACCCAAGGTACCACTGTAGATAGATAGATAGATGGATGATAGATGATATAGATAGATAGATAGATAGATAGATAGATAGATAGATAGATAGATA
>JAXCMG010000019.1:27428508-27463210 GCA_034642415.1 Podarcis siculus | reverse complement strand
CTCCCATCAGCCCCAGACAGCACGGCCAATAGACAGGGATGATGGGAGTTGTAGTACAATGAATATTCCTGGATCCCAGCTCCCATCAGCCCCAGACAGCACGGCCTATAGACAGGGATGATGGGAGTTGTAGTTCAATGAATATTCCTGGATCCCAACTCCCATCAGCCCCCAGCCGGACACACACAAGAGGCACCTCCCTATGGCACACCCCCTGCGTCTCCGTGTGCGACTCGCGAGCTCACCTCTCACACACACGCACCGTCCAGGCAGCAATGATCCACAAGGAGATGCTGAAGACCAGGAGGACAGTCCCGGGGCAGATGGTCATGAGGGTCTTCATGACGAAGCGGGTGTTGAAGTTGATCTTGTTGAGGGCCCCGATGCTGCGGGACGAAGCGTCCGTGAAGAGTTTGCTGTGCAAGAGCATGACCCGGGCAATCAAGTAGAGACGCAGGAACATGGGGATGGAGAGGATAATGTCCACGTCCGCCTCCGCCCGCGAAGGCGTGTAGGAGAAGGCCAGCCGGGCCGTCCAAAAAAACTTGTACTCCCCGGGGATGGGGTGAATGGCGCACACCAGCATCTCCAGGCTGATGTAGAGGATACGTTCGTAGGTCATGGCGATCCGCCAGTCGTCGGCACCATTGTCGATCACGAAGAGCTGGCGGGGGGGGGGGGGGGGAGAAAACAGCAAGGGTTAGAAGAGATGGGCAGGCAGGGCAGGCAGCAGAATGTCGTCGCAGTGTGGGGCATTCCTGTAAAAGGATGTCTGCCAGTCACCCAGCCGTGCCCCACTCCACGATACTCCATTCCGGCCTGCCCCAGTTTCTTCCCAGCAGATGCTTAACATTCAATGGACATTGAGAATGATGAATCCTCACTGAGTTTAGGATTTTATTACTAGAAAAGTTTTTTCATCTTTTTTGGAGTTCTTCTGGGGATTCCCTCAAGATGTGCCAATACCTCCCTTTTGTGACTGGATAGGTTCAAGCAGTACTTTTTTCGGGGGGGGGGGGCGCAGGTATTCCCCCCTAAACATTTTGTGAATCTTTGTACTTTTGTCCATTTGCTGTATTTATTTCTCCCGATTTGAACTATAAAATGGTGATTTTCTTGAGTCGAAATGAGAGTATCCCTAAACATTTTTAAAGAAAAAAAGCACGGGGGTCAAGCATAAGTGACCTTAACTTAGGGCTATACGGGATAATTATTGTTGTTGTTATTTTCACCATTTCTATACTGCCCCACATATACATATATATACATTCATATATGTGTATATATGTGTATGTGTGGGTGCGTGTAAGTGTGTATGTATATGTATATGTATATGTATATGTACTGTATATGTATGTATGTGTATGTATATGTGTATAGCACAAACACACACACACAGAGCTTTTTTTTCTTTAAAAATGTTTAGGAGTACTCTCATTTTCCTACTCATATTGAACTACTGCCCCTCAATGAGGCCAAACTTAGATTTACAAAATGTTTAGGGGCCTGTGTACCCCCAGAAAAAAAAGCAGTGTGTGTGTGTGTGTGTAATTCTAAGCAATGTACCAACTAAAGCAACAACAGACAACTGAAGCAACAAGTATTAAAAATTGCATAGTTAGCTTATAAAAATGTTACAAAATTACAAGTAGTAATTACAAAATTACTAATAAATATAAACCAATATTCAGTTATTGATTTTGGACGCACCTTCCCTTTCAGCCTCCTGGCTGTCACTCATAGTCCCCCCCCCCCATCTACCCCCCACCCACCCCGCTCTCTGCAGAACCCTCAAGACTGCCCATAGCTGTGTCCCATTCATTAGGCAGCCGCGCAGTCCACACCCAGTCCTAAGTACCAAAATTTGGCGCGTTTCCTAGAGGATACCGAAGAAGATGGAAAGAAAAGACACCCGTTCCAACTCACAGTTCTCTCTCCGGCCTCTGCCCCCTTCTTATTCACCTCAATAGTCTCTACTTGTCCATTTCCTGGAGACATCGGGCCGGAGGACCAGTGTGAGAAACAGGATGAGGGCCAGAGACAGCGGGGACTCGATTCAAGTGGGCTCTTAGGCAACCTTTGTCCCCACAGAGCAGGGAGGATAACCGCTGGCCAATGAGGTGGAGATCTTCCATTGTGTGTATAGGAAACCAATGCTTAATTACAACCTGCATTTCTCACAGATGATCACATTAATACACCTGCAGGAAATATTCCCCATTGGAGAGGGGGCGAGTCGAGATTTCCTGCAGGTATATTAATGGGATTGTTTGTGAGGAATTCAGACTATTATTTCCCACCCTCCGCCATCATCGTGACCAAGAGGCGCGTCTGGGCTCCCCCCACTTGGAAAGTTTTCATGCCTGCCTATCTGACAGGCAGCTGTAGTCTATTTAAAGGGAGCCAGAGGCCTTGGGCCAACCGCCAGCCAGCAACTCGGCCCTTCCTGCCTGGGGCTCCATTACATACACACAGAAACCCACAGAGGGGGGAAATGCCATTGATCTCTCTTGACATCCGTCCTCCCTCTACCCCAAACAACAACAGAATGGATCTATTTCTCAGAGACGGGCTCTCCACCCAAGAACATGTGAGCGTTGCCACCGGGTTTCCATGGCAACCCCATCCGAAGTCCAGAGGTACCTAATTAGTCTTCCCTGATGCTAAGTTGGCAGCATGGGAAGAGAGAGCAGAGGGGAAGGCCACATCTACAACATTCATTTAAAGAACTATGATACCTCTTTAAAGACTCATGGCTTCCCCCAAAGGATTCTGGGATCTGTAGTTTAAGGGTGCCGAGAAATGTTTAGAAACCACACACCCCGCTCCATTCCTCTCCTAAAGCTATAGTCCCCAGAGAGGTTAAATCATAGATCTTTGCTTCATCCCAGATAACTCTGGGAATTAGGGCTCTCCTAACCTGAATGAGAGGGATACGGGTGGCGCTGTGGGTTAAACCACAGAGCCTAGGACTTGCCGATCAGAAGGTCGGCGGTTCGAATCCCCGTGACAGGGTGAGCTCCCATTGCTCAGTCCCTGCTCCTGCCAACCTAGCAGTTTGAAAGCACGTCCAAGTGCAAGTAGATAAATAGGTACCACTCTGGCGGGAAGGTAAACGGCGTTTCCGTGTGCTGCTCTGGTTCGCCAGAAGCGGCTTAGTCATGCTGGCCACATGACCCAGAAGCTGTACGCCGGCTCCCTCGGCCAGTAAAGCGAGATGAGCGCCGCAAGCCCAGAGTCGGCCACAACTGGACCTAATGGTCAGGGGTCCCTTTACCTTTTTTAACCTGAATGAACGCCAACTCCCAGAATTCTCTGGGGGCAGCCATGGCTGTTAAGGGTGCGGAAAGTTGTCAGGAGGCCCCAAGAGGCCCCATCATAAAGCTATCGCTCCCATAATTGTTTAACAATTAGTCCCTCTTCACAGAGAACTCTGGGAAATGTAGTTCTGGGAGAGGAACGGGGCTTTTCTAACGACTCTCTGCAAGTGTAACGAAAGGCAGCTCCCAGAATTCTCTGGGGGAAACCATGACTGTTTACATTAGCATTACAGTGCTTTTAAAGTGTTTGGAGCAAATGTTGAATTATACATATTTTCTGGTTAGGTTAAAAGTTGCCTTCCAGGAAGGCCAGGTAGAGCTAGGCCCTCTCTCAAGGGTCGCTAAGGCTTTCTTCCTGAGCTGTGAGCTGTCTTCCACCCCACCAGTCACTACTGGCTCAAACTAAACAAGGGAGTCTCTGGACCTCAAATTCAGACTCATACAACAATAAATATTTTTTATAACTTTCTGGACTCCTTTACGCTTGTTTATGAAAAGACTACCTAAGACATCTAGCTGCTGGAGATGTCGCAGGGGTAATGCTTCTCTAAAACATATGTTTTTGCAATGTCCCATATTGTTAAATGTTTGACAGAAGGTAATAGAGACGATCAACACGACCTGTACGGAATAATCTTAAATTTGTGAGGAAAACATCCTTTCGAATTATATACCCAATACATGGAACCTAAACAAAGGGACAATATGAATGAACTCTCCTTACTACAGCAAAAAGACAGGTATTGACGAATAGGGAAAATAAAAAACGCAGCTCCCTTGTACAAATGGATTGAAGGTATGTACAAACTCACTACACATGAACAAGTTGCGGACAAACATAGTCTTTCCATGGACAAATTCAGCAATAAATACCGTATTAGGTTAAGGTCTGCTTAACTATGATAACATTTTTTTGGTAATGTACACCTTTCTCTGTGTGGGTCAAGTTAAGATTTACCTGTGAAAAAGGACTTTGTATTGCAGTGGTACCTCGGGTTAAGAACTTAATTCGTTCCGGAGGTCCGTTCTTAACCTGAAACTGTTCTTAACCTGAAGCACGACTTTAGCTAATGGGGCCTCCTGCTGCACGATTTCTGTTCTCATCCTGAAGCAAAGTTCTTAACCCGAGGTAATATTTCTGGGTTAGCAGAGTCTGTAACCTGAAGCGTATGTAACCCAAGGTACCACTGTACTCCTTCCTCTCCCCACTTCATATTTGTTTAGATTAGTTTGGTTTTATATTGTATTTTTTTAAAAAAAATCTTATTAAGGGGGGGAAGGTGATAATAATAATAATAATAATAATAATAATAATAATAATAATAATATAGTACAGAGGAGAGGAGGGACTACCAAATGCATCTTACACAATATCACCCACCTGCCCCCAAAGCATAAAGGAAGCCAATCAAATCAAGGACAATTGGGCAGCCTCATGCCCACACCAACAACCTTTCCCCTCCTCTCTCGTTGCATAAATAAAAACAAGCGGCTTAAATAAATACACACCACATTCCATGCCAGAAGCTTAAATGCCTGGCTTTCCCAACCACAAACACTCCCTTTTTAAGTCTCTCTTGGGGCTGTGGTGGGATTGCATTGCAATTCAGAGAGGAAACCCATTTGGAATTGCCCAGAGTGAAATGCTAATTAATGAAAGAGCGAGGGGGGGGGAGTGCTGTCATGGATAGCAAGGATTCCCTTGCATGTTAAAGGAGCTTTAACTCAGGCAGGTGCTAACTCCAGAATCCGCCACTCATTGCCAGGGACAGCTCACCCCAGAAATATCTGCCGCTAAGTAGCAGTTACTGAAAATGACAAGTAGAGAGAACACTATCGCACTCAGGTCAACAGGATGCTGGACTAGACAGGCCTTTGGCCCGAGATTACCAAGGAAATATCATAGAATTGTAGAGTCAGAAGGGAGCACGAGGGTCATCTAGTCCAACCCGCTGAAATGCAGGAAACTTTTGCCCAACACCTGATCCAGCAGGGCTCTTTCGATGTTCTTAATGTTTGAATTTCAGTTGAATTTATTACAGTCCCAGACCAGACTCACTGTCAGAGCTGCCCGAGGTCCCAGCTCACAAAGGACCAACGCCAGTTCGTTGCTATTTACAAAGGTCTTTATTGAAGTTCAGTTTCCATTTCAAAGCCGCGGCGCGCAGCCCTAAGTCTCAAACTCTAGACCGCTGAAGCTCCGTCTGAATCTCCTCCCCCCAGACACCAGTTTAAGACTCTAGCCTTGCTCCACCTCTTCCTTTGCTCCTTCCTCCTCTGGGTCCGCCTGTCCGCTGGGGTTTTGCCCTTTCTGGACTCTTCTGACGCTGAGTCCCCTGATTCTTCCCCCTCCCTCCGGCGGGCTTTAGGACCTGGTTCCCCATCCGGGTTTCCTGCTGTCCCGTGCGCCTGTACATTTGAACTTGGCGCGCGCGCCCAGCCGGCAACCTTCCTCCTGACCGTTACACTGCTCCTGTCACTGCTTCCCCCTTTGGGGGGGCTAGCTGGGCTCCCTGCTGGAGGAGACGCTGGCCCTGATGCGTGGGACTCTTCCCCCCCGCTACGCTCTGGTGGGGAAGCTGGTCCTGATCTCCAGCTGCTGCTTTGGGAGTCCCCGCTGGCCTCTTGTTTCTGGTGCATCCCCCCTGGGACCCCCCTTGCCCTGGCCATAGGCGCCCCCTTCTGGGAATCTTCTGATTCGCTGGAGAAGCTCATGGAATCTCTCAGTTCACTGTCATACTCCCCTACGCTTCCCTCAGATTCTTCCCCTTCGCTCTCCATTCCCTCTCTTCCCTGTGCCTCTGCTCCTGAGCCCCTGACACTCACATACTGCACTAAACAAATCAGAAACACAATAAAATTAAGTTTAAGTTATCAGTCAATATAACGATAAACAATACAGTTATGGCAGCAGTTAAAATATGGTTTAAGTCTTAATCTGTACAATATTCTCTATAATTTGCTTCTAAGGCCTTAGTCTTTATAATAGCGCACCTTGTTCTCAAATGTATATACTAAATCTAATGGGTGGGAGGGGAGGGTCCTGATCCCACACACTTTACATGCAGCGCTGAAGTAGGGGGCACCCAACAAATAGTTCTGGGGTTTAACCTCAGTTTCAGCTTTGGCCCAAATTAAATCCTGCATCCTCTGACTGAGGCTCAGGGCTCCTATTTTTGCCCCCCCCACCCTTCTGCTAGGAGCCAAAACTCAACCCAGACTAACCCCACCTTCTCACAAACAAACTCAGTCACCAAACAACCCACTTGACTTTTATTCATTTATCGTGGTACCTCCGTTTACGAACAGTCCTGTTTACGAACTATTCGGTTTACGAACTCCGCAAAACTGGAAGTAGTGTCCCGGTTTGAGAACTTTACCTTGGTTTACGAACGGAAGCTGAACGGTGGAAGGGCACTGGCGGCAGGAGGCCTCATTAGGGAAAGCGCACCTCGTTTTAAAAACGGATTTGGTTTAAGAATGGACTTCAGGGACAGATTAAGTTCTTAAACCGAGGTACCACTGTATTTCAAAAAAATTAATATGCCACTTGATTTTGTGTGTTGTTGTTTTTTAAAAAAACAGAAACCCAAAGTGGCTTACAATCAATCTTGTACAATGAAATTATCTGTAAACGTTTAAAAACAACAATTGAAAACCTTTTTAAAAGATAAAGTCAACGATGAGCTAAAAACCAGAGGAAAATCTCTATCTCCATGCTCTACATGTCTGGATGGGCTTTTGCTTTTTTTAAAAAAAAACACACCACTTTTACTAGGTGCCAGAAAGAATACAGCCTGGTGTCAACAGGCAGGGAGTGCCAAAGTGCAGGTGTAGCCACACTAAAAGATCAACTGCTTACAAACATGGAACACATCCCTTGCATGAGCAAAACGGGACTCTGGAGAAGCTATAGTGTCTGAAGTTTGGAGTATGGTTTTTCACATTGTTTTGCAATATAAACAATCATTTTTGGTTCTATCAAATACCTTTTGATCCCAAAAGGCTGTATTTTATTCTACTAAGCTTTGGTGAGATTAAGCTCAACCTAACGACGAGGGATGCGGGTGGCTCTGTGGGTTAAACCACAGAGCCTAGGACTTGCCGATCAGAAGGTCGGCGGTTCGAATCCCCGCAACGGGGTGAGTGCCCGTTGCTGGGTCCCAGCTCCTGCCAACCTAGCAGTTCGAAAGCACATCAAAGTGCAAGTAGATAAATAGGTACCGCTCTGGCGGGAAGGTAAACGGCGTTTCCGTGCGCTGCTCTGGTTCGCCAGAACCGGCTTAGTCATGCTTGCCACCTGACCCGGAAGCTGTACGCTGGCTCCCTCGGCCAATAAAGCGAGATGAGCGCTGCAACCCCAGAGTCGGCCACGACTGGACCTAATGGTCAGGGGTCCCTTTACCTTTAACAACAAGGTAATTTTGTCTTGTGTATTTTGTGTTTTTGTACAATGGTACCTCGGGTTGCAGACGCTTCAGGTTACAGATGCTTCAGGTTACAGACTCCGCTAACCCAGAAATAGTACCTCGGGTTAAGAACTTTGCTTCAGGATGAGAACAGAAATTGCACGGCAATGGCGCAGCAGCAGCATGAGGTCCCATTAGCTAAAGTGGTGCATCAGGTTAACAGCAGTTTCAGGTTAAGAACGGACCTCCGGAACGAATTAAGTTCTTAAGCCAAGGTACCACTGTATTGTGATTTTACGTTGTGAACTGCTCTGAGACCTGTGGGTATACAAATTTAATCAACAGCAGCAACAACAACAATGCCAGTTCTGCGGTTTGGAGAGGTCTAGCAAGCATAGATGAGGTTAGAAAACCTTGCAGACTTTTAATGACCCACCACCTTTCCCAAGCTAATCCTTGGCTTTGTGCAAAGCCCAGAGTCTGGAAACACACAGCCTCCTAGCCCAGCCCTTGAAGACAGATAAAAGTAACTGTCTGAGCAGGATTCACGGAAGCTGGCAAAGAAGACAAGATGAAATTGCTTCTCGCAGTGGACATCTGTCACCAGAAACTTCCCTAGTGCAAACTAACACATCTTAAAAGGTAGCACAGTTCACACGTAGGAAGCTGCCTTATAATTTTCGCAGACCCCTGGGCCCACCTAGCTTCCCCCCCCTCAAGATAATCTTTATTAGTTTTACAAATTTCATATTACACATACATATTATATTACATTTTACATTTGTACTTGCTCCTAAGAGCTGACTTCCCTCCTTCCTTCTTCTGACTTCTTTATATCGCCTATATTTTTCGCATTGTCTTTATTCATTTTATATATAGTTATTCTGCTTCCACATTTGTCCATAAAATGCCTGTAGATGAATAAATCCTTCTATATATACAATTCTTATTGTCTACCCATATATCATTTGCAACTACTATTGGTTACTTTAATTGCATTGTACTTATTGTTGTTATTTTTCCAATAAAGTTATTTGTATTGCACACTATGAGGTTTGTTTCAATTCTACTGGTTTCTCTATTTCACGCATATCTTTCCTATGTACAGCATAAATTTCTTCCATTCTTTTTGAAATGTTTCATCGCCCTGTTGTCGGATTTCCGCCGTTAATTTAGCTGTTTCTGCGTATTCCATTCCCTTCTGATGCCAATCTTCCACTTCCTTGGCCCATCTAGCTTAGTGTTGTCTATACTGACAGGCAGAGGCTCCTCATCATTTCAGGCAGGGGACATTTCCAGATGTCCCTGGAGATACTGGGGATTGAACCCAGAGCCTTCTGCATGCAAGGCAGATCCTCTACCACTGAGCTATACCCATTTTGTAACAATAAAAAGATCTGGAGGTGGGAAAACTCATTTGCGGGGGGGGGGGAGGAGAAACCAATGAGCACAGAATGCTATATGCTGGGGAGGTCAAGAGTGGAAAACCAGAGACAGGAGGAACAGAGCTTCTGAACAGAACGCAGCAACATTTTGTTGCAGACTTGTAAATACGCAACCATTCATCCCCCTCTCCCGACCTTCCCATATTTCCTCCACCAACTTTCTATGCCAACCCGCAATAATTTCAGGTTTGGGAACACGAGGGGCATCGTGACGCCATGGGTGTTTTTGGAGAGTGCCAGAATGCAATCATATGTCTGATTTGGAACAAAGCTCTCTTGCCTCCTCTCCCCCAGAGGCCTGACCTTTACCTGAGACACATCAATAACATCTGCATCACCTGGAGCCAAGCAGGGAGGAGCCCCTGGGGAGAAATTCCACCTGCATTTCGGCAACCTCCACACCATCCACCAAAGCCTGGACCAGTCTACAAAGCAGGTTCCTTTTTGGATAGCACAGAGCACTGATGCAATGGCAATATAAACACATTAAAAAAAAATACCACCAGTGTTCACACATTATCTACAGCAGACAGAAGCTCAAGTGATCTACGCCAGATCAGCGAGAAGGTCTTCTGACTTCCACGCGTCCAACCCAGTGTTTCCCAAACTTGGGTCTCCAGCTGTTTCCGGACTACAATTCCCATCATCCCTGACCACTGGTCTTGCTAGCTAGGGATGATGGGAGTTGTAGTCCAAAACCAGCTTGGAACCCATAGAAATAGAAGTTGCTTTCTGAAAATCCTACTACAGTGGTACCTCAGGTTACATACGCTTCAGGTTACAGACTCCGCTAACCCAGAAATAGTACCTTGGGTTAAGAACTTTGCTTCAGGATGAGAACAGAAATCGTGCTCCGGAGGTGTGGTGGCAACAGGAGGCCCCATTAGCTAAAGTGGTGCTTCAGGTTAAGAACAGTTTCAGGTTAAGAACGGACCTCTGGAACAAATTAAGTACTTAACCTGAGGTACCACTGTATACAATAAAGGTAGTAGAATGATTTTTTTATTTAAAAATCCCACTCGCTCACCAAAAAGCAAATCTGAAAACTTTACAAAGAGGCTCAAGCTTGCCTCTTTCTGTGCAGGAGCTAAACACCAGGCACTGTTTCAATAAACTTCTGTTACAAAGGTATGGCATGTCTACTCAGAAGTCTCTTAATGGGGCCTACTCCCAGGTAAGGAGGTACAGGATGCAACCTAGGCTTTGGTTGGCATTGGGGGGGCGAGACTCTTGTGCTGTATAGCAGGCAGAAATTCAACAGGTTAAGTCTCTTCTGGTACAATTATGGGAAGGCGTGCCAGGATCCTCCTGTTTGTTTAATGCTCTGTTGGTTTTGCTGTGTATTTTCCTTGTATTGTATTCCTTTTTATTCCATAAAGACGGTTAAAAAATTTGCCAGCCAGCGCTGAGTTATGCCTTTTCATTTGTGGCTATGCATATTATAGCTGGCTGCAGTAATTCAAAATGATTCCTGGGTTCAGGGGAAGAAATGTTTTCTAACCTACAGCAGCAGCACACCTGTGACAGGTGATAAAACAACCAAGATGGAACAGTGCTGAGAAAAGAAGAAAGGGTTTCAAACATGTTCATTTATGAACAACAACAACAAATGAATACAGTGGTACCTCGGGTTACAAACGCTTCAGGTTACAGACTCCGCTAACCCAGAAATAGCACCTCGGGTTAAGAACTTTGCTTCAGGATGAGAACAGAAATCGTGCTCCGGCGGCACGGTGGCAGCGTGAGGCCCCATTAGCTAAAGTGGTGCTTCAGGTTAAAAACAGACCTCCAGAACGAATTAAGTACTTAACCCAAGGTACCACTGTAGATTATCTCCTCCCAATCACTTTATGTTCCTTTCTCTTTTCTGTTCTTTCGGTGGGAGGGCAGACATTAGAGGCTCAGCCCCGGCCTGATCCTGAAGGGCTCTTCTTATCTTTGTATGTTCTTTGACTGCCCGCAGTTCTTCCCCCAGCATCCACTATTCAGAGGTAGACTGCCTCTGAATGGGGAGGTTCCATTCTGAATTCACTCTGGAATTCACCCCTGCAAGATAAATAATGGTGAACAAGTTGGATAGCTTTGGAGAAGTTTATGAGTTTATGGAAGAGGAGACTATGTTCTCCCTTAGCATGCCTCTGAAAAACCAGCAGCTTGGAATTGAAGGGAGAGTTGCTGTTGCACTTGGATCTTGTCCGTTGTTGTTGTTCTTGTTGACGACGACGACGATGATGATGATGATGATGATGTTGATGTTGTTCTTGTTGATATCCCAGGGCTTGTTGTTGTTTAGTCGTGTCTGACTCTTCGTGACCCCATGGACCAGAGCACGCCAGGCACTCCTGTCTTCCACTGCCTCCCACAGTTTGGTCAAACCATCTCGTCTTCTGTCGTCCCCTTCTCCTTGTGCCCTCCATCTTTCCCAACATCAGGGTCTTTTCCAGGGAGTCTTCTCTTCTCATGAGGTGGCCAAAGTATTGGAGCCTCAGCTTCACGATCTGTCCTTCCAGTGAGCACTCAGGGCTGATTTCCTTCAGAATGGAGAGGTTTGATCTTCTTGCAGTCCATGGGACTCTCAAGAGTCTCCTCCAGCACCAGAATTCAAAAGCATCAATTCTTTGGCGATCAGCCTTCTTGATGGTCCAGCTCTCACTTCCATTATCCCAGGGCAGGTTACAACAATCAGATGGATATTACATAGCTCAGAAAAAGGACAACAAAATGATCAAGTGGGTGAAACGACTCCCCTATGAGGAAAGATTGCAGCACTTGGAATTTATTAGTTTTAGATAGAAAATCTGAGAGAGAGGTGACACAAAAGCAATTTATGCTAATATGCATGGCGTCGAGAAAGGGGATGGGGTTTCTCCCTCTCTCATAACCCTAGAGCATGGGAATATTCCACCCAGTAGCACCTTAGAGACCAACTAAGTTGGTTATTGGTATGAGCTTCTTCAGATAAAGCTCATACAGTACCAATAACAAACTTAGCTGGTCTCTAAGGTGGGATGCGAGTGGCGCTGTGGGTTAAACCACAGAGTCTAGGACTTGCCGATCAGAAAGTCAGTGGTTCGAATCCCCGCGACGGGGTGAGCTCCCGTTGGTCGGTCCCTGCTCCTGCCAACCTAGCAGTTCGAAAGCACGTCAAAGTGCAAGTAGGTAAATAGGTACCACTCCGGCAGGAAGGTAAACGGCGTGTCTGTGCGCTGCTCTGGTTCACCAGAAGCGGCTTAGTCATGCTGGCCACTTGACCCGGAAGCTGTGCGCCGGCTCCCTCGGCCAATAAAGCAAGATGAGCACCGCAACCCCAGAGTCGGTCATGACTGGACCTAATGGTCAGGGGTCCCTTTACCTTTAAGGTGCTACTGGAATGATTTTTTTAAATTTTGTTTCGACTACGGCAGACCAACACGGCTATCTATGCACAACTAGAACATGGGGACACCCAATGAACGTTGGAAGATTCAGGACAGATCAAAGGAAGTCCTTCTTCACACAAGGCATAGTTGAACTATGGAACTCCCCGCCACAAGAGGCAGGGATGGTCACCAACTTGGACGGCTTTAGAAGGGAACTAGGCAAATACACAGAGAAGGCCTGCTAGCGACAATGGCTAGGATCTCCCTACCTTCTCCCTCCACAGACAGAGGCAGTAATGTTTCCCAGCTGCTGGGAAACACAGATAGGGTGAGCAGCTCCTGAACCCGGGTCCTGCTTGTGGGCTTCCTGTTGAGGCATTGGGCTGACCACTGGGAGAACAGGATGCTGGACAAGATGGGCCTTTGACGGTCAAAGTTTGACCTGATCCTTCTGGGCCATGGGTAGGCAAACTAAGGCCCAGGGGCCGGATCCGGCCCAATTGACTTCTAAATCCTGCCCACAGATGGTCCAGGAATCAGCGTGTTTTTACATGAGTAGAATGTGTGCTTTTCTTTAAAATGCATCTCTGGAGTATTTGTGGGGCATAGGAATTCATTCATTTATATTTTTTTTCAAAATAGAGTCCAGCCAGCCACAAGGTCTGAGGGACAGTGGACCGGCCCCCTGCTGAAAAAGTTTGCTGACCCCTGTTCTGGACTCCTCTTCTGAAATGCATCCCCGACCAACAGCAGAGCATTTTGCGCTAAAATCTCCGGGCATCTTTTTCTTAAAAGGAGGAGGAAATTGCCAACAAGGCAAATTCTCCTCCTTTTTTCCTGGCTCCCACCAGTATCAAAAACGCCGTGTCTTGGGTTACGGGGGCCTGAGAAAAACCGGGAAGGGAAGCTGAGCCTAGCAGAGCGGAAGAAAGCAGATGTTTTGCACAGGGCGAGGAGGTGGGATTAGCACCCTCCGCAGCTGCCGGGTTCATGCTTAGTTACACGAAGCCGATTTCTCTCTGTGTACTCAAGGTGAAAGGGCAGCTGGGAGCGGCTGTGTATTGTCACAGCAGCAGCAGGAGGCCATCTGCGCATTAGCGTGCAAGACATCCCAGCTTCAGGCTGGATCACAGGCTCCTGGCCACACCAGGCTCTGCTAGATGCAGCTGCGTCGTACACCCTCTGAACCACTCGCAGAATTGTAGAGTTGGAAGGGGCCACCAGGGTCATCTAGTCCAACCCCAGGCCATGCAGGAATCTTTTCTGTCCAACGTCGGGCTCGAACCCCTGACCCTGAAATTAAGAGTCCCATGCTCTTAGCGACTGAGCTGTTCCAGGGATTTAAAGTCTCCTACACAACTTCAAGGAAAACTGACATAACTTGAAAGTAATCAGGGGACAAGCAATATATACCATATTTTCCCGTCTATAAGACGCCCCCATGTATAAGATGCCCCTTATTTTTGGAGACTCGGATTTAAGAAAATAGGGAGAGATTGCCCGGAGTATAAGATGCCCCCTAATTTTTCACATTGTTTTTTTAGGGGGGAAACCTAGTCTTATACACAGAAAAATACGGTATACAGTGGTACCTCAGGTTACATACGCTTCAGGTTACAGACTCTGCTAACCCAGAAATATTAACTCGGGTTAAGAACTTTGCTTCAGGATGAGAACAGAAATCGTGCTCCGGCAGCGCGACGGCAGCAGGAGGCCCCATTAGCTAAAGTGGTACCTCAAGTTAAGAACAGTTTCAGGTTAAGAACGGACCTCCAGAACGAATTAAGTTCTTAACCCGAGGTACCACTGTATATTACTTTGCCGTACAGTGATTTTTATCATTATTTTTAAATCATTAGTTTTATCATTAACAAAACTAATGATTTATCTCCTTCACATTATATGAGGGTTTGGGTGCCTTGCAGGAAACTGCTCTTTTGACAGATTTTATGTATTTTGGTACGTGCTATTCCAAAACTGCTGTTTCTTATACCTCGCCACCCACGCCTAGAGCACAGCCGACTTCCCATCCCCGCAGGTAAATCGCCCACGGGGGTCCATCAAAGGAACATGGTTTTATGAGTTGCCCTGACAGCTCATTCAATAATCAAGGCAGCCCCATTCACAGCAGTGCTAAACAAAGCTGTCCCCATGCTACGATTGTATGACACACCCTTTTGAGCATGAGGGCCACATTCCCTCCTGGGCAGCCTTCCGGGGGCCGAGAGGCATATGACAGTGGTGGGTGGGACCAGAGGCAAAAAAGTGGGCGGAGCAACTAATGCAGGGAGAGACCTGAGGGTCAGACAAGGAGGTGTCAAGGTCTGTATTTGGCCCCAGGGTGAAGGCTCCCCACCCCTGATTTCCAGATCCTTTAAGCTGAGGGGACGGGGGACTGCCCCACTGAGACTTTCTGTACGCAGATCTATGGCATAGCTGTCAACTTACAGATTTGAAAATAAGGGACCAGCAGCCAAAATAAGGGACCTGCAGCCTCACCTGTTCCAGGCACTCCAGTCTTCCTGTCCTCCTGCAGTCTGGTCAAACTCATGCTGGTAGCTTCGAGAACACTGTCCAACCAACTTTGTAACCAGAGGTTCAACTGAATAGAATCTGAATCACATGCACCACAAGGCCTATGCAGCCTCAACTTAAGATGGCTCCCCAGCCTGGCTTTGCACTGCAAAGTTTGCAGCAGCACGTGCACCAAAATGGCGTCCAGCATTCAAAAAACCCCTCAGCTTGCATTAACTAGCCACACACAAGGCATGCAAGCTCCACCCCCCAGTCGTTCTTAGACTTCTTATTGGGTGAGCAACACAGCCAAGCAACACAGTTGGAGCCTCCCTCCTCCCTGGCCGGCAGGGAGGGAGGGAGAGGAGCTGCTTCCTTTGAAATTTAAGGGACATAATTTAAGGGACATTTAAGGGACATCTATCAATAAGGGACAGCAGCGGGACATGGTGCTGGAATAAGGGACTGTCCCTTCAAATAAGGGACACTTGACAGCTATGATCTATGGTATATACAGTGGTACCTTGGTTCTCAAACTTAATCTGTTCCGGAAGTCTGTTCCAAAACCAAAGCTTTCCAAAACCAAGGCGTGCTTTCCCATAGAAAGTAATGCAAAATGGATTAATCCGTTCCAGACTTTAAAAACAACCCCTAAAACAGAAATTTAACATGAATTTTACTACCTCTATTGCTGCTCTGTTAATGGTTCTCTTGGCTTTGCAGCTTTTATCCATTTCTTCACTCACACAGTCAATCAATCAGTAGCAGAACTGGGTTCTACACAGTCACAAAAACAAATTAACCGAAAAAGCCGCAAAAACAAAAGCACCAAATATAAGCTCCAAATATCTAATCAGAAACGGGGGACTCAAATCAGAAATGGAACACTCAAACAAGAAAAGGAACACTCTAATCGGAAGCAGAATACTAAAAACGGGGCAGATTCAGCTTCCGAAAAAAGTTCGCAAACAGGAACAGTCACTTCCGGGTTTGCTGAGTTCGGGTTCCAAGTTGCTCGAGAACTAAGCTGTTCGGAAACCAAGGTATCACTGTAGAGAGAGAGAAAGACCACCCTAAGTGTCAGAAGCCAGCCAGCAATAAACCACATGGAGTAAGGGAAGACAACTCTTTATTAGAAGAAACAAGGTCTGATCAGGAGGGCCAAGCCTAATGAGCACAGCAATTCTTCTCAGTAGGTCTTGCCCCTATGATGCAGTTGTGGAGGCTGAAGATCCACCCCCCTTCCTACAGCTGCCTGTGGGAATCTACTCCTTCCCCCGGTCCATCACAAGCAATCTGAGACTATGCCGGCACACCTGCCTTTGCTCCTCCCACTTCACACCTCCCCTGGTCCTGGGAGACAGGGTGAGGCAGGAGATACCCATGTTTCTTCACCAGCCACTCATATCTGCCTCTTGGCCTCTCTCCTGCTACTGCTTCTGTTTCTGGCCTCCTCTCTGCCCCAGATTCTCCCTGCTCACTAAACCCTGTTACCTCTTCAGCTTCAGGCAACACCTCCTCCCATTCCTCTCCCTCTGACCACCTATCGTCGTCCCTGTTATGTACTGAAGTTCTCACCCTGGGCCAGCAGGGGGATACTGTAGATAGTTATGCAAATGAAGGATCAAAAGTGACGTTCAGTGATTGGATAGTTTGTATGCAAATGAAGGGTCGAAAGTGACGTTCAGTGATTGGATAGTTTTAGAAAGTTGCTACAGTTACGTTGTTCCGGAGCTCTATATAAGCAGGCTGACTGAGCTCCTCAGTTCAGTTCTGTTCTGGCCTGTGAATAAACAAGAGCTGTTTGAAGAATCGCTGTGTCGTCTGATATGTTCGCCCACAACTTAACAGTCCCACCACCCATCCCCAAGCTCTAAGTCTTCTTCCTTTGGGGGTTCCCCAGCTGGAGGATCCCACCTCTCCTCTGCGTCCAGCCAGTCCATGGCGTCGAGGGTTAACTCCGCACTCCCACCCCTACAGTCTTCCACTTCTCCATTAGGTCTTAGGACCGCTGACAGCTGCCTGACAACGGACAAATGTGCCCCCAATTCCCCCCCACGGACACGGGAGCCGACTTGCTCCAAATTGATACGGACAGCGTACTCCCCAAACAGAACGCGTCCCTCTAAAGAGAGCTGCAATCCGTTAACAGGCGTCAGACTAGCCCCGAGGGAGAGCTGGTGGCGGCACTGAAACAGGAGAGGCAGCCAGCATGCCCTTATTGGAAAGACAGGTTTAGAAGGGCACAAGAGCAACTGGTATTCATTCAGAATCATTGCTGCCTCCGGCCATGCAAGCAGAACACAGCCACTGTCATGGTTGGAAGCAGAGGAATGCTGGGAGGAACGAGATGGGGAACCGCCAAGGGGAGAACCCAGCACCATCCCAAGACATCTTGGCACCTGAGGCAGACTCCAAAATGGCACCAGGAAAGAAGGGGGCGAGGGAAGATCGACATCAGGAACGAGGAGGAGAAGAAAGATGGGCATCAGGATCTGCTGTCCCTGCGGATCCTGCCTCCAGTTGCCTCCCTCTGCCTCTGGGCTGGTCCCAGATTAGGCTGAAATCCCAGATCTTAGAGATGTTTAAAGGTAAAGGGACCCCTGACCATTCGGTCCAGTCGTGACCGACTCTGGGGTTGCGGCGCTCATCTCGCTCTATGGGCTGAGGGAGCCGGCGTTTGTCCGCAGACAGCGTCCGGGTCATGTGGCCAGCATGACTAAGCCGCTTCTGGCGAACCAGAGCAGCACACAGAAACGCCATTTACCTTCCTGCTGAAACGGTACCTATTTATCTACTTGCACTTTGAGGTGCTTTCGAACTGCTAGGCTGGCAGGAGCAGGGACTGAGCAACGGGAGCTCACCCCGGCGCGGGGATTCGAACCGCCGACCTTCCAATCGGCAAGTTCTAGGCTCTGTGGTTTAACCCACAGCGCCACCCGCATCCCTAAGAGATGTTTAGGGAAGCTTTTAATGTTTGATGCATTACTGTATTTTAATATTTTGTTGAAAGCCATCCAGAGTGGCTGGGGAAGCCCAGCCAGATGGGTGGGGTATAAATTATTATTATTATTATTATTATTATTATTATTATTATTATTATATTTAATGGTTCTGGAGACCCCATAATTGCAAAATGCAGGCTTATACCAGATGAGTAACTCCACATCCGGAAATATCCAATTTCTTTCTTTATTTCTTAAAAGCATGGTTCTAGACCTCAATATAGGTGTTTTTAAAAATACATCAGCCAAAGGTTGAAATTTCAGAAGCGAGAGCCCCAAGAGAAGTAAAATAATGTATGCCAATGGGCACATGGAAATTTGGATCTATTTATTTATCAAGGGAGCTTTTACTAGATATACAAATTTGGGTTGGGTGGGTGTGCTTAATTTATTTAAAACGTTATATGCTACCTTCCCCAGATCCGTTGGCTTATGTAAAAATGCATTCTAAAAATAAAGCAATCAGCAAGACAAGCACACAGAAAACTCAGCAATGACAACAGCAAAAAGGAGTTCAGCGGACAAAATATCATTAACTCCGAGAAACCCGAAAGACGTAGGCAAGTGTGCAGGCTCATCACAAACAAATCTCTCAAACACAATTTATTTTTAGTGTCTGACGGGCAGAAACTCAAAATCTGAAGCTTCTCTTCGTATAGATCAGCAGCATTCTGAGTTGCTACATTTGTTGAATGCCTACTTGCCACGAAGCAGTTGTGTAAGTACAGAAACAGTGGGCCATAATTCTGTTGGAGGGCATGATGAGCCCTCCCTCTCCTTCCAGCCTTGGAGCTGTAAGAAAGGCTGTTGCCTTTGGACGTCACAACAAACCATGGTTTTATCAAAATGGGAGCAAGCCCAATTTCCACCCTGGGCTCTTACTCTTCCCCACCTCACTGCTGGCCTGACCAGGAAAAGTTTCAAGGTTTCCTCTTCTGGTTTTGATTAACTACAGTGTGTCTTGTCACCCAAAAGCCAAAAAAACTGTGGTTTGTCTGAAACAAGCCAACTTCAAGCCACAGTTTACAAAGTCAGCTTGTTTCAAACAAACCACAGTTAAGATTGCACCCACACCCTAAACTGTGGTCAAACTGTTCAAAAATGGAGGTGAAAAGGGGGTGGGGCATGCACAAGCCCAGCAGAAGCTAGGTTCGACCCCAAAATGACAAACCACAGTTTACCATGACATCACAATGCAGCCGATTTCCTCAGTTGCTTGGGATCCACTTGCAGTGGTTCAGAGACACAGTTCCACTGCAGGATCAGTCCCCCAAAATTACCTCCCTGGCCCCGAGCCTAGAGCTGGGAAAAGGGGTGGGTTCCCAACTTTGTGCTTGATATCTGGAGGTGCAGGGGCAAAACCTCACCCCTTTTGGCGTGCCTTTTTGGCTAAAGGGTGGGGTATAAATGCTATAAATCAGGCATAGGCAAACTCGGCCCTCCAGATGTTTTGGGACTACAACTCCCATCATCCCTAGCTAACAGGACCAGTGGTCAGGGATGGTGGGAGTTGTAGTCCCAAAACGTCTGGAGGGCTGGAGTTTGCCTATTCCTGCTATAAATCAACAAAATAACATTAAAATGCACAGAAATAATTGTGATTTGCAATAGGGGAAGTCTCTGTGAGATAGGGGTTGCGATGGGGAGTGTGACTCCAAAAAGGCCGGTCGCCTGCACCCAACAAACACCTGGACCCAAAGACCCCCATGAATGCTTCAGACCGAGAATCAGTTCCATCTGGCAGCGGTTCCCGTTTAACAAGCAAGGAAAACACACACAGCTGAAGGAGTAATTCCTTCTCCCATCGCTTTCCTGGCACGCTGCAGAGCTAATAAAATCTGTGGGGAAGGAGGAGATGAGCGATGGGGTCAGGGTGACCCCGGCAAGGGTGGATTTCAGAGGGAACCACTGGGTATACTCGTTTGCGGAGGGGAATGGGGTGGATTTTCTAAGCCAAGGCCAAGCAGAATACAGGAAAGAAAGAAAAACAGTGTGAATCGTTCTCCAGCTCCTCTTTCATTGCTTTTAAATATTGGCAGCTGAGGGGTAGGGGGGGTGTAAAGGAGCCAGAGTCGAGTCATGGCTGGACTAGGAAAGGGGTAGGGAACGTCCGGCCTACAGATCTTACTAAGCCCAACACGGCTCCTAATTTGGCCTGTGAGACTGTTTTCTGCAAAAAATAAAATAAAATAAAAGGCACCGTTCCAAAGGAGCATTGGGAAGGTTCAAGAGAGCTCCTGAATGTTGCTTTCCAAGAGGGGCTCGCTGATCAGTGCTGTCAACAAGCCCATCTGAAACTGTGGCGTCGCCTCACTAACAGTGAAGGGGAGGGGAGAAATCTAATAATTAATAATAAAATCCCCTCTTCCACCCAATTATCTTCCTATATACATAAAAATGTCAGGTATCGCCACACACTGAATTCGGACCCTCCCAACCCACTTCCATGCCTCTTGCCCACTTTGGTTTCTGCACCGTTTGAGGGGCACTCTGCACATGTTCAGAGGCAAGACCTAATCCACACATGTGGGGTCTAACATTTTTTTAAAAAAAAAGGAGGAGGAGGAAATGCCTCATGGGAAAGATGAGCCTGGCAATGAAAGGTTGTTGGTTTAGTTTAGTGCCCATAAAATCACCCCACCAAAAAACCCCCAATAAACCCAGAGACTGATTGTGAGCACCCGATTCAAGCCTGCTGGAGAACATGCAATCAGCAAAAGCAAAAATGCCGGGAAGCCATGTCAATTGCTCTGGTGACCTTGGCAACCCACAGCCAGACAGTGGCAAGGAGGAGGCCTAGTTGTCACCCATTGGGCTACCCCCCCTTCCCCCAAAAAAGGATGGGATCTCAAGCCATTTGGGTCCATGGAACATTTCCTACTGATCACAAAGCATTTTGGGGAAGGGGAGAAAGGGGAAGCTCCCGCAACACATCCACACCTATTTTTTTACTACCACAGGTGCGAAAATCAGCTCTCTAAAGCAGGGGTAGGCAACCTAAGGCCTGGGGGTCGGATGCGGCCCAATCGCCTTCTCAATCTGGCCCGTGAACGGTCCAGGAATCAGTGTGTTTTTTACATGAGTAGAATGTGCATCTCTGGGTTATTTGTGGGGCATAGGAATTCGTTCATTTCCCCCCCCCAAAAAAAAAATATAGTCCTGCCTACGACATGGTCAGGGACGCGGGTGGAGCTGTGGGTTAAACCACAGAGCCTAGGGCTTGCTGATCAGAAGGTCAAATCCCCGCGACGGGGTGAGCTCCCGTTGCTCGGTCCCTGCTCCTGCCAACCTAGCAGTTCAAAAGTACATCAAAGTGCAAATAGATAAATAGGTACCACTCTGGCGGGAAGGTAAACAGCGTTTCCGTGCGCTGCTCTGGTTCGCCAGAAGCGGCTTAGTCATGCTGGCCACATGACCCGGAAGCTGTATGCCGGCTCCCTCGGCCAGTAAAGCGGGATGAGCGCCGCAACCCCAGAGTCGTCCGCGACTGGACCTAATGGTCAGGGGTCCCTTTACCCTTGCCACATGGTCTGAGGGACAGTGGACTGGCACACAGCTGAAAAAGGTTGCTGACCCCTGCTCTAAGGAAACCCCAAAATTTGAGGGAGAGGCTGGGAGGGATCTGGTTTTACTGGCAGGATGGCGTCAAAGGGCTGAGAGGAGGAGCGGCACAGCAATGCCTAAACCCAAAAGACAAACCTAATCCCCTCCCCACACTTATTGCCCGCCCTGAGACCTGTGGGTATAGGGCGGTATATAAATTTAAAAAATAATAATTGCCCCTCCGGGCTGGTGCATGTTGGGAGTTGTCAGGCCTCATTCCAGTCCCCTTCCTTCTATCACTTGGGGTTCCTTCAAGCTGCACCCACAAAACTCTTCATTTAAAGCAAGGGTGGGCAGTGGCCCTCCAAATGTTGCTGTCCCCAACTCTCATCCGCCCCAACCAGAATATTCACCAATATGGCCAATATTCACAGACTACCCCTAGAAGACCACTGCTTACCCACCCTGCAGCTTCAAATCTTTCAGCTGCCGTTCCTCAAAAAGGGATTCCAAGGTGGCGTACAGAAAAGCGAGAATGAAACTCTTCACCAAAGCATAAAGAAGAAATGTTAATAGACTTGTTTGGTGTTTCGAAAGTCTGTTCAGGGTTTCTAGTCCTTAAGAAGAGCTGGCGACAGCACCCATTTGTTCTCTAGCTAGGGAAAGCTCTCTGTGGGTGCCCCGGCCAATGTGATTTTGCTGACTGATTTATGCCACTTTTATCACACCCTACTGTGTGTGTATTTCGTTTTAATATGCCATTCCTTGTGTTCAGGGTCCCTTTAGTATATAAATAAATAAATACACAAATGTCATCGCCAACCCGGGTGCCCTCCGGTTGTTTTTGGACTACAAATCCCACCAGGCACTGCCAGCCAGAGAAAACTGCTGTTCTGCTGAAACCTTTCAGCGGTTCTCAACCTGTGGGTCCCCAGATGTTGTTGAACTACAGCTCCCATGATCCCTGAGCTCTGGCCTTGCTAGCTAGGAGTGATGGGAGTTGTAGTTCAACAACATCTGGGGACCCACAGGTTGAGAAAGGCTGCAAGTTTAACTTCAAGCAATTGGTAATACTAAATAATAATAATAATAATAATAATAATAATAATAATAATAAAAAAAGAGACATCAACTCGTAGGACCGCAGGGGCATTACCTGAACTTCTCGGGTGTGATAGGCAATGATGAGTCCCAGCAAGATGATGGTGGAAAGGCTTATAAGGCATTTGAGCGCCAGTGAGAACATGGAGCCCTGTCAAACCGAGAAGGAAGGGAGAGGTTAGCTGTGAAGTTCAAAGCAACACACACACACAATAACCCTGCAGAGCAGACCCTTCTCCCTTTCACAGGGGGGTGTGAAGCAGCAGGGTATTTTAGGGTGATGGATAATAGCAGTAATAACAGGGTTGCAACCTATGCTAGTCCTACTCATGGTACATTCACTGAAATCAACATAACTGCGGCCGCTGTCTGCACCATACATATAAAGCAGTATCATACCACTTTAAACATAGAATCATAGAACTGTAGAGTTGGAAAAGACCCCATGGATCATATTATTATTAGTAGTATTAGTATTATTAATACTCCGCCCATCCTGCTGGGTTTCTCCAGCCACTCTGGGCAGCTCCCGACAGAATATTAAAAACACGACAAAACATCAATCATTAATAACTTCCCTAAACATAGTTGTTTATTTCCTTGACATCTGATGGGAGGGCGGGTGCCACCACCGAGAAGGCCCTGTAACCTCACGTCTCGCTGTGAGGGAACCAGCAGAAGACCCTCAGAGCTGGACCTCAGTTTCCAGGCTGAACGATGGGGGTGGAGACGCTCCTTCATCCCATCTGGACTATTTATTAACTTGCACCAGAGTCCTCTACTCAGAAGGGAGTCCTACTGAACTCAATGGGGTTTACTCCCCGGTAAGTTGGGTGAGGATTGCAGCCTCATTTCTCAGCAGCTAAGGACAGCTTGAGCTGGGGAGATGATTTTGAATGATTCTGAAACAGCAGTGGGTGGGGGGGTGGGGGCTTTACACGGTTCCCCATCCTTGGGTGCTTTAAGGTCAAAGAAAAGTGATCTAGTCGTGTCTCCTTGTCTCCCCCTCCCCAAAAAAAAAAAAAGCCACAAAGAAGTGCAAAGGCATTTCAATTTCTTAACAAGCATTTTGTTCCATCAGTTGCTTCTGCAAGGGGTGCTGTGCTGCTGTTTCTGGAGGGCAAAATAAAGCTTGGAACGAAAATAATCACCATTTTCATTCATGCCCTCATTTACTGAGCACACATCCCTCACTGATTTTTGTTTTTTAATGGTAATTGCTTCCTCGGTGGCCCCAGTACACTTTCCTGTGCACACACACACATTAGTTTAGGATATTACTTGGGTAATAACTGTGTCCTTTCCATTTCTACACCGTGCTTGTATTGGCTGTTGTATTCTGTTCTCCCTGCCCTTACTCCCTCCGGCTTCTTTCATTTTACAGAAAAAGAAATAAAGATTTATTCTTTTCCAGGAGGCAAAAGCAGAATAAGCATCTAGCAGCATTTTGCTGCTGCTCTCCTTGCCGTGAGATGCATTTATGAGGGCTGCATTCGGCACATGCTCAGGGGCACCTCGTTTATTATTTTTAGTCATCGAAAAGCAGCTCCCTGTCAAAGGGGAAGAGAGTTGAGAGCCGGGTACAGAAGGGTTCTGCTAAGAGGGGGGCCTCATCTGCTCAGAACAAAACCCTGCAGGGTCCTCACGTTGGCAGTGGGTGTGACTTAAGAAAGCGGGGTTCACAATGCACCCCACCCCATCCCTCTCTATTGCTTATTCAGCTGTTTCCCAACCCGCTGGGCAGTGGTGGGTGTTATGTACTGAAGTTCTCACCCTGGGCCAGCAGGGGGATACTGTAGATAGTTTTCACTCTGGTCCACATATGCAAATAAGGGATTGAAAGTGACATTCGGTGATTGGATAGTTACAGAAAGTGGTTACTGTTGCGTTGTAGTGGAGCTCTATATA
The DNA here is from genome assembly GCA_034642415.1 of Podarcis siculus. NCBI lineage: Eukaryota > Metazoa > Chordata > Lepidosauria > Squamata > Lacertidae > Podarcis > Podarcis siculus. Next base: position 27,438,606 of record JAXCMG010000019.1, on the reverse strand, counting down.
AGCAGGCTGGATGAACCCTTCAGTTCAGTTCTGTCCTGGCCTGTGAATAAACAAGAGCTGTTTGAAGAATCGCTGTGTCGTCTGATATGTTCACCCACAACTTAACAGTGGGGATCTTAGAAAGAGGGTGGTTAACTTGCATTATCGCCCTTCCGCCTGCAGAAATTCAACAGGGCTGACAATGGGGAGAGGTAAAACATCCCTGCTGGATTTTTGCAGCTGTTAAAAAGGCACAGGAGCCCCGCAGAGCAAAGGACTGTTGGCAATTTCTAGGAGAGCTTAGAGGCCCTCCAGGCAGCGGAGATCCCAAAGTTATTTCTCAGAACGATTTCTTTCTGATCCTCTCCATTACTGTCCATCGATTTCTCTCTCCCTCGTTGAGGAACAGAGGAGTTAGCCCTCCGTTGGAAAGAGCCCCTTCATTTACCAAAAAAGACATTAAAGCCTCATTATGCTTAGTACCATCCGCAAGGAGCACACACTCCTGCCCTGACCCTCTCGAGGCTTTAGATATTTCTCATCCCAGCCTAGCGCAAAACCCAATTAGTGTCTCTGGATGGATCGAAGCGACCTGAAATTAGCCACTTGCAAATCGCTGGGGGAAAGAGCAAATGGCGGCGGTTACCCCACACACACCTGCCCATCCCAAAACCGCTTTCCTCCCAAAATCCACAGGCTGCAATCCAGAATATAGCCAATCCCCACTGAACATAATAGCAGCCTGCTGGGTCAGGGCAACAGCCCATCAAGTCTAGCCTCCTGTTCTCACTGTGGCTGTTCAAACATGCTGGGGAGGGGGAGCCCACAAGCAAGGCCTGAGCCATAGCTGTCAACCGTCCCTTATTTGGTGGGAAACTCCCTTATCCCAGCGCCGTGTCCCGCTGCTGTCCCTTATTGATGATGTCCCTTAAATTTCCGGGGTTTCAAAGGAAGCAGCTTCTCTCCCTCCCTCCCTGCCAGCCAGAGAGGAGGGAGGCTCCAACTGTGTTGCTTGGCTGCGTTGCTCACCCAATAAGGAGTCTAAGAACGGCTGGGGAGTGGAGCTTGCATGCCTTGTGCCAATCAAATCGGCCGCGTTGCCTGGGGACTCGCCTTTGCTCAGCGCTTCCCAGCGGAGAGGTGATGTGGTTTTCCTTGCTGCATCTCCTTTGCCGGGTTGCTGCGCTGTGGGAACCACCGCTTGAGGCTTCGTTTGGCTGCTGGCTGGGCTTTCTGCCTTTGGCTCGGAGGGGCTCAGAAGTTGAACATACCTGTGCTCTGAAAATTCCTTATTTTGGCTGCTGATCCCTAATTTCTGAGGTTGCTGGTCCCTTATTTTCAAATCTGTAAGTTGACAGCTATGGCCTGAGCGCACCAGCAACTCCCCCCACCTGCTATTCCCAGACACTTGTATTCAGGTGCACATTAGCGCTTCCAACAGTGGAGGCAGAACACAGCCGTGCCCACCATGATTTTGTCCAATCCTCTTTTAAAATCATCCAAGTTAGTGGCCTTCACTCTTCTCAGAGCCAATTCCAAATTTGAACCATGTGCAGAGAAGTAGTTCCTTTCGCCTGCCCTGAACCTTCCAACATTCCGCTTTATGGGAAATTCCCCTATCCACACCTCCAGCCTTTCTCCTTTTCTCTAATCCATGGGTAGGCAAACTAAGGCCCAGGGGCCAGATCCAGCCCAATCGCCATCTAAATCTGGCCCGTGGACGGTCCGGGAATCAGCATGTTTTTACATGAGTAGAATGTGTCCTTTTATTTAAAATGCATCTCTGGGTAATTTGTGGGGCCTGCCTGGTGTTTTTACATGAGTAGAATGTGTGCTTTTATTTAAAATGCATCTCTGGGTTATTTGTGGGGCACAGGAATTCATTCTTCTTACATACGCTTCAGGTTACAGACTCCGCTAACCCAGAAATAGTACCTCAGGTTAAGAACTTTGCTTCAGGATAAGAACAGGAATCATGCTCCGGCGGCGCAGCAGCAGCAGGAGGCCCCATTAGCTAAAGTGGTGCTTCAGGTTAAGTACAGTTTCAGGTTAAGAACAGACCTCCGGAACGAATTAAGTACTTAACCCGAGGTACCACTGTATAGTCTGGCCCCCCACAAGGTCTGAGGGACATTGGACCGGCCCCCTGCTGAAAAAGTTTGCTGACCCCCTGCTCTAATCCATAAAGCCTGCCTGTGTTAGGAACTCAGATATGTAAGCTAGGAGCCAAACGGCTCCTTAAAACCAAGGCTCCAGTCACCAAAACATAACATTTAGTTGCCATGTGGGGGCAAAACGGCTCTAAAGCCTTATTTTTCAGATGAATGACAGCCTGTGATTGATTCTCAGCTAAACGTCTGGCTAGTTCAGATGTCAACCCTGAGCTAGGTTAAGAGCTTTGAGAACTTAAAGAAGAAAAGTTGCTTGATCCAGGGACAGTCCACATATATATTTGCCTATTCCGACCCCTTTTTCTTAATGGTGACTGCTCCTTCTCAGGCTGCACAGAAAAGGCATTTTGGTTCCAGAAATTCATTCCAATTGTGCAGCTAAAATATAACTGATAGAATTCTACATGCTCGGGGTATTAGTATGTGAGAACAGTCCAGATCCAATGATCCCCAGGCATGCACCTCAAAATGGCAGAGATGTCAGGCACCCAGGCATCTTCACATCAAGTGGTCGAAAGCTAGGTGCAAAATGCACCTGGAGCCTGGCTAGTTTCGAACACTGAAAGCCCCGATGTTGCCCATCCCCTTGTTAAACAGGGGTGTCATACACGTAGCTATGCTGGATGGCAAGGTCTGAGGTAAAATCCTCCTGCCAGAGAAATCAGGGAAAGGTTTCATTTTTTTTATTACGTTAGCCAGGAATAGATTTGGACTCGCTGGCAGAGAACAGGCAAGGAGGAAGTTCAGAAATTGGGATGGAGCGATCTCCCTTAATGGTTTGGCCTTGCTGCGTTATGTATTTGAAGATGACAGAGACGAGAGAGAGGCCGGGAAAATTTTTGATACTCTCTTTGTTAAACGCTACTTGGATCAAATCAACTAAACATGAGCAATCAGACCATTGGCCACAGCTGCTGTGGTTGATAGGAGCTGGGAGTCTGGCCACATCCATTCAACTCAAGCCAAGGGCCTTACTCATGAAGCGAGCTTCGTGGCTGTGCTGGGATTCGAACTGGCGTCTCCCAAGTCCTACCCCAGCACTCTAACCATGTGGCATAGTGGTTCAAGAGTGTCAGTCTAGGGTGGAAAAGGGACGCAGTCAAACCCACACTCAGCCACAAAGCTCACGAGGTCAGCTTGGGCCGGTCGCCATCTCTTGGGACTACCTCACAAGGCTGTTGGGGAGAACTAGTCTCTCCCCTTGCCATTATTCCACACCTTGGATCTGAGGATGTCAGGGAAACAGGCTTAACCTTTTCCCCCTCCCCGTTTTTATGTCTAGTTTCAGACCTTTCACTCAAGCCAGAGGAAAATAACAACCCCATGAAAATACAACTACTCGCATGTAACTAGGGGGGTTTGGGGCTTTTTTTTGCATGAAATCTATTTTCATTTTAAACGTCGCTGGACTACAATTCCCATAATTCCCTGGACATTGGCCACACTGACTGGGGCCCCAAGGGTCTAAGGCAACAAAATACAGTGGTACCTCAGGTTGCATACACTTCAGGTTACATACGCTTCAGGTTACACACTCCACTAAACCAGAAATAGTGCTTCAGGTTAAGAACTTTGCTTCAGGATAAGAACAGAAATCGGGCTCCGGCAGCGCGGCGGCAGCAGGAGGCCCCATTAGCTGAAGTGGTGCTTCAGGTTAAGAACAGTTTCAGGTTAAGTACGGACCTCCGGAACGAATTAAGTACTTAACCCGAGGTACCACTGTAGCCATAATCTCTCAGCCTATCCAACCTTCCAGGGTTGTTGTGAGTTTAAAATGGAGAGGGAGAGAGAACCGTGAATGCCGCCTGGAGGTCCCTGTAGGAAAGTGGGATAGAAATGTAATAACAGGCAGTGTGGTGCAGTGGTTAGGGTGTCGGACGATGACCTGGGAGACCAGGGTTCAAAGCCCCACTCAGCCATGAAGCTCATTGGGGTCAGGGCCTTTTGGCCTAGCCTACCTCACAGGGTTGTTGCAGAGGGGGGAGCCATGCAAGCCACCTTGAGCTCTGTACGGGAAAAGGTGGGATATGCATGCAATAAATAAACAGCTTGAAGCCGCTCCTCTGCATTCACCCCCCCCCTCCAAAAATGAAAAATCTGTTCCTCCCACCCCACAAAATAAAAAGGCATACCCCAGTTGGGAGACCATGGGGGCTCGAAGCAGAGCAGCGAGAGGGAGGAACTGGCAAAGGTTTCGGCACAAAATGTTGCCCATTTCAAAGAAGACAAGGACTGCAACATGCAGATTTCTAAGGATAAAGGCAGGCTGATTGGCATCCCTGCAGGGGCACTGCTGGCAAGGCGCCACCCGAGCCCAGCCCTGGTGGAAGGGAATTCTCTGCCCGCCTCTGCTCACAGCTGTTAGTTCCCCTCTTCCCCAGCCACCCACGCAAAGGGTGCCCCTTGCCAACTCAGCTCCAATTTCCTGAACACAATAGGATTGGCCGGGGAAGGGCAGGGGGAAGGAACTGGGGGTTTTGGGGTGGGGTGGGGAGAGGCGCGGTTGCGGAGCATTATTTATAGCTCCCAGGAATCTCCAGCTCCACCGCAAAAAGCCGGAAGCAAGGGGAGCGGCGTGGCACCCTCTACTTTGAGCCAAACGGCATGGAATCGAGAAGAGAAAGCTGCCAAGCTGTCCCCTCAACTGTGGATGCTGCCCCCCACCTCCTATGCCCTGGTCCGGCTGGCACAGCGGGTAACGACAGCCCTGGCAGGTCAGAAAGAGCTTGGTCCCATCTGCAGTCTGCATGTGAACCAGCATCATACCGCTTTGAACAGCCATGGCTTCCCCCGCAAAGGATTCTGGGAGACGACATTTGTTAAGGGTGGTTAGGAGACCCCACTTCCCCTCACGGAGCTATAATTCCCAGAGGAGAAGGGACTGTTCCTTAAACCGTTCTGGGAACTGTAGCACTGCGAGGGGAAGGAGAGGAGGTCTCCTAACTCTCAGCACCCTTAACAAACTACAGTTCCCATAATCCCTTGGGGGAAGCCATGACTGGTAACAGCACTCAGTGCTTTAAATGGATGGTGTATGTGACCATTATTACCACCACAGTTGTTTGGCCAGGTCCTGTACAGTGGTACCTTGGGTTAAGAACTTAATTCATTCCAGAGGTCCGTTCTTAACCTGAAGCACCTCTTTAGCTAATGGGGCCTCCTGCTGCCACCGCGCCACCAGAGCCCAATTTCTGTTCTTATCCTGAAGCAAAGTTCTTAAACTGAAGCACTATTTCTGGGTTAGCAGAGTCTGTAACCTGAAGCGTATGTAACCTGAAGCATATGTAACCCGAGGTATCATTGTACTTGAAATTGCCTCTGTTAAGCCATATTCACACCCTTGTTTAAAGCACTATGGGAGTCACAGGCAAACTCGGCCCTCCAGATGTTTTGGGACTACAACTCCCATCATCCCTAGCTAACAGAACCAATGGTCAGGGATGATGGGAGTTGTAGTCCTAAACATAGCTGTCAACTTTCCCCCCTTTTTAAGGGAAATTCCCTTATTCCGAATAGGATTCCTCGCAAGAAAAGGGAAAAGTTGACAGCTATGGTCCCAAAACATCTGGAGGGCCTAGTTTGCCTATGCCTGCACTATGGTATCACAGTCATGGCTTCCCCCCAAAGGATTCTGGGAAGTGTTGTTCGTTAAAGGTGCTGAGAGTTCTTCAGAGGAGGCCTGCGTTCCCCTCACAGAGCTACAATTCCCACCGTTCCCTGTGAAGAGGGATCGATTGTTAAACCACTCTGGGAATTGCAGCTCTGTGAGGGGGAATATGAGTCCCCGACAACTCTCAGCACCCTTAATAAATACGAAGAAATGTGCAGGGACATCCTAAGCGATTTCTGCAAAATGAGAGTGACTGTGGCCACCTTGCATATTTTTCCTGGTCCTGAGGAATGCTGCTCCCTGTTACTGCTGTTAGATAGCAACAGCATCGGTTTGTGTGTGTAAAAAAAATCAATATTGTGTAATCGCCACAATCAGGATCAGCAGGAAAAAACTGATTTCCTGTGGTAAGAATACAGTTGCATGGGGTGGCTGTCTCTCTAATTTTGTGTCACGCTGCAGCCATTTTGCGTTAGGCCGTGCCCATTCCCCTAAAAGCAGCTTTTTTGTGACAGGCGCCCTCAGTGCTCTCTCAAAATTCAAAATGTGCCTGTTAACTGATCTTAACCATTGCATATCACTTCCTTCTTTACTTAGGCCTTCAGTCTTCTTTTATTGTTTCACCTGTGGTCAAATCTGTAAGACTGTAAGCTCATAGGGGCAGGGCCCTGTCCTCTTGGACTCTGTATAGCACCAGACACACTCAAAATAACAATAATGTGTTCTTATTTTTGTTACAATTCCCAGAGTTCCCTGGGAAGAAGAATTGATTGTTAAACCACTCTGGGAACTGTAGTTCTGAGAGGGGAATAGGGGGGAACCTCCTAACAACTCTCAGCACCCTTGACAAACTACAACTCCCAGAATTGTTTGGGAGAAGCTATGATGTATGTTGTCTTTGTCCATGGAGTTTTCTTGGCAGGGATACTGGAGTGGCTTGCCGGTTCCTGCTCCAGGTGCTGGAGGAGACTCTTGAGAGTCCCATGGACTGCAAGGAGATCAAACCTCTCCATTCTGAAGGAAATCAGCCCTGAGTGCTCACTGGAAGGACAGATCCTGAAGCTGAGGCTCCAATACTTTGGCCACCTCATGAGAAGAGAAGACTCCCTGGAAAAGACCCTGATGTTGGGAAAGATGGAGGGCACAAGGAGAAGGGGACGACAGAGGACGAGATGGTTGGACAGTGTTCTTGAAGCTACCAGCATGAGTTTGACCAAACTGTGGAAGACAGGAGTGCCTGGCGTGCTCTGGTCCATGGAGTCACGAAGAGTCGGACACGACTAAACGACTAAACAACAACAACATTATGTATGTTGTGAATGTGGCCTTGATGACAAGCTAGAACGTGCGCAGAGAAGGGCGACCAAGATGATCTAGGGTCTGGAAACCAAGCCTTATGAGGAACGGTTGAAGGAGCTGGGTACATTTAGCCTAGAAAAGAGGAGACTGAGAGAGGGTTGGACTAGATGACTCTTGGGGTCCCTTCCCACTCCACAATTTTATGATTCTATGGTGATCTTTAAGCTCTATCGGATTCATTTGAGAAATTTCACACAGTGCATACGGCCTCTCTCACTTAACAAACAAGATTAACCGAGCAGTCCTCAGTCTACTTAGAAGGAAGCCGCACTGTGTCCAATGGGATTTACTCCCAGGTAAAAAAAACAACAAAGTGAGGATGACAGCTTTCAGGAGTGCTTAAGTTTTTCCTTCCAGGATCTCACTTGTCCTATCACCCCTCCTAAAAATTTCACAGTTCCTAGATTTCAGCTCAAGCTCATAACAGGCACAACAGCTACGCTCCAAGCAGACCTTGGGCTGGCAAGATTTATTTACACATCAGCAGGGGAGAGAGAATAAAAGTCAGTTTGGGAGAGGGAAGGAGTAAACCTAGCTCTGACTGTTGCATCTCTGCAGTTTCATTTTGAATATCCAAAACCCCACCGACAGTGCCTGCAGGCCCAAGGAAAGTAACCCTCCAATAGCGGCAGGATAGTTTGATAAAATCTGGTATGTACAGTGATACCTCGGGTTACAGACGCTTCAGGTTGTATACGCTTCAGGTTACAGACTCCGCTAACCCAGAAATAATACCTCAGGTTAAGAACTTTGCTTCAGGATGAGAACAGAAATCACAGGGCGGCAGCAGGAGGCCCCATTAGCTAAAGTGGTACCTCAAGTTAAGAACAGTTTCAGGTTAAGAACAGACCTCCAGAACGAATTAAGTTCTTAACCCGAGGTACCACTGTAGTAGCTTTGATTCAGGCGACAAACTTGAGCATCTAGACAAGCAAGCAGATACATTTCTGGGTCTGTCTATTTTCATCCTGTGCTTTTTCCATTGTTTCCTCTGTACGAAGTTTTTAAAGATTAACAAATATGTTGATAAAAATGAAACAAAAATGCACTAATGTTTTTTCTAAGTAACGAAGGGAATGGTCAACTCAGTAAATCACAGAATCATACAACTGTAGAGTTGGAAGGGACCCCAAGGGTCATCTAGTCCAACCCCCTGAAATGCAGGAATCTCAGCTAATGCAAAGGTCCACAATCTCCTGAGGGGTGTTCAGTCGGAATCTCCTTTCTTGTAACCTGGAACCATTTGTTCATGTCCTACGCTCCAGAGCAGGAGAAAACAATATTGTTCCATCATCTTCCATGTGACAGCCCTTGAGATATTTGAAGACGGCTGTCCTATCATCTCTCAATCTCCTCTTTTCCAGGATAAACATACCCAGCTCCTTCAGCCGTTCCTCATAAGGCTTGGTTTCCAGACCCTGGAACTCTGGCAACTTAATCTTTCTAGTTCCTTTTATTTTCCTTTCCTTCTCCTGAAAGCTGCTATTAAAATTCAACTGGGGGGAGAATTGAAAAAAAGCAAAATAAGAAGGTATGGATCTGCATAAAACAAGGGTGCCCCTGAGGATGTGCAGATTACCCTGCACAAAGTAGTTCAACTCACAAGGAAGCAGGGATTTGGGGCTGGGAGCTCACACTGCTTAGCTGACTTGATCTCCATCACCTCCTTAATATATATATTTTTTAAAAGATATCAAGCGCTGCTCTTCCTCAGAGCTGGGAAAAGAGTGAATGCAGAATCAAGATGGGGGGGGAGAGAGAAGGCAAGAGATATATTTAGCTCCCAACTGGCATGAGAAGAAAGCAAAGAGACGCTTCCCCCAGCCTAACCTTTGGGACCTGCTATTGTGTTGCAACAAGGTGCAGGCTCCGGATCACACCAACCCCAGAGGTGGCAAAGTGCCAGCGTCACACACATTCTTCGTGGGGTTTTGTTTTGTGTGGTGTTTTTTTTTCCGGGTGGTTGGGGGGGAGAAGAGTGTGAGGGTGTGTGTGATTTTCCTTGGCAAGTCCCCAAAGAGCAGCCCTGCCTCCCCGCCAGGCTTCTCAGGCCCTGGAAAGAGTTCCCATGCCAACGTTCCCTTCCCCGCAGAGAACTTCACTCCTTCCCCCAGCCTTCTAAATGCAGACACGCAGGTACCCAAGCGAGCCTGGCAGGAGAGCAGGGAAGGTGGTGTTGAAATCAGAAGCAATCAGGGCAAGGGAGAATATCTTAGCAATTCATCCCAGGGATTGGGGGGGGGGGCCCAGTGCCCTCGGGGGAGGCGGCTGGACTCCAGCTCCCAGCAGCTCCCAGAGAGCACATGGGGTGATGGGTGTTGTAGTCCAGCAAGACCTGGAGGGCTTTGGTGGCATCCTAAACACATGTCCCAACCAATCAGGGTAAAAGGTAAAGGTAAAGGTACCCCTGCCCGTACGGGCCAGTCGTGTCCGACTCTGGGGTTGCGTGCTCATCTCGCTCTAGAGGCCATGAGCCGGCGCCGTCCGAAGACACTTCCGGGTCACGTGGCCAGCGTGACGAAGCTGCAGCTGGCGAGCCAGCACCAGCGCAGCACACGGAAACGCCGTTTACCTTCCCGCTATAAAGCGGTCCCTATTTATCTACTTGCACTTAAGATTGATTTCAAACTGCTAGGTGGGCAGGAGCTGGGACCGAACGATGGGAGCTCACCCCGCCGCGGGGATTCGAACCACTGACCATACGATCGGCAAGTCCTAGGCACTGAGGTTTTACCCACAGCGCCACCCGCGTCCCTAACCAATCAGGGACCACATATTAAATGCACACACAGAAGGGTGCAGTGATGTCTCCTGGACTCCAGCTCCCATCAGCATGGCCAATGGTCAGGGATGATGGGAGTTGAAGTCCACAACACCTGGAGGGCTTTGGCAGCATCCTAAACACTTGTCCCAGCCAATCAGGGACCACATATTAAATGCACTCACAGAAGGGTGCAGTGATGTCTCCTGGACTCCAGC
>JAXCMG010000019.1:27408251-27419112 GCA_034642415.1 Podarcis siculus | reverse complement strand
ATATATATATATATATATATATATATATATATATATATAAAATTTGTATGCTGCTCTCCCTCCCTAAGGAGTGGTTTAACAATCAATGCCTCTTAACAGGGAACTGGGAATTGTAGCTCTGCAAAGGGAACTGGGGTTTTCCTAACAACCCTCAGCACCTTTAACAAACTGCAGTTCCCATAAGTCTTGTGGGAGGAGGGAGGGAAGCCATGACTGGTTACAGTGGTACTGTGGTGCTTGAAATGTATGGTTCAAATGTGGCATAAAGCAGGGCTGGTAACATCTGTCACCCTCCAGATGTTGGACTACAACTCCCATCATCCCCAGCCAGCACTGGCCTGTTAAGATGGGAGTCAGAAGACAGCAATATTGGAAAGGGCCACTGGATTCATCATCCTCAGGTTGGAAAATGAGGTGAGTGATTTGGGATGTGTGTGTGCATAACAGGAACTTATGAAAATGGGTGTCAAGGGGATGGGTAGAAAAAGCGATTGCCTTTTCCTCCTAATATTGGAATTTGGGGAATGACCCAATGACATTATTCGGCAGCAAGGATTCAGAACAGATCCCGCCCTCCCAAAGGATCATATGCATAAATGATATTATAATTTATTATTATTATTATTATTATTATTATTAATTACATCTGTATCCCACCTTTCCTCCCAAGGAGCTCAAGGCAGCTTAAGTTATTCCCCTCCACCCCATTTTATCTTCACAACAACCCCAGGAGGTAGGCTAGGCTGAGAATAAGCGATTGGCCCAAGGTCACCCACTAAGCTTCACAGCTGGGTGCGGATTCGAATCCTGCTCTCCCAGGTCTGAGTCTGACATGCTAAGCTCACTTGTATCTATATGATATATGAGCGATTGTTCTGTTTTAAGATGGGTGTTATATATAAAATTAAGATTGTCTTTAAAATACACTAATATGTTAACTGATTTTAAACACATGCAGCTGTTTGATATATGCTTTCACGATATTGCAAAATGCTTTGGGAAGCCCGCTGGGAAATTATTTGTAAACGAAATTAACGATAAATAAATACGTTTTAATATTATGTCAATTGTTGGTAGCAGTATCTAGCTGTCCACGCAATTGAGGACCATCATTCTTTAAACATTCGTTCCTCCAGCACCACTCCTTTAACAACGGACGGAGAACCTGTGGCGGAATTCCAGCTCCCATCACTCATTACCAATCCATTGGGAGTCCAGCAACATAGAGAGTGCTTTGAGTTTCCCCATCTCCCCAATCAATGAGCTGAAACAGGGGAGTTTTCGGCACAGAGTTCACCTCTGGAACTCCATGCCACAGGGCAGTGCAAGGCTAACTGGGCTCAGATAGGGAGCCAAGAGCCCCCAAGGGGAAGGCAGCTCCCAAGCAATAAAAACTCTCAGCAGATACCAAGCCAGAGCAACACCCTTAATTCTGCCCCCTACAGTTCTGGTACCCATGAAGCTCGAATGTCATGTTAGAGGGGCCCCTAAAGAAGGGTTTGAGGAGTTATGTCAGCCCCAAAGCCCTTTAATTCCTGCATAAATCTAGTGGAGGAAGAGGTGTGCCCTACTGAGAGCAGCATGTTAGATGGCCTTTGGCCGGATCCAGCCAGGCTTTTCTTAGTGCTTTTTTTATTATTGAAAAGGGCCAGCAAAAAGGGAACATGGGGAGCTGCCTGAGTTCAGACCACTGATCTCAATATTGTCTACACAGGCTGGCAGCAGCTCTCCAGGGTTGCAGGAAGGGGACCTCCCTACCTGGAGATGCCGTTGGGGAATCGAACCAGGTACCTTCTGATGCAAAAGCGGATGCTCTGCCACTGAGCTACAGCAGCAGCAGAAGGGAGGAGGGAAGAAGAACCACTGTGCATTTCAGATTCCGAGGGGGGGGCCCACGAACCCAGCAGCATCAGGGCCCAGAAAGGGGGTGCCTCATGTCTCAAATGATGAAGGGGTTTCCTGTCCATCATCTTCCTCTCCCTCTCACACACACACACTAGTCAAAAATCACATGATTGCAAGCTGAAAAGCAGCTGCAACCCCCAGTAGCTCCCTACAGAAATCAACAGCCGGATTACCCCATAGAAAACCCCGATTGAGGAAAGAGGGGGAACATGGAGGACAATCTTGGCTCTGAGTCAGGGGGTGGGGGAGCTCTCAAAATGCAACCCATCACCCCTCCGCTATGATGTACTACAAGCCTTAAACGGCAGCCACCAATGCCCACCCCCCATCCTGGAATATTCTCCTATGGAGACAGCAGTAGGGTGTGCAAGCCAAAGAGTCAAGTGGGGTGGGTGAAAAATAAGAGAATACTGTGAGCAGAAACCCACTGACCATTTTTTCCCCTGCTCCCCACCCCCAAGCATCTTCCAATAGCGATTATAGAGATGGATGCTGGCTAGGTGGGAAAATGCACTCCAAGGCTGCATGCCCGATCCCATTTACACGCGAGTAAACCCCGCCGGGTTTAATGGGATTTAATTCCGAATAGGCACGGTTTGGATTACACAGCAGGGGGGAAAGCACTGTGACCCCGCCCTTCTCTCTCTTTCTCTATCTACAGCCTTCCCCCCCCCCCATACCACCTGTATCCCTCTCTTACTGGAGAAGGGGGTGGGGGGGTCCATCAAGCCTTCTTTCTGGGGAGGTAAGGGAGCAATTTGGGCGGAAGGAGCCTCCAGGGAGTCTTCCCTCTCACCTAAGCATGCCATCCCTTCCGCCGCCCCCCCCCCCCAAAAAAAGAATCAACCGCAACTGTGAATGGAGGGAGGGGAAAACCCAGGCAAACTTCAATTGGCGCTAACGTTACCATGGGGAGCACATTCATGCGCGCAACTTCGGTTGCTGTTGGCGGGGGGGGGGAGCAGTTTTCCATGCCACCCTCTTTACGATTGAGATATGTTAACGCCACCCCTCCCACCCCACAAAAGATGCTAGATACCCTCACCAATTTTTAGACGTGGCTCCCCTTTTTCCTCCCACCCTCCCTCCCCAACAAAGTCACCGTCGCGATTCAGAAATCTTGGTTTGGAGAGCGCCGGTGCGCGCTTTTTGGAGAGGTTGGAAGGCGCCTTCCAGGATATCCGCCCCCCCCCGCAATAAAACCACACACACGCCTTCCGAGGGGGGGGGAGAGCCGCGCCTACCTTGGAGTACAAGCCCCACGACAGCTCCGTCTCGATGACCATCACGACGATGCCGAACATGCCGAAGATGAGCGCGTAATCGCTGAGCCTTTTCCGCTTCTCGAAGAGGGCGCGCCGGTGGCCCAGGCGGTAGCCGATGTTCTGGTTCTTGCGCTTGGGCGCTTTGGCGAAGGAGGGCCCCCCGACGGGCGGGTGCTTGTGGGGGGCCCCTCCGGTCCCCGACAGCCCGGCCGTGTTGGGGTGCAGCCCTTGCGGGGAGTGGTTGTCCTCCCGGGAGATGACGATCTCCGGCGGGTGAGCCCCGGCGCCCAGAAGTTGCAGCGGCTGCGCTTCGGCGGCGGCCTCGGCGTCCAGCAGGTTCCGACGGGAGGCGCTGAGGCGGCTGAGCGGCTTCATGACGCCGCCGCTGTACTTGCAGGAGCTCATGGCGATCTCGGTGAAGGGGTTGCTGTCCCGCCGGTGCGCCAGCGGGCTGGCCTGCCGGTGCTTGCCGCCCGCGCCCCCGCCGCCGCTGGAGCTGGGCGAGTGGCCCGGGGCCGCCCAGTGCTCGCCGCTTACATTGGGCTGGCTCCCTTGGCGGGAGGAAGGGCGGAGGGCGGCCACCGGGGGAGGAGCCCGCAGGGGACCCGCCGCCACCGCCGTCGGCGCCGCCGCCGCCGCCGCTGGAGCCAAGCTGGGGGGCGCGGCGGACGGGCGCGGCTCGTCCCCCGAGGGCGGGCAAGGCGGGCGCGACTCGTCGGCGTCCAGATCGCCCACGCCGGAGTCGTGGAAGGGCCCCGACGGCTCCATCTCCCGGCCCTGGCTTGCCCCTGCCCGGGCTCAGCGCGCTGCCTCCCCCAGGGCAGGGGCATCCAAGCGGCCCCCTCGGATGCCCAGCCTGCCGGGGCGGGGTGGCGAGGCGGCGGCGGCGGAGGAGAAGAAGCGACGGCCCGGAGCTGCCGGCGCCAGCTGCTGCAGCCGAGCCGCCAGCGGGGCTTGAATGGCCAGCCAGCCAGCGCTGCCTCTCGCCCGCGCCGCCAGCCAAGCCCACCTGCCGTCGGAGGCCGCTCATTGGCTGCCCGGCAGCAGCCGCCGGGCTGACATCACCCCCTCCCCCGCCCGCCGCCCCCTCCCCAAAGGCACCGGCGGCCAGTGCGCCTGTGCGCGCCCCGCGGCACCACGGGAATTGGAGTCCGCCGCGCCTTTGCCCTCGACTGGGCGTACGGCTGGGCTGCGCTTTGGGCTCCCTCGGGCAGTGGCGTAGCGTGGGGGGTGCAAGGGGGGCCGGCCGCACCGGGCGCAACATCTGGGGTTAGGGCAAATCTACGGGTTAGGGGGTGCAAATCCACGGGTTAGGGGGCGCAAATTATTTACCTTGCCCCGGGTGCTGACAACCCACGCTACTCCGCTGCCCTCGGGATCGGCTGATCCATCGGCCGCGCGAATCCAGGCAGGAGCCCGCGGCAGGGCTCGATCGCACCGGGCTGGGGTGTGTGAGGCAGGTGGGGAGATCAACAGGTGAAGCTTTGCGCGCCGGCATCCGCTGCCAAGCTTGGTGGGATTTTCACCCACCGGCCTGTGTCTGTCTTCGCTCTCTCCATCCCTTCCCTGATCTCATTTATACCGGTCTGTCTATCTGCCTGTTGTCTTTGTCCATGGAGTTTTCTTGGCAGGGATACTGGAGTGGCTTGCCGGTTCCTGCTCCAGGTGGATCACGTTTGGTCAAAACTCTCCACTATGACCTGTCCATCTTGGGTAGCCCTGCTCAGCATAGTTCATAGCTTCTCTGAGTTATTCAAGCCCCTTCGCCACGGCAAGGCAGTGATTCATGAAGGGCCAACAAAGGTCTGTATAGTTCAAGCTACGGTTTTCCCAGTAGTGATGTGTGGAAGTGAGAGCTGGACCACAAAGAAGGCTGATCGCCGAAGAATGGGTGCTTTTGAATTCTGGTGCTGGAGGAGACTCTTGAGAGTCCCATGGACTGCAAGATCAAACCTATCCATTCTGAAGGAAATCAGCCCTGAGTGCTCACTGGAAGGACAGATCCTGAAGCTGAGGCTCCAATACTTTGGCCACCTCATGAGAAGAGAAGACTCCCTGGAAAAGACCCTGATGTTGGGAAAGATGGAGGGCACAAGGAGAAGGGGGCGACAGAGGAAGAGATGGGTGGACAGTGTTCTCGAAGCTACCAGCATGAGTTTGACCAAACTGTGGAAGACAGGAGTGCCTGGCGTGCTCTGGTCCATGGAGTCACGAAGAGTCGGACACGACTAAACAACAACAAGTCTATCTGCCAGTCAGTTCTATCCCTCTTGAGAGCACGTGGAAGGATGGAGTGAAACAACTCCAAACCAAATAAACATGTCTCTCTTTAATCTATGTATGTTTGTTTGCGTAGGTAACAAGAGCCTTGCTGGATCAGGCCAGGTCTGGGATAGCTCAGCCAGTAGAGCGTGAGACTCTTAATCTCAGGGACATGGGTTCGAAACCCACCTTGGGCAAAAGATTGTTGCATTGCATGGGGCTGGACTAGATGACCCTCGTGGCCCATTCCAGCTCTGTGATTCCCGGCAGCATCTCCACGTGAGGCTGGGATAGATTTCTATATGAAACCCTGGAAAGCTGCTGCCGGTCAGTGCAGACAGATCTGACTGAATAAAGCCACATATAGAGACATATAACATACAGTGAAATGAGAGTTGATCCCCGGAGTGAACAGGGACATGGTGTAGCAAAGGAGTAGGCGAACTCGGCCCTCCAGATGATTTGGGTCTACAACTCCCATCATCCCTAGCTAACAGGGCCAGTGGTCAGGGACGATGGGAATTGTAGTCCCAAAACATCTGGAGGGCAGAGTTTGCCTATGCGTGGTGTATCATATGGTTACCCAAAGCACATACAGTGGTACCTCAGGCTACAGACGCTTCAGGTTACAGACTCCGCTAACCCAGAAATAGTACCTCGGGTTAAGAACTTTGCTTCAGGATGAGAACAGAAATCGTGCGGCAGCAGGAGGCCCCATTAGCTAAAGTGGTACCTCAGATTAAGAACAGTTTCAGGTTAAGAACGGACCTCCGGAACGAATTAAGTTCTTAACCTGAGGTACCACTGTACTATGAATTTTGCTTCCAGGAAAGAGAGAAATGGCCACCGATCTGGATGACTTCCATAGCGTCTGGATGACTTCCCGAGGGTCATCTAGTCCAACCCCCTGCAATGCAGGAATATCAGTGAGATCATGCATGACAGATGGCCATCCAACCTCTGATACTCCATATCAGAAGAGGGCAGGGTACCACATGGTGGCTGTTTCTCTCTTTTCTGGAAGCAAAAAGCCGCAGCTGAACCACCACCAACGACAAAAAACAGATGGGCAGAGGATAAATAATAAAATCATCATGATGGAACAGGACGTCCCTATTTTCATCGGAGAAATGTTGGAGAGTATGTATTCCCACCTTAGAGGGAGGAGATAAAGTGGATGGGATAAGTTTTTCGCCATCTCCTCTTACCAGGACATGAGGTCATCCTATGAAGCTTGGAAGGTTGGAAGATTCAGACCAGGAAGAAAAGGAGTATCAGTCTTGATGCATTTTACATCCATTAACACAAAAAGCAGCTGAGTGTTTGCAAAAAGCTCTTCTCTAAGCAAGAGGCTCAGCTCCCTCAGGGGCAAAGCTATAATCTCTTGGCCTGGCCTCTCATTGGCTCTGGCGCCACCTACTGTTGGGCTCCCTGCCTTCCTAGCCCCAATGGGCCCCGAGCTATCACTGCTATATACCTGTTCCTCCCTCCCCGAATTGTAACCTCCTTGGGGCAGGGACTTGCCCTTAGGCTTGCTCTGTAAAGCTGCCTCACTCCGTGTCAGATTGTTTGCCCATCAAGCCCAGTACCACCAGTTATGACTGGCAGAAGCCCCCCAAGACAGAGAGTGGTATCTTCCATAATCTCCTGGTCATTTTAACCGGAGATGGCAGGAATTGAACCTGAGACCTTATGGGTGCACTACTGATCTGCCATCCCTCTCCAAAAAACAGACATTCTGATGATGCTCTACGAATTAACATTCTCTCTCTGTTTCCAGTGTTCAGGCTGTGAATAGAGGGGAAGCCAAAACAGTAACCAACCTGTAATGGTTATATGGGGTTACTTGTGCGTAAATAGCCTTCAGTTTAGTTAGATTGCTTGCTCCACCATGCTTAGGGTCAGAGCTCGCGCTCCGTGACCTGTTAGTCACTTGCAGAATCCGTCAGTGGGCGTTTCCTGAACCTCT
This sequence comes from Podarcis siculus, assembly GCA_034642415.1. NCBI lineage: Eukaryota > Metazoa > Chordata > Lepidosauria > Squamata > Lacertidae > Podarcis > Podarcis siculus. The sequence goes on along the minus strand of JAXCMG010000019.1, from coordinate 27,411,711 downwards.
TCCAGCATAACAGCTGTTTGACTCCCAGTCTCCTCCTATGTTCCCTGCGCGGAACGCGTCTGCGCAAGTAAGGGGAAGGCAGGGGCGTGCCAGCACTCTCTCCACTAGATTCGGGTGAAGGGTCTGGGAGCCCTGTCGCCAATTCCCCTATCTCCCTCTCTTCTCTATTGGTGTTGCGCGGAATTCCTTCCCCCTTGCTGGTCCCCTCTCCGGCATCGCTCGGGAGCCCTGCCTCCGCCTCTCGCTCTGATGTCAGTTCCCTGACACAACCAAATGCAAGGAACACCTGAATTTAGTACCAAAAGTGGGGGTGGAGGGGACTAGGAGAGATTAAAGGAGCTCAAAACCAGACCAGTGAGAACAGAAGAGACCTGCTAGATCAGGCAAGTGGTCCATCTAGTCCCGCATGCTGGTCTCACAATTGCCAGCCAGCTGGGAAACCCCCTTGCGCACAAAAGCAGGTCTCCCCTCCTGTGGTTTCCAGCAACTGGTATTCAGACGCATTGCTGCCCCCCCCCCCCCGGCTGTGGAAGCAGAGCAGAGCCATAGCGGCCAGCAGCCATTCACATAACCCTCTCCTCCACGAATTTGCCCACTCCTCTTTTAAAGCCACCCAATTTGTTGGCCATCACTGCCTCCTGTGGGAGTGAGTTCCACAGTTTAACAATGTGCTGTGTGAAGAAGTAGGGACGCGGGTGGTGCTGTGGTCTAAACCACAGAGCCTATGGCTTGCCGATCAGAAGGTTGGCGGTTCGAATCCCCGCAACGGAGTGAGCTCCCGTTGCTCGGTCCCTGCTCCTGCCCACCTAGCAGTTCGAAAGCACATCAAAGTGCAAGTAGATAAATAGGTACCACTCCGGTGGGAAGGCAAACGGCGTTTCTGTGCGCTGCTCTGGTTCGCCAGAAGCGACTTAGTCATGCTGGCCACATGATCCAGAAGCTGTACGCCGGCTCCCTCGGCCAATAAAGCGAGATGAGTGCCGCAACCCCAGAGTCATCCGCAACTGGACCTAATGGTCAGGGATCCCTTTACCTTTTATGTGAATAAGTACTTTCTTTCATCTTCCAACATTCACCTTCATTGGATTCCCACCAGTTTGGATGTTAACAAGGGAGGAAAAACACCCCTCTGTGCTATGGATATTTTTATATACCTATTACTCTCCTTTTCTCTAAAGTGATAAAGTCTCAAATGCGGCCCCCTGAGCCTGCTCTGTAGCCACAGACTGCTGGCTGTTGAAGGACGATTATTTAATTAGATTATTAAAAGGGGGGACTGTTGTATAACACTGGAGGTTAAACCATTTGGGCAGCAGGATGCAGAAAGCCCCCTGAAGATGAAAGGCAGTAAACCTGCTTGATAGCTGGCCTACCAAAGAGTAAAATGGCGCAGGGCACCAACTGTGCAGTTTGAGAAAAGTGCGCTTAGATAGTACACTTAAAGGTTCCTGGGCGTTAGCCACCAAATGGAGCACATTAATGCTATTTCTGAAGCAAGAACGACGGTTGGTGCCATACGCTTTACACCTCTCTGCCCGCGTCCTGGTTGCCCCAGGCAGCGGGACGGGTTCGTTTAAGAAATATTGCTTTTAATTTCACATCCCGTTAGACAACGACATCAAATGCAGAAGGAGCAGCGGGGTACCCTTCTCCTCCAAACTCTCAGGAGCGAGGTGTTTTGCGCTTTGCATTAAATGCAAAGGTTGCCTCCGGCCAGCGAGGATCTGCATCAGATACTTCCCGAAGGAACTGCAGGGTGCTGACTCGAAATGGCCCATTAGTGAAGGGTTACTTGGAAAACCAACAGAACCGTCTGTCTCGGAATGGTCTTAGGAAAATATTGAGGCCGAAAAAGAAAGAAATCTGAGCTCTACAAGAAGATTCTGTGGTTGGAGAGACTTTGGCCCAGCTGGGCGTTTGGGAATGGGTCCATAGCTGTCAACTTTTCCCTTTTCTTGCAAGGAATCCTATTCGGAATAAGGGAATTTCCCTTTAAAAAAAGGGAAACGTTGACAGCTATGGATGGGTCTGCTGGGGCCCACTTGTAAGAGCCTCCTGGCCCTCCCCTAAGAAGTGGCTTTATACTCAGTCAAAACGTTGGTCCCCCTGGCTCAGTACTGTACTGTCCACACCAGGCTTCCTTAACCTCAGCCCTCCAGATGTTTTGAGACTACAGTTCCCATCATCCCTGACCACTGGTCCTGCTAGCTAGGGATCATGGGAGGTGTAGGCCAAAAACATCTGGAGGGCCGAGGTTGAGGAACCCTGGTCCACAACAACTGGCAGCGGCTCTCCAGGGTTTCAGGCGGGGAATGAACCTGGAGCTCTTTTGCATGCAAATCTGCTGAGTCAATACACCAGACATGGCCAAACTTGGCCCGCCATGTTTTGGGACTACAACTCCCATCATCCCTTGCTACCAGAACAGGGATGATAAGAGTTGCAGTCCCAAACATAGCTGTCAACGCTTCCCTTTTTTTAAAGGGAAATTCCCTTATTCCGAATAGGATTCCCTGCAAGAAAAGGGAAAAGTTGACAGCTATGGTCCCAAAACATCTGGAGGGCTGAGTCTGGCCATGCCTGCAATACACTCTCCCTCAAGGCAAAGTAAGAATCTAGTCTTTGTCAGTCATAGAGACGTAGAGTTGGGAGTGACCCAATCATCTAGTCCAACCCCCCGCCAAGGCTGGAATATGCAGCTGTCCTGCACAGGGATTGAGCCTGAAAGCTTGGCCTTATCAGCACCACACTCTAACCAAGTCTAAATGAAGGGCTGGTTTAAATAGGAATGTCAGGTGCTGCCTATCAACTAAGACAACTGGTCTACCCAGCTTAGTTGTGTCTGCAGTGACTCCCAGTCCCATCTGGAGACACCAAAGATTGCATCTGGGACCTCCGGCCAGCAAAGCAGATGCACTACCCACTGAGTTATGGCGCTTTACCCCCCCCCAAAAAAATATTATAGTCCTCATTGTTCTTAATAAAGGGCTGATTTAAATAGAAGCGTAGACATCTGAGCCATATCATTGGTTCACCTATGTCTGATGCTCCGCCCACTGAACTAAGGCCCCTCCCACAACCTCCTTGCTCCCTCGCCTCTCGCTCTGGCTCAGACAACAGCTGCATCAAGTGGCTGATTCAGATTTTTGTTCCTTCTGTTCCGAGTCTTTTGAATGACTTTGAAAACGGAATAGATTTATGATGTGTGTGTGTATAAATTTCCTTTGTTCCTTCTACAAGTGAAATCAGGTAGTGCTGACTGCCAACACAAATACTTCCAAAAGGGAATAATTGGGGAGGTTTCTGTATGCTTAGACTAAGGAAACGTGAAGTTTGCAAGGGTACCAAAAACATCCCCTCCCCACAAAAATATCCACTCAGGCCCTGTATTCTTCTTCTTCTTCTTCTTCTTCTTCTTCTTCTTCTTCTTCTTCTTCTTCTTCTTCTTCTTCTTCTTCTT
>JAXCMG010000019.1:27312633-27408241 GCA_034642415.1 Podarcis siculus | reverse complement strand
TTCTTCTTCTTCTTCTTCTTCTTCTTCTTCTTCTTCTTCTTCTTCTTGAGAGCCAGTGTGATGTAGTGGTTAAGAGCGGTGGACTCGTAATCTGGTGAACCGGGTTCGATTCCCCACTCCTCCACATGCGGCTGCTGGGTGACCTTGGACCAGTCACACTTCTCTGAAGTCTCTCAGCCCCACTCACCTCAAAGAGTGTTTGTTGTGGGGGAGGAAGGGAAAGGAGAATGTTAGCCGCTTTGAGACTCCTTAGGGGAGTGATAAAGCGGGGTATCAAATCCAAACTCTTCTTCTTCTTCTATCTGCCCTTCACCCTAAGGTCCCTGGGCAGGTTACAACAATTAGATGGGTATTATACAGTTCAGAAAAGGGCAACAAAATGATCATTGAGACGAATCAACTCCTCTATGGGGAAAGATTGCAGCGTTTGGAGTTTAGAGAGAAAAGGTGAGAGGTGACAGAAAAGCAATTTATGAAATTATGCATGCCATCAAGAAAGTGGATTGAGAAAACCGTTTTCTTCTCTCTCGTGACCCTAGAACTTGGAGACATCCAATGAAGCAATCGCTGGACGATTCAGGACAGATAAAAGGAAGACCTTCTTCTCACAGCGCCGAGTTAAACTGTGGAACTCCCACCTGCAGGACAATGTGGGTGGCTTTAAAAGAGGATCAGACAGATTCAGGGAGGAGAGGTCTATCATTGCTTCTGAATAACAGTTGCTGGAAGCTGTGGGGTGGGCAAGGGTTTCCCACAAGCGTCTGGGTGGTCAGCTCTGAGACCAGGATGCTAGACTGGATGTTTAGCTGCATAGCTGTCAACCGTCCCTTATTTGGCGGGAAAGTCCCTTATCCCAGCGCCGTGTCCCGCTGCTGTCCCTTATTGATGATGTCCCTTAAATTTCCCGGGTTTCAAAGGAAGCAGCTCCTCTCCCTCCCTCCCTGCCGGCCAGGGAGGAGGGAGGCTCCAACTGTGATGCTTGGCTGCGTTGCTCACCCAATAAGAAGTCTAAGAACGACTGGGGGGTGGAGCTTGCATGCCTTGTGCTGATCAAATCGGCTGCGTTGCCTGGGGACTCGCCTTTGCTCAGCGCTTCCCAGCGGAGAGGTGACGGTGGTTTTCCTGGCTGCATCCCCTTTGCCGGGTTGCTGCGCTGTGGGAACCACCGCTTGAGGCTTCGTTTGGCTGCTGGCTGGGCTTTCTGCCTTTAGCTCGGAGGGGCTCAGAAGTCGAACATACCTGTGCTCTGAAAATCCCTTATTTTGGCTGCTGATCCCTTATTTCCGAGGCTGCTGGTCCCTTATTTTTAAATCTGTAAGTTGACAGCTATGTTTAGCTAAGATTCCTGCATTGCAGGGGGTTGGACTCGATGGCCCTTGGTGTCCCTTCCAACGCTACAAATCTATGATTCTATTACTGGATGGACCATTGGCTCATGTTCTTATACGTGTGTTGTATGTGAGTTTCAGAGGATAGTCCTCTATTTGAAGGTAATTTTTTTGGACAAAGTAATAATAAGAAATAAATAGGAATAAAAATGTGCACCCCACCCATAGATCATTCCATCGTAACTATCCAACCTCCTAGAATTTCAACACCTCTTGCGATGGTTCGAACCCTTTCCGTTTAAACAGTACGAATTATACGAAACACCTTATTTGAATGTATCTTCTGCCTGAAGGACTGTCTAGTGTACTTTAAACCCGAAATAGGGAAGGCAGGAGGGAGCCCTGAAGTGGACCATTCACAATGAGCACTTAGACCGCAACTGTCTTCCCCACCAGGGTGAGATTTCTTGTATTCCTATTGCAATTGTAGAAATTCTTTCTAAAATGGCACCGAGATATAAACACAGCCACATTTTCCTCTTTCTTGGTGACACATGTCCTTTCTCGGGAGCCATGCCAGTGAGGCCCAAGGAGCCACAGAACATTAAGTGTCCACCGGGAAAGGAAACTGGGGAAACTGGGTAGAGAGGGCATGGAATGGAGTAGCCCCAAGTGGGGCATGGCTGGCCAATTGGAACCCTGAACAGGATCACTCAATGCTGCAACGTTTTTGCTGCAACTCCCACTTGTAAACTCTTCATTAAACAAAAAAAAAAAGACCACAAATAAATCTCTTGAGCTCTCCTTTCTGCCGGAACGATTATCTCTCCAATCTAGGCCCCTAGTTTCTCCCAATAATTTTCTTAGTTCCCCTCCATGTTGCCTGGACCCAGCCTGTTACCACTGACCGCTGCACAACGGTCTCTCTCCGCTTGCACCCCAGATGACCGCTCTGGAAGCTGACGGCCGGCCAATGTCACACTGCCCCTTTGGCCACTTCCGTCTCCCTCCAGTTGTCCTCTGCAAAAGAGTCCAAACTTGTTACGTAACCGGGAGTGATCGCCATGGAAGCCAGGAGGAAAAAGTGCCCATTGTAATTTCGTGGGAAACATTTGCAGCCTTTGTTCCTAAAGCCAAACTCCCCCCCCCCTTCTTGTTGAAGTCCTTGCCTTTGAGAAATAAATCTCTTTCATCCATAAGCCTTACAAAAAGAAAAGAGAAACAGCCAATCTGCCAAATACAGAGTCCCAAGTGGAATGCCAGATGAAGCCAAAAAGAAAGAGAAAGACCACAGGCAAACCTGGAGGCTTCTGGGAAAATCGCAACTTTAGGGATGGTTTGGCAGGCCTCAAAGTGGTTGTTATGACGATGGAGCCGGTGTCTATTTTCAGTTATTTAATAAAATTTACATACTGCTTGGTTGTACATAGAACATCTAAGCGGGTTTACAAAATAATTATTTATTTATTTATTTATTATTGTTGTTGTTGTTAAGTTGTGGGTGAACTTATCAGACAACACAGCGATTCTTCAAACAGCTCTTGTTTATTCATAGGCCAGAACTGAACTGAACTGAAGGGTAGGGTTCAGTCAGCCTGCTTATATAGAGCTCCAGTACCACGTTACTGTAACAACTTTCTAAAACTATCCAATCACTGAACGTCACTTATGATCCTTCATTTGCATAACTATCTACAGTATCCCCCTGCTGGCCCAGGGTGAGAACTTCAGTACATAACAATTATTATTATTATTATTATTATTACCACTACTACTACTACTACATTAATATCCTATTTTTTCTACAAAGCGCACAAGGGGATGTACATAGTTCTCAGTTTTTTCCTCAAAACAACCTTGTGTGGTAAGCAAGGCTGAGAGACAGTGATTCACCCCGTGGGTTTCGTAGCTGAGTGGAATTTGAACCCTGGTCTCCCAGGCTGGAGTCTAGTGCTCTAACCACTGCTCCACACTGACAATAAGAGATAGAGTTAAAAACATTATTTTTAAGAAAGGGAATAATTAATATTTACAATAAAAACAGAGTAAAACACATGTGACTTCTACATGTCTCAATAGGCTGAAATGTTTTAAGCAGGTTCTGAAAAGTGTGCCAGCCTGAGGTCAACAGGCAGGCAGTTCCAACCACAGCTGTCAAGCGTCCCTTATTTGGCGGGATAGTCCCTTATCCCAGCGCCATGTCCTGCTGCTGTCCCTTATTGATGATGTCCCTTAAATAAGCTACTGAAGGTAATGGGGCCCTTTCTATGTCCAGCTGTCCTTTGTCAACAACAAATTGTTGCTGTTTTTTGTGTGTTGAATATATGCTATATGGTAATTTATGGACCTAATAGGTATCTAAAACCATTTGCACACAATAAAATATGTATTTTCTCAAAGTAATTGTTGATCCTTTATTTTGGCTGCTGATCCCTTATTTTCGAGGCTGCTGGTCCCTTATTTTCAAATCTGTAAGTTGACAGCTATGCTATGGTTCCAACATGCTGGGGCTGCCACATTAATAGATTGATTATAATTAAAATTGATTAAAAACTTTGATATATATATACACACATACATACAGTACACAGAGACACTGAGTTGGACCCTTGGTCCATTTAGCTCAGTATTACCCACTCTGACTGGCAAGCAGCTCTGCAGGGCTTCAAATGAGGAGTCCTGCTCTGCCCCATGTGGAGAATCCAGCTCACCAATTCACCAAGAACATGTTCTTTTGCTGTAATAGTATGCAACTTTTAAAATAAAAAACCCCCAATTTTTATTAAAGTTTTCACAATGCAAAAAAGTAATATCTAGAACAGATAGAATCAAAAAGACAAGAAAGTGAGGATTAGAGAGAAAGGGAACAAAAAGGACGGAAGGAAATATTAATAAAATAATTAATAATAATAATAATAATAATAATAATAATAATAATAATAGGCACAGGTTTGATCTTCATAAAGAACCTCCTTTGGCACAAGCGCACCCTGATCATCAGCCACCACTAATTGGGAAAGTAATGGGTTTCCTAATGTATGAGTTGTTGATAATCCACCTGATTATTTTGGGGAAATGCTTCTCTCCCCCCCCCCCGACTCCGCTCTCCCGCTTTCTGCTCTCTAAGAGGCTCCCATCTGCACACACACATACACTGTCTTTCCTCCAAAGGTTGATGGTGGCAGGTTGCCATGGACACAGCATCCAGGTACCTCTCTTCCTGCTCTGCCTCAGCCAGCAAAGCCTGGGACTCGATGGCCTTGCAAATCACAAAGCAATCGGGGAAGGGACATCCCGCCCCTCCCCACTGCCTGTCCCCCACACCGGAGAGGCTCACATTTGCCCAGCACACCTCAAGGTTAAAAGCCACCTGTACTACTTCCGGGATCTGCTGGAGCTAAGAGAGGATAAAATTATTTCTTATACACTGATCAAATTAGAAAACCACTTAACACCACTGCCAGTAAAAAGAACAAGGAGAACAATTAATGAACAATTTAAAAAATAGCTACCCAAAAATCCACAGATGGAAACAGCAGGTTTCTCAAATAAATAAATTTATTTTTAAATTTTATTTATTTGTTAAAAATTGCAACATTGAACTACAGCTATCTGGGCAGCAGGTTTGTTATTAATGAACACATGTATATTATTCAGAAGCAGTGTGGTGTAGTGGTTAGTGTTAGACTAGGACCTGGGAGACCAGGGTTCAAATCCCCGCTCAGCCATGAAGCTACCTAGCTGATCTTGAGCTAGTCAGTGCTTCTCAGCCTAGCCTACCTCACAGGGTTGTTGTGGAGATAAAATGAGGAAGGAGAGAACAACATATGCAACCTTGAGCTCCTTGGGGGGTGGGGGAGATGGTATACAAATGCAATTAATAAATAATAGACTTGTAAAATTGGAAGGGACCACAAGGGTCATCGGGACACGGGTGGCGCTGTGGGTTAAACCACAGAGCCTAGGACTTGCCAATCAGAAGGTCAGCGGTTTGAATCCCTGCAATGAGGTGAGCTCCCGTTGCTCGGTCCCTGCTCCTGCCCACCTAGCAGTTCAAAAGCACGTCAAAGTGCAAGTAGATAAATAGGTACCGCTCCGGCGGGAAGGTAAACGGCGTTTCCGTGCGCTGCTCTGGTTTGCCAGAAGTGGCTTAGTCCACTGGCCACATGACCCAGAAGCTGTACGCCGGCTCCCTCGGCCAATAAAGCAAGATGAGCGACGCAACCCCAGAGTCGGCCACGACTGGACCTAATGGTCAGGGGTCCCTTTACCTTTACCCTTACAAGGGTCATCTAGGCCAACCCCCTGCAATGCAGGAATCTTTTGCCTAACCTGGGGCTCAAACCCACAACCCTGAGATTAAGAGTCTTGTGCTCCACCAACTGAGCTATCCCCAGCATAATAAAAGATGGTGATAATCGTTGGGAACGGGCAGAGCGGACCTACTGAGAATAATAGACCTAAGTTAGTGGCGCTCAGTAAAGTCAATGGTTCTACTCTGAGTAAAACTTAGCTGGCTACAACCCTGTATGATACTGAACCTGCGCTAGCGGGCAGAGAATATTGGGTACACAGTCCACAGGGCCAGGATGTGAGAGATAATCTGGATCAATTGACACAGAACACAAAAGGTTTCTGCTAGCATAGATGAAGACTGAAGAAAGCAGTTACAGGTGTGCAAACTCTGGAAATTAGTTTGTACTCGAGATTTGGCCTCTGACATCCCAGTATTTCTCGTAGCCCCAAACCAGAGCAGGTGTGTGTGTGTGTGTGTGTGTGTGTGTGTGTGTGTGTGTGTGAACAGCAGCGATCCTAATTCCGCAACAGGCTTTAAGAAAGCCCCACCCACACATTCCCATGTAACTGTAGTTACATAAGACCCCTCCTTCCCCAAATAATCTCGAGCTGCCCTATTTGGCAAAAAGAGGAAAGTAGCTGGGGCGAGGCCAGGATTACAAGAGAACATCTGGAGAACGGCATCCAGGATGCTCAGTGGCGGCGGGAAGCTGGGATCCCAGCCCTCTGCATCCTCACATATGTAGCCGTGTGGCAGACTTGAATCTCCATCCTCGAGGCAGGATGCCTCTGAATCTCAGTCGCCCTCTGGTCCCACTTGAAAACTTCCTAGACTCAGGACTGAGGAAAGGGAGGACTGAGAAAAGGATGGATGAAAGTTTGCTCCAGGAAGAGGCTGTGATATCATTAACTACGAACCCCAAACTACGAACTCCAAGTTTTGCAGTGTTTCTTTGGGTTCATAGCTGATGAAACTGCCATGGCGGCCACCAACTTTGGAAGAGGACAAGGCAAACTCACACAGAGGGCTGTCTACGGCTACTGGCCACAGTGGGTGAATACCAGTTGCTGGGAACCACAGGAGAGTCGTTCTTGTGCTCAGATCCTGTTTGCAGCCTTCCCATTTGGACACCTGGGCGGCCACTGTAAGAACAGGATGCTAGGCTAGATGGGCCCCTTTGCCCTGATCCAGCAGCTCTTCTTATGCTAACAGCCAGGATAAGTCAAAACAGAGCCTCCATCTCCTAAGGCAGTTTACCCCTGAACTGGAGAGATGATGGAGAGAAACAATCAAGGATGCTTTAAGTGCCCTGCCTGGGGGCCTTCCATCAGCAAAACAGGATGCTGGACCAGTGCCATAGCTTTGGTTGCCAGTGCCTGTGGCTGCACTGGGGGATGGGGGACAGACAGAATAAGCATGTGCATTCAACTCACAGCTGTCAACGTTTCCCCTTTTTTAAGGGAAATTCCCTTATTCCGAATAGGATTCCTCGCAAGAAAAGGGAAAAGTTGACAGCTATGATTCAACTGCCTAATGGTGTCCGTCCGCATCACCCAAGAGATTGCAGCCACAGAGATAAGAAAAGAGTCGTTCCATTGTCTGGAAAGGTCACTTCCTGGTTTGCACCAAGTATATATAGGCAGCACCGGGTGTTGAAATTTTGTGCCCCTATTTTGCACCCAGGGCAACCGCCCCAGTGCCCCCCCCCCATGCTATGCCACTGTACGGACCGAGATGGGCCCTATGTTCTTAATAGGGTAGAAATGAAATAGAAATTCACAGCTGGGTTAAAGACCCTAACCCCAGGAAGAAGAAATAGCCTCTTCTTCAGCTGTGGGAGAATCTCTGCCCCAGCGCCCAGGAAAAGTCCCAACCCACATTCCTGAGGGATCATACATCTCTCTTACACTTCTAAAATCCAAACATCAGGTCCCCGGCTGCCGGAGAGGGTATTAAGAATCATATCCTTATACTTAGAAGAGGCGGATAATCTCCCAGGCTGCAGAAAAGCATTAAGCAGAGGGCAGAGAGAGAGATTCTCAGCTGGTACAACTCTGAGCCCATGCCTGCCCATGTCAGTGCTTTGAGCATCCCCACAGCAAGGTGTAGGGAACCTCAGGCCCAATTGTGGCCCTCCAGTGCTTTTCATTACTATTATTTATTATTATTCTTTTTTGAATTTATATACTGCCCTATACCCAGAGGTCTTGGGACGCGGGTGGTGCTGTGGGTTAAACCACAGAGCTTAGGACTTGCCGATCAGAAGGTTGGCAGTTTGAATCCCCACAATGGGGTGAGCTCCTGTTGCTCGGTCCCTGCTCCTGACAACCTAGCAGTTCAAAAGCATGTCAAAGTGCAAGTAGAGAAATAGGTACTGCTCCAGTGGGAAGGTAAACGGTGTTTCCGTGCGCTGCTCTGGTTCGCCAGAAGCGGCTTAGTCATGCTGGCCACATGACCCGGAAGCTGTACGCCGGCTCCTTCGGCCAATAAATCGAGATGAGCGCCGCAACCCTAGAGTCATCCGCGAGTGGACCTAACGGTCAGGGGTCCCTTTACCTTTACTTTATACCCGGAGGTCTCAGGGCGGTTCACAGAAGAGATCAACCTTAAAAACCACAATATATATAATCAAAATGAAGACATCCCAACATCCCTCTGTGGCTACTTTATGAACAAAGAGGGGAGATCCGATCAGAATTCCTTGCATTGCATCTGCACTGGCTCTGCTATTAGGAGCTTTTTCTATGGAAGGAATTGTTTGTTTAGGTTTACATCCCCGCTTCTTGGGGCTGTTTTAGTCTACTTGAACATACATTGACCCTTATTTTTTTTTTAAAAAAAGGTAAACGGAACGCAATGTGTTAACGCATCCGTAACTTGAAGCGCATATCCGGATGATGAATTCGTACATTTGACGCCCAAACCTCACTTAGATAGTTCTGCTTCCCTTTGGACCACATCAGTGAGGACACAAGGGAGCGGTTCTTGTCATCTGGGCAGCCCAGGAAATCCATACACACTGCCCAGGCTTGCTCCCTGGAGAGGTCACCTTGGTGATGCTAACATAGCAAAAACACCGCAGGAGGCAGCAAGTTACCTGTCTCTGCAGCCACAGCAGGCAGTGCGATTCCCCAGCGGTTTGCCTACACCCCTGGAAGCATACTCCATTGTCTCTCCAGACATGGATGCAAACAAAAAGTAGGCAATCGACAGCCCTCTGATGGTACAGCATTTGACTGCAGATCAAGAGGTCGCCAATTCATACCCATGTTCCCCCTTTTTCCAGTGGAAATAAATGCAGTGCTGTTTATCTGAAATGGCTAGTTTCCAAAGCAAGCTGTCTTTGATGAGAGGCAGTGGTGGTGCTGTGGTTAGGGGGTTGGACTAGGAACCAGGAGAGACCAGGGTTCAGACCCCTACTTGGCCATTAAGCAAGCAAGGCATTGCTTTTCAGTCTAACCTACCTCACAGGGTTGTGGAGGGGGAGAACCATGAGCAACCGGAAGAAAAAATGCAATTGCGACAAATAGATAGATATACCTGTAGATAGACAGTCAGTCAGTCTAAAATTCCTGGTAGAGGACAGGGATCTAGAGATCACGCTAAAGGTAAAGGGACCCCTGACCATTAGGTCCAGTTGCGGACGACTCTGGGGTTGCGGCACTCATCTCGCTTTATTGGCCGAGGGAGCCGGCGTACAGCTTCCGGGTCATGTGGCCAGCAGGACTAAGCCACTTCTGGCAGAAATGCCGTTTACCTTCCCGCCGGAGCGGTACCTATTTTTCTACTTGCACTTTGACGTGCTTTCGAACTGCTAGGTGGGCAGGAGCTGGGACTGAGCAACGGGAGCTCACCCCGTTGCGGGGATTCAAACCGCCGACCTTCTGATCGGCAAGTCCTAGGCTCTGTGGTTCAACCCACAGTGCCACCCGCGTCCCAGAGACCACACTAGTAAAGGTAAAGGTACCCCTGCCCGTACAGGCCAGTCTTGACAGACTCTAGGGTTGTGCGTTCATCTTACTCTATAGGCTGGGAGCCAGCGCTGTCCGCAGACACTTCCGGGTCACGTGGCCAGCGTGACAAGCTGCATCTGGCGAGCCAGCGCAGCACACGGAAACGCCGTTTACCTTCCCACTAGTAAGCGGTCTCCATTTATCTACTTGCACCCGGGATCACACTAAGGGTGGCCAAATTCTGTGCAACTGCCATAAAACTTAGGGAACAAGGTGTACTACAAAAATGATTAGGGTTTTAAATGACAATTTCAGGTTATATCTTAGTGATCAAGTTTTAATATATATTTTAAACTGCCGCTATATCTCTATTGTCTCTGTTATACCCAATTGCCATTCAATGTATTCCTGTTGCGTTTTATCATTTTCCTGATATTGTAAGTGAGCCGGAACTGGTCTGTGACCGTAATAATAAAATTCATTCATTCACTTCACAGATAGAGATAGGGGGAAAACAACAACCTCAAATCAGCCCCAGACAGGCAGGCCAGTGGTCAGGGGTGTCGGGCGATGTAAAGGCTAGCAACCTCAAATGGAGGAAACCTTGAGTTTGGCTGATCCCTGTGCAAGAACTATCCTGACCAACTCCACGTTCTGCACCTGAGCAAACGAGACTCCAGACCCACCTGACGGAAACTGGATTATTCTAGACAGACGAGAGCCGGAAACTGTAACCAATCCAAAGCTTTATTTTGAGTACAACAATCTTCTTCCTCTTCAGAGGGGAAGAGGAGATGGGCATTTGGTTGAGCAGTGAGTGGCATTAGCAAGAGATTATACAGCCGCACATCCAGTTTGCGGTGCGGGGAAGGAAGTCAGGTGTGCTGAAAGGAGCAGAGAGGGGACCTCGTCCAGTGTACCCGGGCTGTGTTTGCACGTTACACTCAAACCACGGTTTAGTGCAGCATTATCGAGCCGGAGCGCCTCTCCCCCAGACCCTCAGCCTCCCGCGCAGCCAGGACAGTGTCAGAAGCTGTTGCAAGCTTGCATCTGAATGAGGCATCACAGCTTGACTATGGTCTGTTTCAAAAGATGCCAAATGCAAACCATGGTTTCCTGAAGCTGCCTTGCTGAAATGAGCCCTTGCTATGGTGAAACTGGGATTGGACATGGCAAGTTTAAGGGGAATTGGAATCTTCTGAAATCCCCCTTTTCTGGCTGTGCAAGAGGATAAAGAGAGGGGAAACGAACAACCCCTAGAGGGGACTAGGCTCATTCGCGTGGCACTAAACTGTGGTTTGGCACAATGTGCAAACATGGCCAGGGAATATGCTAGGTATTCTGTAGCCCGGGGGCAAATCGGGTTGCATCAATAGCAAACCTTCACCCTGTCCCTAGTTTTGCTCCCAACACCAGCCCACGTGACTATCTCACCCCGGCCCAGCGCTCAACTCTCAATTCCCGCACAGTTTGGTTGCTGCCCTCTCCTCTTCAGCAGCAAAAGCCTGCCCTGCAATTTCTCAGCTTAGAACCCATTTTGGTCGCATTGCCAACTACTTTCCCCATCATGGCTCCTGTGTCCTTCAGAACTTGCCGAACAACGTTCCCATTCGAGTAAAAAAGCCCTGTGTCGTTTATGTTCTGGGGATTAATCCAACAGGCTCAGTTCTCCCACTCTGGCTTGATCCCCACCTGTTGAATTTCTGTCCCCCGCCTCGTTCCCATCACACAGCAAGGAAAAGGCACAGGAGCCTTGGTAAGGGAAGAAGTTGGTGAGATGATTCCCAAATTAAGGATTTAGCTGGGGAGCCGGGCAAGCGAGGAGAACAGGAGGAGGTCAGCACTTTTAAGAATAAGGCACAGCGATTCCCCCCACCTTAGGGAAAGTGTGTGTGGTCAGTCATTAGCAGAAGCAGCTAAAAGTAACACTCAAAAGCGTTCCTGTCTCAGATAAAAATCAGCTTGAATCTGGGACCAGGAGCAGGACTAGAAAATGCCCCCTGAAAATAACATGCATATAATTCAACCTGCCGAGGGGACCCTATCCTGCTGGATTCAGGTGGACAGGATGATTGACAGGCACAGAGCTAGGCAAGGGTTACGAAATAAGATTTGTCCGGGGAAACAGAGCCGCAGAAGTGTGAAGCTTGAGGTTATTCTGCCCCCTGGTGGCCAAAAGCTGTAAAGGTCTAAAACTGCGGCTCCAAGATGGGAGGGAGGAAGGAAAACCCGAAACGGACCAAAAACCGCCCACTCCCCACAGCACAAACATACATTTCCTGCAAACATCAGCCCCCACCTGATGCAAGGTGGGGAAGGCGTCAGTGCCAGGTACGAGTGCAAAAGAACAGCCCGCGGAAATGACACACAAGCGAGCAGCCGGCCAGGATGGAGGTGCACACCCTGCCTGGAATGGAGTCCCGGGGAGGGAAGAACTGGCACTGGATTATGGCACTCGCTGGAATGGACTCTCCAAAATGAAAGGAAGAGAAGGGTGGGGTGGGTGTCAAAAAACCAACCCCGCCCAGAAATGCCTTGCCTTGAGGCGCACCTGACCGCAGCCCGGTGGCTATGGCGGCATTCTCCAGATTCTCTTTCTTTGGTGATGCAGCCAAACCCCAGCCCAGGTCCCGAAGGAATGGAGGGTGGGGTGGAGGGAGACAGAGAGAGAGAGAGAGAGAGAGAAGGAAGTGGAGATAGCGCAAGGGCCCTGGGTTGCGCTACAGCTTGCTGTGGATAAACTGAAGGAGTTTCTCCAGCTGAGCGTCCAGGGAAAGCTGGTCTCCGTCGTTGGTGATGACCCAGTCATAAGGCACGCCCTGATCCAGGCCACATTCGGATTCCGCGTCGTCAATGCCTGGGGTGGAGAGGAGAAGGAAGACAGGCAAAAGTTGGCCACTTTGTAGTGATCAGGTGGGATTGCTATGAGGAATTATAACAAATACAGTGTAAGCCATCTGTGTCAGCAATGAAAGCATTGCATTGACTGGGTTTAAACTATTTTGATATGATTCTTGATCAATCCACACCTCTGCATCCCTGTTCCATTTCTCTTTCTTGACCAGTCAAGTACACAGCCAGACAGGCCTCCTGGGTCATCAAAGACAGTGGGCAGTTTCTTTGCTGTAGCATTTCTGATATGTTAATCTTAGGGCCAGGAAAAAGGTTTCACATAAAGGTGATAATGATCGCTGTCCTCCTGGCCATCCTTCTTATCATGTGTATTGATTGTTTATGACCTCCGGGGTTGCTGAATACACTCCTTTGTAGTTTTCATTCATTTACCCCAAAAGTATGCATGCTTAACTAGTGTTTGTAGTTTAACTTTGTCCCCACGTGGGGTTTGTTGGAATGCTCAGAAGAAATCTGATTGGTTCTTACGAACACTCTGTAAAAAGCTCTTTTGTGAATAAAACGACCTGGGCCGGAGGATGGAGACAGAGAGATTATTATACGCACCCTTCCCAGAGTCTTGCTGGTTCAAGCCTCTGTGTGTTTTCTTATTAATCAGGGTTCAATCCTTCCTTTACTTTGGGAATGCCTCACATTTGACGTGCTGGTGCTAAATGGTCTCGGTCCCATATAGCAGGAGTGGCCAACTCTCAAGAGACTGCGATCTACTTTTAAAAACTGGCAATGATCTACCCCTGTTTTTTGGGGGGTTCAAAGTTGTTGGGCTTTTTTTTTAGGGAGGAGGAAAGCCCTGTTTTTAGGGGTTTAAAAAAAAAGCTTTGGTGGGCAAAATTCCATTTGGGGGGGGGGTGTTAAAGGCAAGAGACAAAGGGGTAAAGTCACTCACAAAAATATCGCTATGGATGAAACCAGCAGCACAGAAAAAGCTCCATCTTCCCTTCCAGAGATCAAACAACAATGGAGGGCAGGGCGAGGCAGGAGTAAGTTTTAGCGATGCTAAGGAAAGGGACCCAGAGATTGACCCAATCTACCCGCCTCACGGGGATCTACCAGTAGATCACGATCAACCTTTTGTATATCCCTGCTGTATAGTGATATTAAATTCTCGAGAATACAGTCAAACCTCGGGTTGACGTTGCTTCAGGTTAAGCCTTTTCGGGTTGCGCTCCGCAGTGACCCAGAAGTAACAGAGCGCGTTACTTCCGGGTTTCGCTGCTCGCGCATGCACAGACAGACACTCAAAATGATGTCACGTGCATGTGCAGAAGCGGTGACACCGGTTGCATTCACATCCAGAGGTACCACTGTAATCTTTCGGAGAATATTCTCGAGAATATTCTCAATTAATGAGAATATTAGAGAATTTTCATTTAAAATAGGAGAATATACATGTTATAGGATAAGTCCAAAAAATATGATTGGTATGTTAAGGTTTGATACAAGTAAATTCAGTAAAAGGCTAACTTGTGCTTCTAATAGCACTAACACTTAATAACAATAATAATAATTTTTATTTATACCCCGCCCTCCCCAGCTCAGGGCGGCTAACAAGCAATATTAAAAACAAGTTGAATGAATACAACTTAAAAACAAGATTAAAATACAACATTAAAATATTAAAATGCAGCCTCATCACAGGAGGAGAAAGGACAAAGGAAAAAGAAATGACTGATTTGGTGACTAAAAGACAGCTTGATAAACAAAACTATAGGCATACATATGAAAAAGAAGCCATTAACATTAAATATATTATCATTATATGATAATATTTTTCAGTATGTCAATCTCTGGTAAATGGCACCTTGTACCATTGAATGGCATTGCAAAAACCAGTTACTGGCACTAAATAAAAATATAGAAACGTCAACTGTTTAAATCAAGGCCACCTCACATGCCATTACGCATAATTGTATAGGTCTAGGTACTTTAAGTGTATAAAGCATTAAAGCTACTTTCTGTAAAAACAAAATTACACTGTATGGCCAAAGGTATAGAACTGCTAAGAATAAGGTCACACCAAAATAGAAAAAAAGGCTATTACATATAGTTGAAATACAAACAAATTCAAATGTTCATTAAATTAAATGAATAGCATTTTTAAAACTAAAACTAAAAATGTTTTCTGTAACTCATATTTCAGAACTGCCAATGGTGAATGGCACAATGCCCAGTAATGTAAGTGAATAAAAAAAAAAATCATTATTCATTATTTACACTGGCAATATCACAGCTTGACTTATTATTTACTAGATTTTTTTAATGTGGATTGTAAAACTGGTTCTTACATTAGAATTTACAGTTTGTGGAGAATATTCTCCAGATAATTTTCTAGCAGAGAATATTCTCATTCTCTGAGAATATTCTTACCTCACATCACTAGTCTTGTATACCTGAAGGAGATCAGTAACTCTATGACTTTTAGAAGACATCTGAAGGCAGCCCTGTACGGTCATACCTTGGAAGTTGAACGGAATCCGGAAGTCCGTTCGACTTCCAAAACACTTTTGAACACCAAATCGCGCCTGCAACCAATCAGAAGCCGCGGAAGCCCCATCGGACATTCGGCTTCCAAAAATAGTTTGCAAAGTGGAACAGTCACTTCCGGGTTTGCGACATTCAGGTGCCAAAATGTTCAGGAACTAAGCTATTCGAAAACCAAGGTACGACTGTATAGGGAAAATTTTAATGTTAGATGTTTTGTAGTGGGGGTTATATTTTGCTGGAAACCGCCCAGAGTATCTGGGGCAACCCAGTCAGATGGGCAGCATATGAATAATAAAATTATTATCATTATTGACACAAGTTTCCCAAATTCAGGTGGTGGGGAAGAGTGGATAGGACATAGGAATGGCAGGATAAGGCCACCATCCTGACCAGAGATGCCAGGATAGCTCCGTTGGTAAGAGTGTGGTGCTGATAGCGCCAAGGTTGCAGCTGCGATCCCCGTATGGGACAGCTGAATTGAAATACTTTATTGTCACTTGTACAACTAGTATACAGTGAGATTACTTGAGCACCCCCCACTCAGCTCTCTTTGTCTTAATTCCCCTCGTTTACTGACACACACCCACCAAACCTGAAAGTCAGTTGCCCTGTTGTTATCTTTTCATTCAGCAGCCTAACAGCCCATGGATAGAAGCCGTTCTTTACCCTGTTGGTGCGACTAATCATGCTTCTATATCTTCTGCCTGAGGGCAGGAGATCAAGAAAGTGCCGGCCAGGGGGTGAATCATCCCTGAGAATTTCCCTCACTCTCCTGAGGCAACGTTCTTCTGCTATTTCATCCAGCGGATTCACGGGACAGCCCATAATATCTTGTGCTGTATTCGCCACCCTCTGTAGGCACTTCCTATCAGATGATGTCAAACCAGCGTACCACACCGTGATGCAGTATGAAAGGACACTTTCTATTGTGGACCGGTAGAAGGAGATCATCAGATGTTGATTGACATTGTTCTTCCGCAAGACTCTGAGGAGATGGAGTCTCTGTTGGGCTTTCTTAACCACCTGGGTTGTATTTATTTACCAAGTAAGGTCTTGGAAATATTCCTGCCTTGAAGGGGGTTGGACTAGATGACCCTTGGGGTCCCTTCCAACTCTACAATTCTGTAATTCCATGCCTACGGAAAGCCCAGACAAGCAGGACCGGAGTGCCAGTCCCATCGTTGGATTAGCTTTGACTTGATTGCTCACCTAATATATAGGAAGAACAGTCCTTGGGGTGCAGAAAGCTCCTTTATAGCAGGTCAACCTCGTTGGTTCCAGTCTAGTCCAGTTTTGTCTACACTACATTGCTGCATCTCTCCAGGATTAACCCCCCAGAGCAGTGTTTCTCAAGTTTGGGCCCTCAGCTCTTGTTGGACTACAACTTCCATCATCCTTAGCTAGCAGGACCAGTGGTCAGGGATGATGGGAGTTGTAGTCCAACAAACCCAAGCTGGGGACCCATGAACTTACTAAGCTCGTTTCTCACCTTCCCAACCCCATTTCTTCATGCAAATCCAGGACTATGATGAGGCACTACAAGCCCTCCAATGGGGGCTGCGTGACGACAACCTTGCCTTTCCATTTATATAGGAGGGAAAGGTTGCCATTTTATGTTCAGCCTTATTTTCTTGCAGAAAATATTATGATCTGAACTATTATTTTTATTGGAGCAAGGCTTTTTTCTCATTACTGCAAATAACTGTCAAATGATTAAATGCAGGTTTTGTTTTGCACTGAATTTTAAAAGCCTAATTGCACACCAAGCCCTGCATTGGCCAATGAGCAGAGAAACAAGAGGCAGGGGTGCCTGTGGCTCACTCACCCATTACGAACACCCAGGCCCGTCTCTTTCGCGTCTCCTCCGTGGCTACGACACGCACCACTTTCACCAGATCCCCATACACGTCCTGGAACCACTCCACGTCCGAGATGCGCCGCGTGTCACTCACTATCTGTGTGGGAAGACTGGCGGGTTAACCTCCGGGGAGGTGGGTTCGAATCAATCCCTGCCACCAGCAATTTGCCACCGCTCAGCCTTACCCAGATGGGCTGCGTAACGCCCTCGACCACAATGCGGCAGAAGAACCCCGGGTCGGTCTGGCGCCGCTCCTCTCCCCATCGGATCATGTCCTGCCGGTACGTCTCCTTATAAGAGCTGGAGTCCAAAAGGCGCTGGAAGTCCAAGCCGTGCTCCTACAGGGGAGGCAAGAGAGGCGAGCCAGTTATCAAAGCTCCAGGATGAAAACGATTGGCAAAAAAGACCAATCCAAGGGTCTACTCTAAGTAACTTGTGGGACTCACTTCTTCGTGAAATACAGTCAGGAGCTGGAGTCAGGCGTACACCAGCAATGAACCAATAAACCACCTGATGTCAGTGACGTTAACTGTTTATACAAAGAGACCATATAACACCGGTCCTGAAAGACCCGCATTGGCTCCCAGTACATTTCTGAGCACAATTCAAAGTGTTGGTGCTGACCTTTCAAGCCCTAAATGGCCTCAGTCCTGTATACCTTGAAGGAGCGTCTCCACCCCCATCGTTCAGCCTGGACACCGAGGTCCAGCTCCGAGGGCCTTCTGGCGGTTCCCTCACTGTGAGAAGCGAAGTTACAGGGAACCAGTCGGAGGGCCTTCTCGGTAGTGGCACCCACCCTGTCAGCAAAGCTATCCTAGAACATCAAGAGAGCCTTGCTGGGTCAGGCCAAAGGCCCACCCATTCCAGCTACCTGTTCTTACATTGACCAACCAGATGACTCAATGGGAAGCCCAGAGACAGGACCCAAGCACAACAGCAACTTTCTCCCCTCCTGCGATTGCCATCAACTGGTAAACAGAAGCATTGCTGTCCCCACCTGTGGATGCAGAGCATCATGACTAATAGCCCTCTGCTCCAGGAATTTTGCCCAACCCTCTTTTAAAGACACCCAGTTTGGTGCCCATCACTGCCTCTTGTGGCAGGGAGTTCCACAGTTTTTTAAAAAAAATTCTTTGTCCGCAATCTTCCAGCATTCAGTTTTGCTGAGCATCCATGAGTTCTGGTGCTTTCGGAGAGGGAGATATACAACTGTCCGAGACACATGTGATTTTATAAACTCTGATCGTGTCCCCTCGTCAGCCTTTTTCTCTGAAATAAAAAGTCCCCGAATGCTGCTGCAACCTTCTCTCACAGGGGAGTCACGGAATCCCCCTCGATCTATTTCGGCCGCCCTTCTCTTTTCCAACTCTTGGCCTAACTCAGCAAGGATGCTATCATGCACAGAACAGGAAAGATAAAAGGGTACAAATTGAGGGAGCCACAACCTACCTTGGCATACTGCTCTTTGAGGGGTTCTGACAGCCGCAGGATAGTGCAAACATCAGGGCCCAACCTGCCAGGGGAGAAAAAAATTAAATGAAGCAGATCCAGACATGGCAGGAGTTTCTGTCCTCAAGGACCCTTTAGGGGAGAAGGGCTATGGGTAGGTAGGCAAACTAAGGCCCGGGGGCCAGATCCGGCCCAATCACCTTCTAAATCCAGCCCGCAGACGGTCCAGGAATCAGTGCGTTTTTACATGAGTAGAACGTGTCCTTTTATTTGAAATGCATCTCTGGGTTATTTGTGGGGCATAGGAATTTGTTCATTTCCCCCCTCCCCAAATATAATCCAGCCCCCCACAAGGTATGAGGGACAGTGGACCGGCACCCTGCTGAAAAAGTTTGCTGACCCCTAGGCTATAGCTCAGTGGCAGAGTCTGTTTTGCATGCAAAAGGTCCCGGGTTCAAATCCCAGCGTCTCCATGGGGGCAGTCACCCACTGCGAGAACACGATGATGGACTAGCTAGGCCACTGGTCTGATCCCAGCAGCCACTGAACTCTTATGAACTCTGTCTTGGCTTAAACAAGGCCTAGTCTCTTCCCATCAGATGTGCTGCAAAGTTTGAGAACATCACCTCCCTCCAGGGAAGGGCTTGGCAGACTGTGGATCTTGCCTGCTTTCCCACAGAGCCTAGGACTTGCCGATCAGAAGGTTGGCGGTTCGAATCCCCGTGACGGGGTGAGCTCCCGTTTCTCGGTCCCTGCTCCTGCCAACCTAGCAGTTCGAAAGCACATCAAAGTAGATAAATAGGTACCGCTCCAGCGGGAAGGTAAATGGCATTTCCGTGCACTGCTCTGGTTCGCCAGAAGCGGCTTAGTCATGCTGGCCACATGACTCGGAAGCTGTACGCCGGCTCCCTCGGCCAATAAAGCGAGATGAGAGTCGCCGCAACCCAAGAGTCATCCATGACTGGACCTAACAGTCAGGGATCCCTTTATAATAATAATTTATTATTTATACCACACCCATCTGGCTGAGTCTCCCTAGCCACTCTGGGCGGCTCCCAATCAAATGTTAAAAACAATACAGCATTAGATATTAAAAACTTCCCTCAACAGGGCTGCCTTCAGATGTCTTTTAAAGATAGGATAACTGCTTATTTCCTTCACATCTGAAGGGAGGGTGTTCCACAGGGCAGGTGCCACTACCAAGAAGGCCCTCTGTCTGGTTCCCTGTAACCTCACTTCTTGCAATGGGGGAACCGCCAGAAGGCCCTCGGCCTTTACCTTTACCTTTAGGACTAACATTGGATTAAACTCCTGCAACTCGTGGCCTTCCCTCTTCCCCACACCCCTGCAAGGTGGGCTCCCTCCAGCTGCCCATGCCAACTTTTCTACACTTCCCCGCAACCTTCTCCCAGCCCCGTCACGTGTGAAGGGGGAGGAAGGAAACAAAAGGAGGAAACACGGAAGACCGCCTTGCTTCCCATCCCTAAGCCGTGGGGTGTCGCTTCTTTCCCCTCCTAAGCACGGGGAGAGGGGAGGTCGGGGCCGATCTCGCGTGCGCTCCCGCTTCAGACGTTCGCTGCGGACACGGGATTGAGAGAAGTCTTGCCGCCACCCCTAAAAAAATCTTGAAAATTAAAAAATGGGGAGGACCGTCGGGTGCCGCTTCTTTCCCCTCCTAACCTCGGGGAGAGGGGAGGTCGGGGCCGATCTCGCGTGCGCTCCCGGTTCAGACGTTCGCTGCGGACACGGGATTGAGAGAAGTCTTGCCACCACTCCAAACAAAGGCTTGGAAATTAAAAAATGGGGGGACCATGGGGTGCCGCTTCTTTCCCCTCCTAACCTCGGGGAGAAGGGAGGTCGGGGCCGATCTCGCGTGCGCTCCCGATTCAGACGTTCGCTGCGGACACGGGATTGAGAGAAGTCTTGCCCCCACCCCTAAAAAAGGCTTGGAAATTAAAAAATGGGGGGGAATGCAGGTTTGGGAAGGTCTCTCCCCCCGGATCCCGCGCGCACGTGGAGCGGTGGGTGGTCTTTCGCCTGCATCCCACCCACCCGCCACCCGCCATCATGCACGGGGGGGGCAGAACGCTTCCTCCCGCCCGCTCTTGTGCAATCCCCGCGGGGCTCCTTACTGGCTCTGGATTTCCTCGGCCACGAAGTCCTTGCCCGACTTTCTCTTCCCGCTGAAGAGCAAGATCAGCTTCGGCGTCTGGGCCATTGCAAAGCGGAACTCCGCAGCAGCAGCAGCAGCAGCAAGAAGCACTCAGCAACGTCTCCCTCCCTTTGCCGGCCTTAATGGTCTCGTCCGGAACTGAGCATTCCGTCCCGCCGCCCTCCGCCCGCCTCGCACCAATGGGGACGTCGCAGGCGCCGCTTCCTGGAAAGCGGGCGCTACCAAGTGAGGAAAGCGAAAAAAGGGGGGCGGTGGAAAGAGAGGGACGGGACGAGGAAGACCGAATCACGCGGCGTGGGCGGAATAGAACGATCTGAAAGGGGAGGGGCTATCCTTAAGCCACGCCCCGTATGGAACCTGCGTCCTGGTGTGTTAGGAGGAGACAGGCGTCATTTGCATATTTAAATATATTTAAAAAAATAATCATCTCAGTTTAGGCACAAAGACAGAAGGGAATCATTTGGGAGGCTTATGCTGCAATACATATATTCCATTAAAAAAAAAATTAAAAAGTTTGTTAATAATAATAATAATGATTTTTATTTATACCCCGCCCTCCCCAGCCAAGGCCGGGCTCAGGGCGGCTAACAAGCAATAATAAAAACAAGTTGAATGAATACAACTTAAAAACAAGATTAAAATATATTAAAATATTAAAATGCAGCCTCATCACAGAAGGAGAAAGGAAAAAAGAAAGAAAGAGGGGGAGGGAATCAAATTGGCTCCAAGCCGAAGGCCAGGCAGAACAACTCTGTCTTACAGGCCCTGCGGAAAGAAATCAGATCCTGCAGGGCCCTGGTCTCATGAGACAGAGCGTTCCACCAGGCCGGAGCCAGTGTTGAAAAGGCCCTGGCTCTGGTTGAGGCTAATCTAACTTCCTTAGGGCCCAGGACCTCTAGGGTGTTGCTATTTATGGACCTTGAGGCTCTCCGTGGGGCATACCGGGAGAGGGGTCCCGTAGGAACGAAGGTCCTAGGCCGTGAAGGGCTTTAAAGGTCAAAGATTATATATGTTTATAAATATTTCCTGAGTGTTGAGTGTTTGGAAATAGTTAAAAAATAATGACTTTTGAAAGGGACTATTAAAAAAAGGGTTGTTTTTTCTCTTCTGTCCCCCACCCCAGTTATAGTTGATTTACAGTGATACCAAAACAATTCTATTGAATTTAAAGTATTTTAGATTTCACTCTTAATTTGAAAAAGTGTACTGAGCATGCCCATTTAAAAATGAGTGATGTATACTTATTAGTATTAAAAGATAGTCCTTGAGAGAAAGTGAGGGAGTAACTTACCAAGGATGGTCCAAAAGAAATAGCAACATTTAAAACATTCAGATTGGTAGCTAGGTTTGAATATGTAAGCCGCAGGTGTGTACAGACACACACAAATAGTTCTGCTGGCTTAAGGTACAAAGCAAAGTATTTTGGAAGGGAAACTCTAAAGAGGGGGAGCCCTCCTCCCCCCAAAAAACCCTGTCCATTGAGGTCTGAGACTGCTCTAGTAACGGAATAATAACTGATCTGGAGTTGGCAGATGCAATGGAGTACCCAGGAAGTGGGCATGGCTGGCCAGCCTCTTAAACAAGAGCCCCCCATCCTGTCGCAAGTTCCACTTGTCATGACTAATATCCATTGACAGAAGTCTCCTCTTCCATGAATTCACCCTTTTTTAAAAAAACAACCAACCTATTTAAGCAAGGGGCCAGTGGTCGCAGGTGCCCATTTGGGGATGATTGGGCAAAAGGCAGGGAGCCCAACAGAAGGTGGCGCCAGAGAGCCCAATGACAGGCAGAGCCATCCATTTCTAGTTCCTGTTTGCCCATGATCCTCCTCACTGCGGCCTTCTACAAGGGCAACATTGAGAGGAGGGAGGAAGTGGATGTACTGGTTGTAAGTTAAGAGGAAAGGCAAGTGAGGGTTTTTGTGTAGCCTTATTGGAGTTCACCGATTGGGTCTGCATTGCTCCGGGACAGGAGGAAGGAAGTCAAATGACACCGGGGTTGGTTCAAAGAGAGAGTTTATTCTGCTCTCCGGATAGTGGAAGGCACTTGCGTGATTAGTCCTCAGCAAGTCCAAAGAAATGAGAAGTTTCATGCAGTATATATATCCTCCAGGCACCCTCTCCCTCCTTCCCCAGGAATCCAACCACGTCAGCCTATGTACACAGGTTGACATCACAGATGTTCCTGCTCCGGCACTCTTAACCATAAAAGGGTATTCCTTCCTATGCTTCTGACTATAAAATGATCTTCCTTCCTGTACTTCTGACCATAAAAGGATCTTCCTGTTCCTACTCTTATCTTGGAGCAAGAGGTCACAATTTCCAAGAACACACTCTGGCGCTGTTCTCAGACTGGGTCTGTGGTCTTTGTGGTCTTTGTGGTCAGGACGTAAGATAAGGCACAGACGTGTCTTCTCTGTTCTACTGGTACAGTCAAGGCCATCCTTGCCGTCACAAACTGATAAAGGAGAGAGCTTTGAGCACAGCTGGGTTTTTGTTTATACATTGACTCAGAGCTCAAGTTAATGGATTTTAGCTAAGGAAAAATAGGGATTTTGGTGCAGTTTCAAACTGCCTGCACAGTCAGCTTTGGGTTTGGGAAACCCATTCCTTCATTTGGAGCCCTGCCCCATCTGCCCTAGTGAACCAGCCTCGGCTGGAGTGGGCACTGCAATCTCTTCCGCCAGTCAATCTCCATCAGTTAATTGTGTGACATGTGAAGAACATGTGACTTAAAAAAAGCTTCTGCTACAATGGACTCATTCCACCTCCTCAATTCCAACAGCACATTCAGCAACTTGGGCGCAACTGATGTGAAAAATCGTTTCTTAGTCTTGCAACAATGACATCCCAGCTCTGGCCGGATAATCTGAAGTACGATTCTCCTGCTTTCCAGGTCATCAAACCCACCCAAACCTAGCAGGGGCCCGTCTAGCCAAAAACGTAGACAACTCTATGGTAGGGTAGATGGCTGGAGGACCAGTTGTGTGCTGCTGAGCCACAAAAAGAGGATGAAGGTTGAAGTTCCCTTGTAAATCCATCTGTCTTTGAGGCTCACCCATCCATTGATACACGGCAAAAGCGGGTGGCACATTCTTACCGGTGAGATTTGTGACCTCTTAGTGTGGTTTTCCCAGTAGTGATGTATGGAAGTGAGAGCTGGACCATAAAGGCTGATCGCGGAAGAATCGATGCTTTTGAATTAGTCCCATGGACTACAAGAAGATCAAACCTATCCGTTCTGAAGGAAATCAGCCCTGAGTGCTCACTGGAAGGACAGATCCTGAAGCTGAGGCTCCAATACTTTGGCCACCTCATGAGAAGAGAAGACTCCCTGGAAAAGACCCTGATGTTGGGAAAGATGAAGGGCACAAGGAGAAGGGGACGACGGAGGACGAGATGGTTGGACAGTGTTCTCGAAGCTACCAGAATGAGTTTGACCAAACTGCGGGAGGCAGTGGAAGACAAGAGGGCCTGGCGTGCTCTGGTTCAGGGGGTCAACGAAGAGTCGGACATGACTAAACGACCAAACAACAACAAGTGTGATTCCAGCTTTGCAATGGGAGTTGGTGCACCTGTCTTGCAAGTGAGATGCTAATCTACGGTTGCCATATTTCAAGAACTGAAAATCACAGTACAAAAGTTGGGAGGGGTGAATTGCCTGGACATTTTGCCCATTTTTCAAAATTCCCCCTGGACACTAATTTCGCCGGACATCTCTGGGAAATTCCAGGCGTATGGCAACCCTAGCTATCCCAAAGATATTGGAGGTGGGAAAGCACTTTGCTTATGCTCATAGATACAATTCCTCCTTTACACACACTTCAGTGAGCCAGTATCCTGCATGCATTGTTGGGAAAGAGAGGAGAGTTTGAACAGGGGCATGAACACATGGAGCTGTGTCAGAGGTTTGGTCCATCTAGTTTGGCGTTGTCTACAATGACCCAGGATTTCCCCTCACCCAGTGCTACATGGAATTGTCTTAGGGACCTTCTTCCAGCAAAGCAGGGGGTTGATCACTCAGCAGTGGTCCTTTCCTCAAACTCAGCAATTACTCAGACGCACAGGCCGGAAGATTCACAACGATATTCATAGCAGGTGTCCTTGCATTGAAAAAACAACAACAGCAAAGGACCGAAAGCTGTTGCCATGGCAAAACAAAAAGAGGATATGTTGTTGGAAGGACATTTCCACCCCACCAGCATCACCCCCCCACACACACTCCCTCCCCACATCCACCATACGGCCTTCAATGGGCCACTTAATCAGAGACAACCTTGGAAAGAAAGGAACAATCAATGCCTTTATTTGGTTTCCGACACACTCACAGTGCAATAAATTGTGAGGGAGTAGGGAGGGGATGAATGTGGGGTGGGGAAGAAGGAAAACAAGCCATCCCCCCAAGTGACTCAACCCTTCCCCACCCCCATCAGGTGAGGAAATGATATCCCCATTTTCACCATTCCTAATCAGAGAGAATTTCGGGAGAATTTCAGAGTTTAGAAGGGACAACAGCAAGGTCACGGCGTCCCGAGAAGCAAAATCTCATGGGCGTCGTATTTCTAATTTGGGGTTCCAATCCATTTTTCCTTTGACACAATTACAGTGGTACCTCAGATTACAGACTCTTCAGGTTACAGACGCTTCAGGTTACAGACTCAGCTAACCCAGAAATAGTACCTCGGGTTAAGAACTTTGCTTCAGGATGAGAACAGAAATCGTGCGGCAGCAGGAGGCCCCATTAGCTAAAGTGGTACCTCAGATTAAGAACAGTTTCAGGTTAAGAACGGACCTCCGGAACAAATTAAGTACTTAACCCGAGGTACCACTGTACATTGTTTTACATGTTTGTTTTGCTATTGGGATTGTAGTTCCATTTGTGTTTCTCAAGCTGGTCTCTGACCATAATAAATTTCATGTTCAGCATCCATGACAGATGGCCATTCGACCTCTGCAGGAGTCCCACCACTTCTGAGGGAGTCTGTTCCATGGTGGAACAGCTCTTGCCATCAGAAAATTCTTCCTGATGTTGAGTCGGAATGTCCTTTCTTGCAACTTGAGGCCATGGGTTCGAGTCCTGCCCTCCAGAGCAGGAGAAAACAGGCTTGTTGCCTCTTTCATCCTTTGCTTCAGGATGAGAACAGAAATCGTGCGGCGGCGGCAGCGGGAGGCCCCATTAGCTAAAGTGATGCCTCAGGTTAAGAACAGTTTAAGGTTAAGAACAGACCTCCAGAACGGATTAAATTCTTAACCCGAGGTACCACTGTACTTATCCCGAGACGAAAGAGAGGTGAGCCAGGCCCCCCCTGGATCTGGGTGGGAAGGCCCTACAGAGAGACCCTCGCCCACCCCCGGCAAATATCTCTCTCAAGAGGACAGGACATGGGGTCAAAAAGGATTGCTTTCCTGACAATAATCCAACTGTCCAAATGCCTCTATTAACGATCATTACTGAGTGGAAGCAAACTTGGGGTGGGGTGGGTGGTGACAGAGGGCTCTGAGTGGTCTTGGGGGGGGGAGGACAATGTACCTGGGTGACCCCACACATCAGAACTTGGCCTGTTGATAATAACACTTTCCTTCCCTGCCAAAGACTAACGGTACCAACCCCTCCACCGGGACATCAAGTAATCCTTGATAGGCCCAACTCCTTTACCCTCCCCACCCTGAGCCAGGTTAGTACTGGCGGGTCCTGCCATCCTAGCCATGGGGCCAGCTGGTGCTCTCTCGCCCGTTCTTGCGCCCGTGTCCCTCGGGGTTCCTCTCCTTCGGGTGGCGCTGGGTGCTGCTGTCCCGCTGCGCGAATCTGGGGAGAAGGCAATAAGGTTAAGGCTGATAACATTGAGTGTTAAGTTGTGGGTGAGCATATCAGACGACACAGCGATTCTTCAAACAGCTCTTGTTTATTCACAGGCCAGGACACAACTGAACTGAAGGGTTCAGTCAGCCTGCTTATATAGAGCTCCAGTACAATGTAACTGTAACAATATTCTAAAACTATCCAATCACTGAATGTCACTTTTGATCCCTTATTTGCATAACTATCTACAGTATCCCCCTGCTGGCCCAGGGTGAGAACTTCAATACATAACATTGAGCCACGCAGGTGCAGAGCACACCATTGGCAATCTGCTTCCCCTTCTCGCTCCCCACAACCATGAACGTCTCAGAGCCACGTACGACATGGGGAAAACATACCGTATAAATAGAAAAGCAAGAAGAGCCTGTCGGATCAGGCCATTGGCCCATATAGTCCAGTATCCTGTTCTCACAGTGGCTCCCCAGATGCCCCCGTGGGAAACCCACAAGAAAGATCCACACACAAGAGCACAACCACAACCCCTCCTGTGGTTTCCAGTCGTTGTTATTCAAAAGCAGGACTGCCTGAGACTGTGGAGGAAGATCACAGCCATTGTGGCTAATAGCCACCAATAGTCCTCTCCTCCATGAATTTATCTCTGAAAGACATCTTGGTCGGGGGCCATTACTGTGCCCTGCGGAATTGAGTCCCATAGCTTAGCTAGGTGAAGGAATAAATGTGAGAACCAGTGGTGGCATAAGCAGTTAAAGCGTCGCAGTAGGACCTGGGGGACCCGGGTTCAAATCCCCCACTTGGTCACGAAGCTCAGTGGGACCGCATTAAACCATACATTTAAAGCCCCTAGAGCATGGGTGGGCAAAATAAGGCCGGGGGGGGGCAGATCCGGCCCAATTGCTTTCTAAATCCAGCCCTCAGATGGTCCGGGCATCAGCATGTTTTTACATGAGTAGAATATGTCCTTTTATTTACCGTATTTTTCGCCCTATAGGACACACTTTTTCCCCTCCAAAAATGAAGGGGAAATGTTTGTGCATCCTATGGGGCGAATGCAGGCTTCAGGAAGCTATCCACAAGCCTTGGGAGCCCGCGGGAGTTCCCCCCGAGCTCCCATGGCTTGCGGAGAGCTGCCTGCATCCCGAAGCCTGGGGTGCGCTGAGAAGTTTGGTCCCCCCCTTTATTTCAATCCCCCCAAAAAAACTAGGTGTGCCCTATGGGCCGGTGCGCCCTATGGGGCGAAAAATACAGTAAAATGCATCTCTGGGCTATTTGTGGGGCCTGCCTGGTGTTTTTACATGAGTAGAATGTGTGCTTTTATTTAAAATGTATCTCTAGGTGATTTGTGCAGTTTGCTGACCCCTGCCCTAGAGCGTCTCCCGCACCCGCAATCTTGCAGGCTCTCTCACCTGCCCGCCGGGGCTGCCCCCAGCTGCCTCAGGATCACCTCCTCGAAATTATCCGCTTCCTCTTCGCTGCCCCCCAGCTGTTCCGCCAGCTCCTCCAGCGCGTCCTCGACCTCATCCAGGAGCTCCACAAAGCTCAGGCGGTCGTGGGCAAAGGCCCCGTCGCTCCCAAAGTAGCCCTCGAGGGCGGCCACTACTCCTCCGTAGTGCTCGGCCCAGCCCAGCCCAACCAGGTAGCTCTGGAGCATGGGCAAGAAGCGCAGCTTCTGCACTGGTTCCAACCCTTCCTGCCGGGCGCACTCGCCGACGCCGGCGCAGCCCTGAGGTGGCCGGTACGGGTGCTTGGCCAGAGCTTCCCACAATGCACCGGGCTCAGCGGGCTTCTTGGCTTTCCGGTGCTCCCCGTCTTTGGCCGGCTTGGCATCTTGCGGCCCCTGGTGCTTCCTGGGACGGTGCGGCCCATCGTTGGCCATCTTGGGAGCCTTGTAGGGAGGACGGTGTTCCTTCTCCGGGCCTTCGCCGTGGTGCGTGGGCTTGCGCTCCTCGTGGCCATCGTGCCTTTTGTGCCAGGCTCTCTCCTTACCTCGCTTGGCTTTGTGGGCATCTTTCCAGGACGGTTTGGCCCCTTCTTCCGCCCCTTCCAGCTCCTGGGCCACCCTCCGCTCCACGCCGTCCAGTTCCTTCCGGAGCCCTTCGGACATGTTGCCGGGCGGAACCTTCTGGAAGGCTCTCCCCAAGTCCCGCCGCACCGATGCCAGCAAGGACCGCAGGCGGCGTATTTCGGCCTCGGGCCTCTCTGCCTTCTCCCGCTGGCGGTCCTGCGAGGGCAGCTTTTCCGGGCGCGGCTGGGATTTGGAGTCGCCCGCCTCAGCCAGCTTTTCCCGCAAAAGATGGAGCTCGGCTTGTGTGGCGAGGCGGGAGGCCGTCTCCCGCTTCAGCGCCTCCGCCAGCCTGGAGTTCTCGGCGGCCAAATTCTGCCGCTGAGAGGTGAAGTCCAGCGCCTCGCCTTCCGTCTTGCGCAGGAGCAGCTGCAGTTCCTCCTTCTGGGCCTGGGGTTTTCCAAAAGGAAAGGAAAATAGAGACGCGTTTGTTCGCTGGAGCAAAGACGTGACAGGAAATCGCGATCCCAGGACGCAAGTGACAAAACATCAACACACCGAGGAACCCAGAATAATTATTAAGGGCCACTCCACAATCACTGTTTGTGGAGCATTCATTTCAGCAGTAAAATTCAGGGCGGAAAGGAGTTATTTCGTCATTGTTGCCGTCGTTAAAAACGCCCGCCTAGTCCCGCATTCTATTCTCTTAATTTATTTATTTTAAGTTTTTATTTATACTTTTTCAAATGTATACATTTCATTAATTTTAAAATCATTTTAACATTTCAAAGTTTGACTTCCTACCCCCTCTTTCTGCGGTTCCTTAAATTTATTTTTTCATATCTTCTGTGTATCCAAATTCATTTAATTTACTCATTTAATTATCTAATTTAAATACAAACTCTTATAAAACTGCAGGTTATTACAATAACACTGCCAATGTTTTTATCTGTTTGCAATTTATCTGTAAATATTCAATAAACAATTTCTATTCTTTTATAAAAAAAGCTTGCTATCTTTATTTCTTATTCTTCCGGTGAGTTTCACCATTTCTGCATATTCCATAAGTTTTTGTATCCATTCTTCCTTTGCTGGGACTTCTGCTTCTTTCCATTTTGGGGCGAGTAGCATACATAAATAAATTTCTATGCAATTTAGGTAGTTCTGTGCCTATAATTTCGCATTCCATTCTTACAGCCCCCAAGGGATGTCCAACTAAGGAGGAAAAGCTTATGAAACTGCTGGAATATGCTGAAATGGCAAAATTAACAGCCGGGTTAAGAGGACATAAGGCAGGGTTGTCAAACGTCTAGAATTTCCCGGACACAGCCGGAATACTGCACCAGGAAGCAGTGCCCAGGAGGAAATCGCTAAAAAAAGTCTGGGAAAATCTGGACATATGGCCGCCCATGTTGGCAATGTCATTTAACAACTTTGGCCAAGAAAAAGAAAAGCTAGACAACTTTTGTGTGCTGATTTTCACTTTTTGAAATATGGCAACCCTAGCATAAGTATTTAAGAAGCAATGAAAAGCACTGATGGGTTATCTATCAAATTATCACCAATATATGAAGGATTTGAAATATAAGCAGTGGATTACCGAAAAGATTTAACGGTAGATGGGCTTAGATAATAAATATGTATCTGTTATAAAACAGCTAATGAAAAGGAGTAAAAATCAAACATCAGGAAAGGAGGGGCGGGAAGTCAAGAAGAAACATTGTGTGTTAAAAAAAAGATTTGTATGTGATGATAAATGCTTTGAAATATTATGGGATACTTAATGAAAATGATATGAATGGGGAGGGGGGGCAAATTCTACTGTTATGAGAGAGAAGAATCAGGTCCAACTTATTAAGGTAAAGGTAAAGGACCCCTGGACGGTTAAGTCCAGTCAAAGGTGACTATGGGGTTGTGGCGCTCATCTTGCTTTCAGGCCGAGGGAGCCGGCATTTGTCCACAGACAGCTTTTCGAGTCATGTGGCCAGCATGACTAAACCGCTTCTGGTGCAAAGGGACACTGTGATGGAAACCAGAGCGCAAAGAAATGCCGTTTACCTTCCCGCCACAATGGTACCTATTTATCTACTTGCACAGGTGTGCTTTCAAACTGCTAAGTTGGCAGAGCTGGGACAGAGCAACAGGCACTCACCCCGTTGCAGGGATTCGAACCACTGACCTTCTGATCGGCAAGCCCAAGAGGCTCAGTGGTTTAGACCACAGCACCACCTTTTACCTAACTTTTTACTGTCTCCACCAACTGGCAGCATCTCTCCAGGATTTCAAGTGGGGGACATTTCCCCTCCTACTCGGGGATGCCCCTGGGTCTTGAACTGGGGACCTTCTGCATGCAAAGGAACTGTTCTGCCCTCCTTCCCTCCACCCAGACCCTCCAGCCACCTGCAGTTCCGCTTGCATAAGCCGGATGTCTTGATTCTCCTTGGCCAGCTTGTCTAGCAAGAGTCCCATGGCATCCAGGCTCTGGCGGTCACCATCTGATGACATCACCGCTTCCTTGGCTCTCTGAAGCTCCTCACCAACCGGGGGTTCCCGTGGGGGCGAAGCCGGCCATTCCTGCTGGGGTGGGGTGGGGAGTCACAGTGAGCCACAGCCTTATTGGCTCCCAGTAAGTTTCCGAGCACAATTCAAAGTGTTCGTGCTGACCTTGAAAGCCCTAAACAGCCTCCATCCAGTATACCTGAAGGAGCGACTCCACCCCCATTGTTCTGCCCGGACACTGAGGTCCAGCTCTGAGGGCCTTCTGGCAATTCCCTCACTGCGAGAAGCGAAGCTACAGGGAACCAGGCAGAGGGCCTTCTCGGTAGTGGCACCCACCCTGTGGAACGCCCTCCCACCAGCTGTCAAAGAGAAGAACAACTACCAGACTTTTAGAAGACATCTGAAGGGCAGCCCTGTTTAGGGAAGCTTTTAATGTTTATCAGACCTCGGGTTACATACGCTTCAGGTTACATACGCTTCAGGTTACAGACTCCGCTAACCCAGAAATAGTACCTCGGGTTAAGAACTTTGCTTCAGGATGAGAAAAGAAATCGTGCGGCAGCAGCAGGAGGCCCCATTAGCTAAAGTGGTGTCTCAGGTTAAGAACAGTTTCAGGTTAAGAACAGACCTCTGGAACGAATTAACTTAACCTGAGGTACCACTGTACTTTGTTGGAAGCCACCCAGAGTGGCTGGGGAAACCCAACCAGATGGGCGGGGTATACATAATATATTATTATTATTATTATTATTATTATTATTTGCAAACATCAGGATTTGAACATTGCAGCCAAGTGTTGGTCCCTGAGGGGCCCACGTGGCTCCGCCCTCCCAAACCTCCCAAGGCATCCCAATGGCTGGAATCTTTGGCTGGGCAGCAAGCCAGCAAGAAGATTCCGTATGCTGACCCAGACCCTGTATTGTCTGCACAGACTGGCAGCTGCTCTCCAGAACTCCAAGCAGGAAACCCCCTGTTCCCTCTTGCGTCAGCACAGAGATAAAAAGACTCACCACCCCAACAGAGCCAGGAAGGGGCTCTTCACTGTCTGAGCTTGACCAGGTGTTGAAAATGTCCACTGGGCCTGTAGGAGACAGCCGGGGCGGGGCGGGGGGAGGATGTAAAGGAGAAAAAGGGGAGAGCTGAAAAAAGTAAGAGCCTCTTTCATATTCATACACACACACACACACACACACACACATATATATAATTAAATTTCCTCTTTTACAAATTCATAATATTCATTTAAACATCTTTAAAATATCAATGACTTCCCTTCTTCTCCTTCCATGGTTCATTCTGCATATCATAAATCCCTGCATATAGTGGTGCCTCGCAAGACGAAATTAATTCGTTCTGTGAGTTTCTTCGTCTTGCGGATTTTTCGTCTTGCGAAGCACGGCTATTAACGGCTTAGCAGCTTTAAGAAAAAGGAAACGAGCTCGCAAGAACTTGCAAGACGTTTTCGTCTTGCGAAGCAAGCCCATAGGGAAATTCGTCTTGCGGAACGACTCAAAAAACGGAAAACTCTTTCGTCTTGCGAGTTTTCCGTCTTGCGAGGCATTCGTCTTGCAAGGTACCACTGTATTTTACATAAACTAAACAATTCAGCATTCCATTATTACATCCATCAAAACTTATTTACCCTGTTGAATTTAACTAAACACTGCAAACGTTTTCAAATGTACACAATAGCCCCATATATTCAGTAAACATTTCCCAATCTTCTTTAAATGTATGTTCTTCTTGTTCTCTTATTCTATATTTTATAGAGCCTCTTTCTAAGCCGGCAAAATAGTGGGGGGGTGGGGTTTCTGTGGTGGCTCCCCACTGGTGAGGAAAGGGAGTTAAAACAAGACTTACCATCATCTTGGTCAAATATGACCCCTGTAGAGAGAGATAGAGAGAGGCAAAGAGGCTTTATTATTACTTATTTCATGAAATGTCTACGCCATTTGGTTGTTTTTTAAAAAGCCCTCACCATGGTTTGCAAAAAGGTTAACACAGAGGGGCTACCTTTGAAGGTGACCCGGAAACTGCAATTAATCCAGAATGCGGCAGCTAGACTGGGGACTGGCAGTGGCCGCCGGGACCACATAACACCGGTTCTGAGAGATCTGCATTGGCTCCCAGTATGTTTCCGAGCACGATTCAAAGTGTTGGTGCTGACCTTTAAAGCCCTAAACGGCCTCGGTCCTGTATACCTGAAGGAGCGTCTCCACCCAGCGCTGAGATCCAGCGCCGAGGGCCTTCTGGCTGTTCCCTCATTGTGAGAAGTGAGGTTACAGGGAACCAGGCAGTGGGCCTTTTCGGTAGTGGCACCCGCCCTGTGGAACACCCTCCCTTCAGATGTGAAGGAAATAAGTAGCTATCCTATCTTTAAAAGACATCTGAAGGCAGCCCTGTTCAGGGAAGTTTTTAATATTTAAGGCTGTATTGTTTTTAATACTTGATTGGGAGCCACCCAGAGTGGCTGGGGAAACTCAGCCAGATGGGCGGGGTATAAATAATAAATTATTATTATTATTATTATTATTATTATTATTATTATTATTATTATGATGATGATGATGATGACTGTCACAGGCCCATCCCAGAGGGAACAGCTAGCAGAGTTAGCCCCACCCCAGCAAGGCCACCGCTTACCCAAGGATGCCAACAAGGCCAAACCCAAGAGGGCAAGGAACCCGAACAACCATTTTGTCCTGGGAAGGCCACCGTCGTCACCCTCAAAGGCCTCCGCGCCTCGATCTCTGCCAGCCCCCGGCAGAACGGGGGGCGCGTCCCGACCCTTCCTCCTGCGCAAGCCTTCGACGTCACGCTCCTTGGACGCTTCTTCCCCACTGCTGGAAGTGTTCCCTTCCTCCTCCCCCAGAGGGCCTGGGAAGGGAAAGGAGAGGAAAGAAGAGGACAAGAAATGAGGATCAAAATATTGCGTCAGCTGGAGAAAACAGGCTCACCTGTGGCCGCTCGCCTATGGCGAGGGTGAAATTGCTCCAGGCAACCAAGCAAAGAAGCTTTTACAGGTTGCAGGTGGAGAGGTGGCGAGTCACCCTCTTTGCTCCTGAACCCTGAGCTCTCTTTATGGAAATTCAACCTCTGAACCACACGGTTCCTGCCCCACATCCTCCTCAAGTGGAACTTGCTCTTGAACTGCAATAATACCTTCTGCTTGCCAGGATGAAGGGAGAGCGAGTGAACATCTGGCGACCCTACAGAGCTAAGGTTTCATTTGCTGTTCCACCTACTGTTGCCTCCTGGATATGTCCACCACTAGAATGTGGCCCCCCGAAAGCTGCCCACAAAGAAATGCAGCCCTTAGACCTGACAAGAATCTCTGCCCCACCTAATAATAATAATAATAATAATAATAATAATAATAATAATAATAAATTTTATTTCTATCCCGCCCTCCCCAGCTGAAGCCGGGCTCAGGGCGGCTAACAACACTAAAATAGTGCAACATTCTAAAAACATTATAAAAATTAATTAAAATCAAATTGATGGCAACCATAAACTAAAGTTCTGTAAAGATTGCCAAAGGAGGGAGTCAGGCTGCGCCCTGGCCAAAGGCCTGGTGGAACAGCTCTGTCTTGCAGGCCCTGCGGAAAGACGTCAAGTCCTGCAGGGCCCTAGTCTCTTGTGACAGAGTGTTCCACCAGATTGGAGCCGCAGCCGAAAAAGCCCTGGCTCGGGTCGAGGTCAGCCTAACCTCTCTGTGGCCTGGGACCTTCAGGATGTTTTTGTTTGAAGACCGTAAGGTCCTCTGTGGGACATACCAGGAGAGGCGGTCCTTAAGCACACCTGTCCAGACACTAAATTGAAGCCTAAAACTCATGCAATTGCTTGCATTTGTGTTCTGTTTCCTTGCCCTCTGCACTTCCTCTGTTGCTTCTTCCGGCAGCCAAAATGTAAATGTGTAGGCTGCTTGGGGCAGAGATCTGTCAAAGGCCTCCGCATTATTCCACAAAGAACTGCCTATGCTGATGGCATTCAGTCACCTGCTTTGTGGATGAAGACAGTTCCCTGTGGGACAGGCACAGATCCTTCCTCAGCCTCGCAGGTGGTGGCCTCTTTTGCATGTGACAGGGCGGGCTCTGGGGTCTTGACTACTGTGGGGGTTTCTCCAGAACTGGGGTCCACCACCACCTCAGGACCCTGGATCGCAAGAGAGAGATAAGGATGCTTGTAAAATTGGCATTGTTCTCGAATTGTGAATGTGTGTGTGTGTGTGTGCCTACTTCCTGGCAACCTCATATCCAGGGTTGCTTGGGAGTTCTAAGATACAAAAAAAATCGGTGCAGCTTTAAAAGGTTCAGTCTGCCATCTTGGTTCAAAATGGTGCCCAACCAAAATATTGCTCAAAGAAAGATGCGCTAATATGCCTAGATTAAAATGTGAAATACTAGATGGAAGACAAATTAGTAAGGAAATATAATAAGAATATATAGATGATTTGAGAAGATTGTAGAATGCAAAGATTATTGTAAATTGTATAATGTGGCGGAAATCGAGTGGGGGCGGAGGGAAGTGGGAGGAAGGAGAAAAGAAGAATATGATGGATTGAGAAAATATAAATGTAAATATATGGGGGAATGGGGAAGAAATGGTACATCTTTATTGTAATGTAATATGTGAAAACCAATAAAAAACAAAATGGTGCCCAACTATATCCAGGTAAGAGGAGCCATCGTGCAAAATTTGGTCAGACCAGTTTCTTTGTACGATAATGGCTTTCGTTGGCCAGTTACCGCCATTTACATGTCCAAAGCATTGCTGCCAACTCCAGGAGACCCTGGGTGCCCGGGCACCCACAAAATTTTCGCTGTGGGCGCTTGGCCTACTGCCGCCCGCTCCCTTACCTCTGGGGTGCATCTGTGGCCGCAGCAGGTGCCAACAGAAGAGGGCCTGTGTGGATCGTTTGGCTAATTGCCAAATGGAATTGGGTTCAAAGAAGAACAAAGCCCCAAAGTTGGAGAATTCTCATATACATGCAGAGTGAATGCTCTACCTTCTGACTGGCGCCGTCTGCATCAGGGCGGTCAACGAGGGTTTTGCTCTCGCCTAGAGGGGCTGTCCGAAAAGACATCTGTGTTAAAGCTAGGAAAAGAATGTGTTTATTATGTTCATCTGCATCCAGGGCATAGCTGCCAACCTTCCCTTTTTTTGCAGGAAATTCCCTTATTCCAGCGCCGTTTCCCGCTGCTATCCCGGATTGTTAGATATCCCGTAGACTGTCCCCGGGACAGGTGAGGCTGCTGATCCCTTGTTTTCGAGGCTGCCGATCCCTTATTTTCAAATCTGAAAGTTGACAGCTATGATCCCGGGTGGGGAACCATTTTCAAAGCCAGAGACCCGCATTCCCTTCTGGGCAACTTCCGGGGGGGGGGCGCATGCCAGGGGTTGGCGGGGCCAGAAGCAAACCTGGACACAGCAAGGGGTGTCAGGGTTCAAGGACACATTTCAGCCAGGCAAAAACACTCAAGGAAGGTGCAAAGAAGGACTGGTGAAGGGCGGGGCCTGGAGAAAAGGGGTGTGGCCTGGAGAAAAGGGGTGTGGCCTGGAGAAAGGGGGTGTGGCCTGGTGAAAGTTCCAAGAGCCAGAGAATAAGAGGTCTAGAAGGGGTGCATTCAGCCCTCAGACCTGAGATTCACACACACACACACACAAACACAACACACACACACCCGCTGTAACCAAACAGGGTCTGATGAAAATACCCAGGTATCCTCCATCACTGAAAATACCGTATTTTCCCCTCCATAAGGCGCACCTGACCATAAGGTGCACCTAGTTTTTAGAGGGAGAAATCAAGAAAAAAAAATATTATTTTTGTCCGCTTCTCCCAGCCTGTCCGCTTCTCCCAGAGCTTCTCAGGGCTGTCGGGGGGAAGCCTGGGCCCCCCCCCAGCCCCAAAGAGCAAAGCCAGCAGGATCCCGCTCGCTGTCCTGGCTTCTTCATTAGCTGCGAGCAGCCTCTCCCGGGCAAGGGGAGCCTTCATCCCCTGCCCGGGAAAGGCTGCGTGCAGCTAAGGCTCCCCCAAGAGCCGCGCTCCCTTTAAAGAGAGTGCGGAGTGCGGCTCTTGGGGGCTTTTCCCGAGGAGGGAGAAGGCCAGCCAGAACTTGTCAGAGCTGGAGGGGAAGCCCGGGTCCCCCCCCCAGCCCCAACAAGCTCTGGGAGTATTCCCCACCTCGTAGAAAAGCCAGCAGGAGCCGCGCACCCTTTAAAGAGTGCACCGCTCTTGGGGGCTTTTCTACAAGGAGGGAGAAGGGACTGACAGGCCGCGTCAGTCCCTTGCCTCCCCCCCTGCATTCACTCTATAAGACGCACACACTTTCCCCTTACTTTTTAGGAGGGGAAAAGTGTGTCTTATGGAGCGAGAAATACGGTATGCTTCCCTCCTTCAGAGCAGTGGGGTGAGCCAGACCCCATA
Source organism: Podarcis siculus (assembly GCA_034642415.1). Taxonomy (NCBI): domain Eukaryota; kingdom Metazoa; phylum Chordata; class Lepidosauria; order Squamata; family Lacertidae; genus Podarcis; species Podarcis siculus. Next base: position 27,371,038 of record JAXCMG010000019.1, on the reverse strand, counting down.
TGCAAAGCAGCTTTCCCATTATATACTGAAGTCCAGCTTGCAATATCATGCAGGGCATTGCAAAGCAACAGGGGCAGCCAGGATATGCCGGGTGGGGTTAGGAAAGGGCATGGAAGGCAGCTAAGGGTTGGGCAAGGGCCTCATCCATTGCTACATACCTTGTGTCTCTTCCTGAGCTGGCTCAGACCCAGCCTGCGCTTCCAAGCCAAGGTCTTCTACAGGTAGAGCCTGGAGGGGCAAAACACAACGAAAATAGAGGTCACAAAATTTTCCCTTTTTCTCATAGAGTGGGATGGGGGAGGATCTTCACCTGGCCCCGCCCCTGTGGGCCAACTTTGGCAGGTGAGTGGGGCAACCCACTTGTCAGTCACTCAACATCATGATGGTTGTGTGTGTGTTTTTGTAGCTATGTCTTTATTTATTTATTATTGGATACAGAAAAAGAAGAAGAAAACAGCTGTGATAAAGTATCAGAAATAGAGATTTGTTTATTTTTTAAAGCAAAATACCCAGGCGTGCAGAGGAATTCAACTGCCCATGGTTGATCATTATATTTGAGGTGCATATTTTTAGGACCCACCTTATTTTCTTGACTGTAAGTTGTTTAAAAGTGTTTGTTATATTGTGCTTTAATGTTGCAACCCGCTATGGGACCTTAGGGTGAAGAGTAGAATCATCATCATCATCATCATCATCATCATCATCATCATCATAATACAGGTAGACTGCCCCTGCCCACCCACCAAAGTCCATCACAAGGAGCTCCCGCAAGGGCTTGATGGCCAGCTGGTTGCCAGGTGCTTGGGAACTGCAGCGCAGGGGGCTTTTCTGCCTCCCTAGCACCAAGCGCTTTGCACTGAGCCCCCTGCTAAAATGAGAAGGGGCAAGCTCCATTTCTGCAGGGGTTTCCTACAGAAGCCACTCGGTGCTGCAGGAGAAAGGCACAGGGGTCTCCCTCTTGCTCATCAGTTGCCTGGCGGAAGCGGGAGAGAAGGTGACCTGCTTTGAGCTCCTGACTGTCTCTCCATGGTCACCTGGGCACCTGCCCCACATATGACACCTTGCCAGGAGCCAGCGGGCGTGGTTTAGGGGGAAACGGTCCCTTGGGCCAAAGGGTGGGTGATGGCGGGCGAGATGCAGCCTGGTGAAGAATGGAAGAGATCGTAGCTCAGGATCTCTTCCGCCTATGGAAGGCTCCAGCTTCAATGGGCTGCATCTTCTTGCCTTCTGAGGGGCTGCATGTCCCAAGTGGGTGGGGCCAGAGGCAAAAATGGGCAGAGCAACTGATGCAAATGTTACCTGTGTACAGTATATGTAAAGGTAAAGGGACCCCTGACCATTAGGTCCAGTCATGACCGACTCTGGGGTTGCGGCGCTCATCTCGCTTTATTGGCCGAGGGAGCCGGCGTACAACTTCCATGTCATGTGGCCAGCATGACTGAGCTGCTTCACGGAAACGCCATTTACCTTCCCGCCGGAGCGGTACCTATTTATCTACTTGCACTTTGACGTGCTTTTGAACTGCTACGTTGGCAGGAGCAGGGACCGAACAACGGGAGCTCACCCCGTCGCGGGGATTTGAACTGCCGACCTTCTGATCGGCAAGTCCTAGGCTCTGTGGTTTAACCCACAGCGCCACCCACGTCCCTACCTGTGTACAGTAGGCCAGTTAATACCCCCCCAATCATCCATCCAAAGGAGCATTCCACCCCCTCAAGAGGGTACGAAGCAACGCTGGTGAGGGGGTGTGGCCTGAGGGGAGAGGGTGCGGCCTGGAAAGATGGGCGTGGCCTAGGTAGACTGATGTTTCCTGGAAAGAGGGCGTGGCCTCAGGAAAGGGGTGTGGCCTGGAAAGATGGGCGTGGCCTAGAAAGATGGGTGTGGCCCAGGGAGAGTGGGCATGGTTTGAGGACACCCTCCAAGCCTGAGGTTGCCCACCCCCTTCAAACCTCACTGCCAACTTCAGGGATGGGGCATCTTCCAAGGGATGCTGATGGACTCCAGCTCCCATCAGCTCCAGGCAACAAGGAGAAGAGTCCTGGAGGATAGCCAGTCCACCCCCTAAAAACCTGGAGGGCTGCAGGTTTCCCTACACCCCCCCTCCCAGCCTACAGAGAAAATAAGCAGGTTCTAGGGCCCACCACTGACCCCAACCAGTGTCCTCCTCACAAGAGGTCAGGCCTGGGAGACCCAAAAGCCTACGAGGAGAGGGCTTTTCAGGAGTTCATTATGCTGTCCCACCCCTGATGTCTTGCCCCTGCCCCACAGAGCCTTCGCCCCTCTCCCCAGTTTGCTTTCGGCTCCCACTCACCTCAGAGCCGGCAATCACCCAGCTGTTGTTGTCCGACTCCCGGGAGTCTGAATTGTCAGTCATTCTGGCTCATGCCACGGGGCGTTGGGTCAGCGGGGCCTCCTAGGGATGCAGACCCCCAATCGGATGGGGGGCTGGAAGGAACAGAAGACGTCTGAAGAGAGAGAGAGACAAAGGAGGTTCTTTATCAGCCTCGAGTACAAAGGAGGTGAGGCTGGCCGCTTCACGTCGGGGGAATTTGACTGGCAAATTAATTTGGGCAGAGAAATTGGGGCACAGGCTGCAGATGAGATGCAAAAACCTGGAACAGGCCTGCCGGCCTCTCTGTCTCCCATCCCAGCACAGTCTGCACTGACTGGCAGCAGCAGCTATGGTCTCTGCCCCCATGAATAAAGATCCCAGGTCTCATGGTTTGGAGCAAACAGCTGGTTTAAAATAGGAGCATAGGAACAGAGTCAGACTGATGGGTCCATTTAGCGCAGCATTGCCTAAACTGACTGGCAGCAGCTCTCCAGGGTTTCAGGAATGGCAGATTCCCAGCCCTACCTGGAAATGGCAGGGACTGAACCCGGGACCTTCTGCATGCAAACTGAGCTAAGGCCTTTCTCCATATCCTTTCGACTTGACAGCTCAGGGAAGTTACCTAGCTTTAAGAATCATATAAAATAAACTCCTTTGTCAGTTTCCTCCATTCAACACTATTTTGCCCTTGGGAAAACAACTCTTTCCCCTGCCACCTCCCCAAGTGTGAGGATGTGTATACACACCTCCTACCCCAGGAAGTAGGGACGCAGGTGGTGCTGTGGGCTAACCCACAGAGCCTAGGACTTGCTGATCAGAAGGCCGGCGGTTTGAATCCCCGTGATGGAGTGAGCTCCCGTTGCTCGGTCCCTGCTCCTGCCAACCTAGCAGTTCGAAAGCACGTCCAAGTGCAAGTAGATAAATAGGTACCGCTCCGGTGGGAAGGTAAACGGTGTTTCCGTGCGCTGCTCTGGTTTGCCAGAAGCAGCTTAGTCATGCTGGCCACATGACCCGGAAACTGTACGCCGGCTCCCTCGGCCAATAAAGCGAGATGAGCGCCACAACCCTAGAGTCGGCCACGACTGGACCTAATGGTCAGGGGTCCCTTTACTTTACCCCAGGAAGTGCCCAGAGGTGACAATTGCTGAGCTGATTGTTGGCCAAGGAAAGCCTAATCCCATCACCAGACTTGCCAAGGGGTCCAGACATGCAAAGGAAGTTCTATTGTACTTTGGGTGGTGGGACTTCAGAGGTGTTTGCCTATGCTAATCTTATACCTGGGTCTTGCCCTGCCATGCCTGCTTATGCTAATCTTGTACCAAGGACTTGTTTGGACAAGTTTGACAAGGTTAAACTAGTGTAACCCTGGTCTACCTCTCCCCTTTTGTGACATGTCAGTGATGGAGCAATGATGCTGTACGAACTGTATTCTGGCATATGGTGGGAAAGTTTAAAAAGTCTTTGTCACCCCATCCTCGGGGTTCAAAATTCTTCTTTGAACCTGTTGCGCAATAAACTTTGGTCTACAGCTATTTGCTCCGGTTGGTGGCTGGACTCCTTCCTTTATTCCGCAGTGTGTTAAGAATTTTAAGATCTTAAATATGTAATAAATGTTCATAAATGTACCGAGCAAACACGTACATAAATATATAAACCACATGTCTGAAAACGCCACAGAAAAAAAGTCCTGAACAAACTGACCACAATTATTTCTCTGCAAGGTCAAAGTGGGAAACCTTCCCATTGTCTTTTTCCTTCACAAATCCTGTCTTAAGGGCACATTTAAGATATGAATAGGGTGTGAGCCTGTGACCTGGCCCAGGAACTAAGTATTTATCATTACAAAAGACTGGCCAGGCTCCCCAGGCAATCCAATCAAGTGACCATTAAACAGGTAACCTGTCAGACAGGAGGTAAACAAAGCACTCAGATTTCAGCCCTTCTGTGATGTATGTATGATGTTTTTGGGGGTGGTCTTGATCTACAGGGTGGCAATTTCGAAAGTCTATATAACGCCTTGTGCGCCATTGTTCTGGGTTCCTCCTGCGTGTGGTGAGCAAGGACCCTGTTGCAACAGATCAATAAAGATCAGGCTTACTAGCTGCTTTGCTTCTCAATATTCTCTGGTTGGCCTGTTATTCTCTCCAACCAATAGGGAACCTATGTAAGGACTCTGTATGGGCTCTTGGATACCCCATAAGGGAAAACGGGCAGATTTTGTTTACAACAGCAGGGACTTGCGAAGAGCTGGGTGACTGAGCAGCCTCGCACCTGTAACAAAATCAATGGAGTTGAGTCACAGGGTTGTACCCAATGCTGGTCTTTAGAGCAGACCCAATGAAGTTTAATGGCTTTGACTAACTTAGGCTGTATAAACACCGTACATTTAAAGCACTCACCCCAAAGAATTCCCAGGTAAAGGGACCCCTGACCATTAGGTCCAGTCATGACCGACTCTGGGGTTGCAACGCTCATCTCGCTTTATTGGCCAAGAGAGCCGGCGTACAGCTTCCGGGTCATGTGGCCAGCATGACTAAGCCGCCTCTGGCGAATCAGAGCAGCGCACGGAAACGCCGTTTACCTTCCCGCTGGAGCGGTACCTATTTATCTACTTGCACTTTGACGTGCTTTCAAACTGCTAGGTTGGCAGGAGCAGGGACCGAGCAATGAGCGCTCACCCCGTCATGGGGATTCGAACCACTGACCTTCTGATCTGCAAGTCCTAGGCTCTGTGGTTTAACCCACAGCGCCGCCACCCGCGTCCCAGCACACTTAGGAAACTACAACTCCCAGGATTCTTTTGGGGGGGGAATGTACTTCAGATGCGTGGTGTATATACAGCCTTCGAGTAGAATGCACTCTTTGTGTAGAACGTGCAATAGATAAAACTCATTTATTTCAGTGGGTCTACTCTGAAGTGGATTGAGTTGGAGCCAACCCAGAATAGACAAGAGAAGAACATCTTCCCTTATTAGTTTGGAAAGGAGGGGGTGGGCAGTTTTAAAATCGTCTTCCAGGCAGAGCTATTCTCGCTGGAAAGAGAATGTGGGGAATGCAAATTATGCCGGACTCTGAACGAGGTCTGATTACCAGCACTCCGAAAGCAAGGAGAGGAAGGGGGAAATAACAAGTCCTCTTGCAAACACAAAAATGCAAATCTATGGGGCTCTGGGACAAAGTTGGTGGGTTTTTGGAGGGGGACACACACAGGTGTCAAAGGAATAGGTGCTCCAGACCTCCCCTTAAAAAAAAAAAGATGCCCATATAAAAAAACCCTCTATTTTTCTTCTTTTCTTAAATGTAATTAAAAAAAATCAAACTAAGAATTAAAACTTTAAACCGTAAAGATTTGCAGTCTGGAAACAAAATTACAAAGATCCAATGCAACTCCAAAGGGATAATAAAGTATTGACTCTTACAAATATTCCCTTTGGTGGAAGCAACTTCCACTTGTGATCTCCCTTATTGTTCAGAATCTGGCATTTGCATATATTGGTGGCACTGAGTGAGCCTGCAACTCAATATTTTGTAGAAGAAGTAAAATCATGGCATATATGAAAATTTAAAATGGTCGTTCGAGCTCTGCCCATTATGTAGTTTTAGTTTATGAGACATCTCTTCAAGTAGGGCAATCTGCCAACCTTTAAACACAGCAATCCCGATGATTAAGATTAAAGGTCTTCCAGGATTTAGCAATGCAGCCGGCCTGGTCTGCTGTTAAAAGATGAGAAGTAAATTCTTTACTTTTCAAGACCTCTTCTCTCCCCTCCATGCAATACATTCTTGTTAAATACCCCCCCCTTTCCCTGTAGGGAACAGCTGTCAGAACGGGAGACTGACTTTGGGGAAAAGGAGGGAGGTATTTTTAGACACTTTTAATACACTTTAGCAGGTGGAAATTGCTGAGCAGACCAGCCCAGACTGCTCTGGAGGGACATGACAAGATCTTTCTTGCCTCCTGGCCCAGAATCCATTTAACTCCAAGCTTTTCGACTCCCATAGGGAGCTCCAGAAGGGAAATAATTCCTGCTCCCCCCACAACAAGTAACTCTCCACTATTCCTTTTTTGGATGCAGGGTTTTAAACAGCCTTGCTGGTTTGGGTCCCCCCCTGCTAGGCCCCTGTGGTTATACAAAGGAAAAGCACCTTTTTGCAGAGAATTCCTAATCTGGAAGTTTGAGAAAAAGAAGGAAGAAAAAGGCTGCAGTTTTAAATGTTATCTTATTTTTTAAAAGCATGTCCCCATGGATGTTGACACTCACTGCATGTGCATGTAATGTTTGCCATATTCGGGGTATAAATTAGACCCATCTGTTTCAAGAGTAAAACTGAGTTGGAGACAAGCCTCTCGAGGTAGGAAACCGTTAGTCCATTGGTCTATCTAGCTTAGCGTTGTCGACCCGGACTGGCAGCTCTCCAGGGTTTCAGGCAGGACACATGCCCAGCCCTAACTTGGAGATGCTGGGGATTCGAACCTGTGACCTTCTGCATGCAAAGCAGGTGCTCTGCCATTGGGCTACAGCCCTTCCGTTCCATTGAACTGGCATAGGAAACTGCCTTCTAGTGAGTCAGACCGTTGGTCTATCTGGATCAGCACTGCCGGCACTGACTGGCAGCAGCTCTCCCTGCCGAAAATTGGGAGAAAAGAGAAAAGTTTTGGGGCAGGATCCTTGGAGTGAAATAGGCACTATTGTTCCTCTTTCAGAAGCCTAATCCTGTGGGACAAAGCTAATTCCCAACACCACACAATCGCCCCCCCCAAAGTCACACTGCACCCCTAATATGTACATATATTTCTGTGTCCTCTGATCCTGCTCTCAATATACAAAGAGGCTGTGGTTTTACAGCAGGCATCAGAAGATGCAAGAAGGAAACGTCCTTGTTTTGTCGCTCTCAACTTCTGCCCCCCCCAGCTCCGATGCCATAGCAACCCTGGCAGCGGTGCCCTTAATAGGAGATTTATGTGGGACAGCGGAACCTAGCCGGGCCGGATCCTTGGCGGCAGGGGCTACAGGCAGCCAAGCGCCACCCGACACAGGCAGGGACAAAAACAGGCCTCTCTCTACAACACTTTTTAAATTTTTCAGAGGACAACAAGAGAGCCCGCGGTGGTGTGGCAGTTAGCGTGTCGGACTAGGACCTGGGAGACCCAGATTCAAAGCCCCTCTCAGCATGACCTCTTAGTCTGACCTACTTCACAGCTGTTGTGCAGGTTAAGGGAGGGAGAGAGCCATGTACACCAACTTCAGCTCCTTGGAGAAAAAAAGCAGGATATAGCTGCAATAAGGGGGTTGGACTAGATGACCTGCAGGGTCCCTTCCACTTCTACAATTCTAGGATTCTACATGAGGTCCTGGCAGCACTTCAGCAGGGATGTGAGAGGGCTTGTTGGGGGGCAGGAACCCAGAATGGTGATTCCATCGTACGTGAGCTGCCTGGTATCTTCAGGGCATCGCATAATGTGTTATAGCCAACGTGGAGACCTCCAGATGTTACTCCACTACAACTCCCATCATCCCTGACCAACTGGGCTATTCTGATGTGGGCTGATGGGAACTGGAGTCCAACAAGAGACGGAAGGGCTTCGTACCTCCGATCAGACCCTTCGTAGGATGCAACCCATTAACAAAGCTCTTCCCCCTGGAAATAGCGTGAGTTGTGGATGCGAAACACGCACTGCTGCAGATAAGTCAAGTTGTTGGGGCAAGTGGGGAGAGCTACAGCCCTTGTTGGACTCCCATAATTCCTCAGCAGTTGCCCTGGGGTCCTTGGAAGGAAGGGCAAGTTTAATTTAAAAAATAAATAACAAGTCCAAAAGGATCTGCAGGGCCTGTCCCTGCCCTCTCCCCTCATCCATAGATCACCACCTAGCCTGCCTTGCAAGGCTGTTGTGAAGCAGTGATGGATTTCAAATCCCATCATCACACCCAACCCAAGCAGGAGGGGTGATGGGAGTTGTAGTTCAGCAACTTTTGGAGCGCTTCCCCCCACCCCCTTTTTACAGATCGCTTAGCAAAAGGACACACATTACTTTCACATTCAAAATAAGGGCATAAAGGCTTATTATATTAGCAAATAGCACAAAGTAATAAAAGAAAAACTGGTAATAATATGATAGCCAGGGGTTTGGGACCAGTTGACTTCTGGAGATGTCGCTAGATTAGAATACCCATCCTCCTTGACCACTGGCCGCGCTGGTCGGAGCTGGTGGGAACTGGAGTCCCTAAACATCAGTGGTTTGCCCACCTGCCATAAAGTTTAGGGTGCAACCTTGTAAGCACTGACCTGGTAGGAAGTCCCATTGAACTGAATGGGTGCTTACTTTCCGGAGTAAACATGTGCAGAACTACAGTTACTGAGTTAGTACAGTCATGGGACGCGGGTGGCGCTGTGGGTTAAACCACAGAGCCTAGGACTTGCCGATCAGAAGGTTGGTGGTTCGAATCCCCGCAACGGGGTGAGCTCTCGTTGCTTGGTCCCTGCTCCTGCCAACCTAGCAGTTCAAAAGCACGTCAAAGTGCAAGTAGATAAATAGGTACTGCTCCGGCGGGAAGGTAAACGGCGTTTCCGTGCGCTGCTCTGTTTCGCCAGAAGCGGCTTAGTCATGCTGGGCACATGACCCGGAAGCTGCACGCCGGCTCCCTTGGCCAGTAAAGTGAGATGAGCGCTGCAACCCCAGAGTCGGTCACGACTGGACCTAATGGTCAGGGGTCCCTTTACCTTTACAGTCATGAAATAAATGACTTGGAAGTCCTCCAGCCGAACCCTCTGCAATGGAGGAATCACAGCTGAATAACCCCTGACAGATAGCTGAAGGTGTGAAGCTCTTGGGTGTTCAAAAAGTGGTGTGTGCGAATGTTGAGCATGACAGCCAAAAAACAAAACAAAAAACCCACAATCACCAGGAATAAATCAACCTGTAGTACTGGCAACGTGGAAGGCAGAAAAGATGGACACCTTACAAGCATTCCTAGCCTTGAAGTGAGGATTATACAACCAATTAAGATCTCGCCTCTCCATCAAAACACAACCCTAAGGATTCCAGGGGCTTGCAAACTCAAGAGTATGCAGAACAGGTGAATAAATTCTTCTGGATTAATTCATGCAGGGTATGTGGGCACGATTGTGTATGCGGGTGGCAACCCGGTACAATATATGGGCACAGGTGGGCTTTTGCAATGGGACAGAGGAACCTCTACCAACTCCAGCATCGCCCCTCTGAAACCACACATAAAAGGATCTGGTCTAGACCCTTCCCTTTGCGTGGATCGCTGGGTGAAATGCCAGCTTCCCAGTTTTGGAACCAAAGTTACCTGCAATAGATCCAAGGCAACGGTGGTTCGGGGAGGGGAGTACATTTGGAGGGATCTCAAAAACGAGACCCATCGAAACTGCAAGCCTACTTTCTCTCTAGATAGATAGATAGATATCCCGAAAAAGCAGCAACTCTCTCCCAGGAGGCAAGGTGAAATCACAACCAACTCACCCCCCTAAAGGGGCAACGGGAGAGCTGATGGGGCTGTTGCCATGGTAACCCTGCGACCCTCGGGGATTCCCTCTGCTGGACCAAATCATGCCTCCGCCCCCCCCTTCCCTCGAGAGCTGCTTGCCCTAAAATTGGGGGGGGGGGCGTCTCCGATGACCCATACTATTACCCCACAACAACCCCCTTCCTCTTCACCTTTCCATCCATCCTTACCTTAGTCTGGGGGGCTCTCAGATCTGGAAGTTTTTTTAGAAGGTGGAAAAAAGGATGGCTGCGATCGCCTCTTAACTTTGTATAGGAAACTTCGCAGCACTTTACCCTGCGGGGGGAGGAGAGGGGCGGGACGTCGGGGCCAGGCAGCCTATCCCAGGGGTTGGGGGAAATGAGTTTGGCCAATGAAGGGGAAGAGAGGGCAGGACAGGGGGGAGGACAGCACTGTTTTGGAATCCGCAATGCAATCCTGAGGCCGGGAGATAAATGTGTGCAAAACCCCCTAAATGGGGAGAATTATGGATCGGGAAGGAGGAGCACGCTTTGCGGGGAGATTAGGGGTCCCCCCATAAGATCAGCCTTCCTAAGGCTTGGGGGGTGCAGAGAAGGGGTGTGTCCCCCCCAATCAGCCATTTAGGATCCTAGCGAGCAGGCATGACTAAGCTGAGCGAGGCTGGAGAGAGACAGCAACAGCTGGGAGTCCAAGCAGAGAGGCGGATTCTCCTGCCATCCCAGGGACACTTTATACCAGCCCTGGATAGCTCAGTTGGTGAGATCACTGTGTTGGTAACGCCAGAGTCGCAGGTTCGATCCCCGTATGGGGCAGCTGCGTTGCAGGGGGTTGGGCTAGATGATCCGCAGGGTCCCTTCCAACCTTGGATTTCTATGGTTCTGTGGAAGGACTAGGGGACATGTCGCTGCCAACACCACCTTTGCAGGCTGGCTGCTAGAAGACCCTCGCTGCTGACGAATTCTGCGAGACTCTAAAGTCAGAACATCGGGAGAGCAAATGGCCCATTGATCCAGTATCCTGTTCTCACAGTGGTCGGCTAGGTGCCCCAATGGGAAGCCCAAAAGCAGGACTTCCACTTGCTGGGAGTATCTGGTATTCAGAAGCATGACTGCATCCAACTATGGAGGAACAGTCGTCGTAGTTAGTTGCTCTCTCCCCCACGAATCTGCTAGCTTCGTTAACGTGTAACCCTGAAATTTTGGGTCCCCTATGATGGCAGTAGTCAGGATTTATGTTGGGGGGGGCAGGACACCCACCTGTCATCATCCTCCGTCTGGCTCCATCTAGCAAGTTACAGGGAACCAGGCAGAGGGCCTTCTCGGTAGTGGCGCCCTCCCTGTGGAACGCCCTCCCACCAGATGTCAAAGAGAACAACAACTACCAGACTTTTAGAAGACATCTGAAGGCAGCCCTGTTCAGGGAAGCTTTTAATGTTTGATGTATTACAGTATTTTAATATATATATTTTTGGAAGCCGCCCAGAGTGGCTGGGGAAGCCCAGCCAGATGGGCGGGGTACAAATAATAAATTATTATTATTATAGCAGATTGGGAATGAAATGTCTCAACAAAGGTTGTCTTAAATTACTTTCTTTTGGTCCCAAGTGCTCAGAAAAAACTGTCCTACAATTTCTTAATTTAGATAGGTATTTTTATTTATTTACTTTGATTTAAGGGGGGGCTACCCCCTGGCTTGATGCTGGAGGAGACTCTTGAGAGTCCCATGGACTGCAAGAAGATCAAACCGATTCATTCTTAAGGAAATCAGCCCTGAGCGCTCACTGGAAGGACAGATCCTGAAGCTGAGGCTCCAATACCTTGGCCACCTCATGAGAAGAGAAGACTCCCTGGAAAAGACCCTGATGTTGGGAAAGATGGAGGGCACAAGGAGAAGGGGACGACAGTGTTCTCGAAGTGCTCAAACCGGGGGCCATAAGTAACCCCCCCAACCCAACATTGTCCATCTTGTGCCACAAACCTTGTGTTTTGTTTCGAGTATCGCTTACTCAATTGTGGGGTGGCACACGACCCAGGGTTTGCAGCACAAAACTATTCAGAAATTTTGGTACCAGTTTGGAGTGAATTGGAGAATACTGGGTTCTGCTCAGGAGTGGACCTGCTGAAACTGAAGAACATGGCTGTTAAGTCTATTGATTCAAATACTGTATGTCCCTGAGTAAAACATTGTTGACTAGCACCCACGGGGGGGGGGGGGGGGGGGGAGGGGGGGGAAAGGGAAAACAGGGGGCTTTTAAAAAAGGAATATTTGGATCTAAAGAGGCCCCCCCCCGTCCCCGGAAAAAAGAAGGGGGGGGGGGGGGGAGCCTTTTTTCAGCTTGAGGGCCAAAGTCCCTTCTGGGGAACACATCTGAGTGGTGGGTGGGGCCAGAGGCAAATGTGGGTGAAGCAACTAATGTCTCTTAAGCAGGCTTGTATCTTATACCCACAGCTCTCTATTCTCTCCCCAAGCAAGAGGCATTGTCAGAGTTCAAGGAAACATTCCAGCCAGGTAATAACAGACAGCCTGGGGTAAGTCCTGTAAAATTCCAGAGAACTACATCCCCCAATGTTCCTCTTCCCTGGCCCAAAATTATTTCCCTGCAACGCTTCTTCTAAGGAGTGTAGAGGCTTCCACACTCCATAAAGCATACCTGCATGGCAGGCTCAGCTGAAAGATGCTGACCCTGGATCATCAGGTGAGCTTTGGAATTCCGGATTCTGCAAGGAGGTGAACAGGGGATCCCAGATCTGATCAGCAGCCCCAATACCTGATATGCACCCTATAGCATGTTGGCTCTGTAACTGGACCGTTTCTGGTTTCAGAGATGCATTTGGCTGAGAAAGCAAAACAAACTCTTCAGGCCGGGCGATTCAGCCTTCGCCATCCTGAGAAGGGGGTGCAGACACACCTGCCACACCTAAATCTCTGCAACATTCACCTCCACCCCTGCAGATTTCAGCAAGAGATGGGACATTTTGATAAGCCAGCAGGATAAATCTCAACCCAGATCACCTGCACCCAAGTGAACAGTTCACTTTCTATATATATGTATATTGGCATTCATTTATGTAAGGTTTTTGGAGTGGTCGCAGCACTCACAATAACCGTGAATGGGAGGTCAAATTTATCTCTTAAAACCACCTTGCAGTCTGTCTCACAGGAAGTTCTCTAATCCTCTCAGAAACCTTGTAAAGGGAGGTAAGATTTTATCACAGATGCACACCTGTTGCGGAATCAGACAAGAGCCTCTTTCGCCATGACATTTCGCCAGTGCTCTTTTCTGTACCGTGGAAATGGTTCACTCTGTCCTCTCCCTCCCACCCACCCCCTTAACTTCTACTCCACTGTTGGAAGGTTTCCCCTAAAAGCACCGCAGCCAGAAAAAAAACCCCAAAACCAGAGATTTTGCCTTTCAATTTCAAAGTCCCCTGCCAGCCTCTTTCTTGGCAAATCTCAGCAGTCCAGGCTTGTCCTTGGCAGCTGAGTGGCTTTGGGGCTTTGTTTCTTCAGCAACCAGCCAGGGGGGGGGGGTGCTTTGAAAGGAAGCAGAAGCTGAGAGGTGACACTTTGTCAAGGAAGCAAACAAGGGGAGGGGGAGAATGCCTTTTTGTGTGTGCGTCTCAGTAGACTCTGTTCTTTCAAGCCTCGGATTGTCCAAATGGGCATTTTCGTGGCTTTGGCATGTGGAGGGGATGCTCAGCCAGCATGTTTGGGGGTCAGAAAAATAGAGCAAGGGCATGAAGGTCTGGTTTGTAAATTTTGTGTGCTTATTCCAACAGGATCAGATCAATTTCTCTAATCAAGCATCCCGTTTTCGACAGTGCACAAAGGGAGTTGCCTTCTACAAAGGCAGACCACTGGCCTATTTAGTTCAATACGGCCCACACTGGCAGCAGCTCAGAAGGGTTTCAGAAGGCGGAGGCAGTATATGCCTCTGAATACCAGCTGCCAGGAATTGCAAGCAGGGAGAGTTGCTGCTGCACTCAGTTCCTGCTTGTGAGCTTCCCGTCGGGGCAGCTGGCTGGCCACTGGGAGAAGAGGATGCCGGACTAGATGGACCACTGGCCTGATCCAGCAAGGCCCTTCGCATGTTCAAATGCAAACAGACATGAACGTATGCAGACATGAATGTATAAGCAACTGGGTCATTGCTCCCTCCCACCAGCTTTCAAATTGAGTTTATAACAGCACAGTACAAAATTTTTCTTTTAATACGTTCACATAAAAACCAAGAGAGGGAGAGAGAGGCTGTAGGTGTCTGTATGTGTCTGTGTTTGTGTACACACACGCGCACACACACACACAGCAATGATTCCCTACTCCCCCAGATTCCCTTCTTTTCAAAAAGTCCAGCAGGACAAAACAGATTTTTTTTTAAGAAAACAATTATCAAAATCACACCAGTAACCACTTGACCAAAACACACACAAGTACAAAAAAGGTCTGGGTCTAAGGGAGAAAACAAACAAACCCGCCAATTTCTTTTTAAAAGTAAAAATTTTAAAAACCAAAAAGATGTCCAAGAGTGTTTTCCTCTTGCATGGCTCTCTTGAAATGCCCTCTGAAAGAGGTTCAGGGCAGGGGTGGTCTGTTCTCTGTTACTTGAGGGCCTGTCAACCTTCAAAATATCAACCCTCCCCACAGGGCCCAGGCTTTGGCAGACTTGCACCTGGCAGTAGTTCTAGGGAAATGGGAAACTGAGGGAACCGTGCTGCATCTGAGGAGAGCGGGTGGTGGTCCTCTTCTAAGCAAATGCCAGTGGAAAAGAGAGAGAGCATAGACACCCCCAGTGAAGAAACTGGTCCAAACCGTGGTAGTAACTGCTCTCCAGTTTATGCTAAATTGCCGTCCGCTGGGTATCTGCTGCCCAAGACTGGCTGTTCTGTGGCTTCGAACCACAGCAGCGACCGTAAAGAAAGCACAGGTGGAGGAGGAGATGGAATGCTGAAAGGCTTGGGAAGAACAGCTTCAGGTTCTGGAGGTCACAGAAGGCTGAAAACTCTGTCCTCCCCTCCCACCAAATTCTTTCAATAACTGGGAGGCTTTGAAAATGTGCTACCCGTGTTCCTTGGACAGGCTGCAGAATCCACGGACGAAGCCGAAGAGTGTCTAGTGGTACAGAGCAGAGATGCCACCACCTCCGACGCCCAGGCTGAGGGAAGCGGCCACGGCGGAGGAGGCTCACCCGTCGTTGGCGGCCACCAGCTGCCCCATGCCCTCTCGGATGTAGACTGACTGGATCTCCTTGGTCTTCAGGCAGAAGTCGCAGGCCCAGACGGCCGAGGCCTCGGTGGTTAGCAGCCCGTAGGCGTTCTCGGTCATCCCCGTGCACTCCCGGTGGAACCACTTCTGGCACGAGGCCTCGCACAGGATGGCGTCCTGGTCGTCGTTGACCTCGCTGCGGCACGCCCCGCAGGGGTACACCAGGCCGGGCGGGGGCTGGTGGCCCGAGTTCCCGGAAGCCTTGCTGGAGGGCGGGAGGCTGTTGGCCTCGGGCGTGCCGCCTCCGCCGTGCCCCGTGCTGTTGGGCGCAAAAGGGGGCTGGGTGCCGTTGATGGCTGCCGGCGAACCGCTGTGCTGCTCCTGGCTGAAGGTGCTGGGGGGCGGGTTTAGCGGTTTCCCGCCGCCGTTGTCTTCGCCGCCGCCACCACCAGGGGGGAAGCTGGGGTCGGGCCCGGGGAAGGAGCTGGGGTTGGGGGGCAGGTTGGGGAGGTTCGGGCGCTGCATGGGGGACTGTCCGAACAGGTTGCCCGGCTGGTTGAAGCGCTGGGCCATTGGTGGCCCCCCGGGAGGGTTTAGGGCGGGCCCCGGGCCCATGTCGCCTCCGCGCGGGGGCTGCCCCATGGTTGGGGAGATCATGGGGCCGAAGCCACCCATGGGGCCCTGCATCAGCTGCCCCCCAGTGGGGCTGAAGTTCTGCCCCAGGGGCTGGCCAAAGGGCTGGCCGCCAAAGCCCATCCCTCCGGACTGCACGTACCCAGGGTTCTGGGGAGGCATGTTGAAGGCGGGACCCATCTGGCTTGGTCCAAAAGGGGGCGGCTGCCTCCGCATGGGCTGCGGGCCCCCGCCGTAGCCAGGAGGCACCTGCGGCCCCATCGCCCCCTGCATGCGGAAGTTCCCAAAGGGTCCGGGGCTGCCGAGGAAAGGTGCGGAGGCAGAGCCGACTTTGGGGGCCCCGAAGTCATCCTCAAAGGGGTTCGACGCCACCAGGTGGTCCACCATGGGCGTGGGCGGGGGAGCAAATTCCGAGAGGTGGGAGTAGGCAGGGCCCTGGAAGGGAAAGATACGCCAGTTAACAGGGGGGACCTCCGCTACGCAGATGAAACCAATCTGTACACTATGCCCAGGGAATTCTGGGCTGCTCCACCATGGGGCTGAAAACAGGGTCGTATTTCTTGACCAGCCTCGCCATCCAGGATGGCCATTTGATTTAACCAGGTTAATTCTTAATGTTTTCCCCCCTATAACTCAATTGATCTTTTTTGGAATACGACACCCTCTCCTCAACAGTGAAGACACGGCATAAGAATGTGATTTAACCCAGAGCAACCAAAGAGAGGTTTGGAGGGTGGCAACCTGAGAATGGGGCCTTTTCTGTAGTGGCTCCCCATTTGTGGAACGTTCTCACTTGGAACATGTGTTACATATCTCTAGATGCCAGGTGAAAAGGTTCCTCTTCAACTCGGCCTTTGGCTGATGGAAATCTGATGCCCTTTTGAGGTGCAAGGGGGGATTAACTAGGTCGTCTCTGGTCTTACTTTTCATTATGTATTTTGTGGTTTTTTTATTGTAATATTGTGTTGTGAACCACCCTGAGATCTACGGGTATAGGGTGGGACACTAATAAATATTAATAATAATACAACTCTGGATGTCTGAGAAAGTTCAGGATTGTTTGGCTTATTCATGTAATCGATAAAAGAGTGTCAGTCAGTTGTAAATGACTCTTTGCATCTCTGCCAGCCGTATTTTGTTGGTCAATTTCTCTATGAGGACCAGTCACCAAATTATGTTATTTCAATAAGGATGCCCCTTCCATGTCTTTCTAAAACATATGGGCTATAGCAAGTCTAACTGCTAGCAACAGTTAACTAATAAGAGATTTAAATGAGATATCTGCATTCTGAACCGGAGATATATTCAACGGGCTGAATGATTTGTTGGACCAGTGATATTAGGTATCTCAAATAATGACCATATTTACTCAAGTCTAATGCGACATCAAATCTAATATGCACCTCAATTTTTAGAACTTTGAAACAAAAAAAAAGTATTTCCTGGTGAATGTAAATGTGCCATCGAATTTAATGCACACCTTAATTTTTGCAACATGATTTGGCCCCAAAAGGTGAGCCTTAGATTTTTAGTAAATACGGTAATTCTTTTGCAGCTGCTACTTCAGCTTTAAGACAGTTGCAAATCTGCTTTTTGATCAGGCAACAAATTCACTCTCCAAATGACTGAAGCATTAGAAAATGGAGGCAGCAAAGCGGTAGGATCTGTGGGGAGCAGGAAGAAGTACGGAAAAACCCAGATAAAGAAATCTTACTTGGAAGAAAATTAAGGTGCATGCAAGGGAGAAGGGAAGCAGACAGCAATTCTCAGAGGCTGCTCTGAAGAAACGTATTAATGCTGATTCATATACGGTGCAAACAGGCACACACCCCAGTCACGTTACCTGTGTATTGGACTTGCGGCGCTTCTTCTCGGGACTCTTCATTTGAAGGCCTAATTAGGAGGAGAAAAGGGAGGAGAAAATGAAATGTAGATGCGGCAGTGGCAAGCTAATGCAAAGTCTGGGTGGTCAGTCACTGCCTGAACATCCCGGTGCACCGCCTTGCAACTAAGCCCGCCCACGTCACTAGACCACAAAACCCAACAACGCCCTGTTTGCCTGTCTACAGATAACTATGCTAGAAATTTGTGTTTCAAAAACAAAATCAACTGCATCAAGGTCATTCCCTGCCTAGTTGCTTGGGAGGAGGGAAGAACCTTGCTTTTCCAGAACTTTAACAAAGACATTTGAAAAATGCATTGATTGAATTAAGTGCCACAGGATGCTGCAAAAGCCACCACCTTTAATATGCTTAGTGATAGCCCAGCTCACCTCCTTGTGTCTGTAAGCATATTAAAGGTGGTAGCTTTCGCTACATCTTGTTGCACTTAATTCAATCAATGCATTTTTCAAACATCTCTCTTCAAGTTCTGGAAAAGCAAAGTTCTTCCCTCCTGAACAGATTTTGCTTTGGGGCAGTGCTGGAGGAGAACAAACAGTATGAGAGGGGAAATTGCCTTCAGGCCCTGCTGAAATATTTGCCTGGGCACTGTGGAAAACTGGGTGGTGGGTAAAAACCACCCTGTGATCTTGAGATGAAGGGCAGCATATAAATTGAGTTACTACTACTACTACCAATTATTATAATGTGTCCATGCTCATATTAAGCAAAACAATTCTTAGATTCTTCTAAAGCATGCGTGGAGAAACTGTGGCCCTCCAGATGTTGTTGGACTACAACTCCTATCAATGGCAATGCTGCCTGGGGCTTATTGTGTCCAGTTCTGTGCAGCACAATTTAAGGAGGATATTGACAAGCTGGAACAAGTGCAGAGGGCAACCAAGATGAAACCAAACCTTAGAGAGTTGGGGATGTTTAGCCAGGTAAAAAGGAGACTGAGAGGAGATACATGGAAGATGGAGCAAGCTTATTTTCTCCTGCTCCAGAAGCTAGGGCCATAACCAATGGATTCAAGTTGCTAGAAAGGGGATTCCGACTGAACATCAGGAAGATATTTCTGACAGCAAGAGCTATTCGACATTGGAACAGACTCCCTCAGGAGGCGATGGACTCTCCTTCCCTAGAGGTTTCCAAGCGGAGGTTGCATGACCATCTGTCATGGATGCATTGAGGGTTTGCACCAGATGACCCTTGGATTTCCTTCCAACTCTACAATTCTATGAACACCCAGGAGAACCACAGGTTCTCCATTCCTGTTCTAAGGGACTAGATAAATTCATGGCACAATTGTCCATTGCTAGTTGGAATTGATGCTTTTGAATTATGGTGCTGGAGGAGACTCTTGAGAGTCCCATGGATTGTAAGAAGATCAAACCTATCCATTCTGAGGGAAATCAGCCCTGAGTGCTCACTGGAAGGACAGATCCGGAAGCTGAGGCTCTGATACTTTGGCCACCTCATGAGAAGAGAAGACTCCCTGGAAAAGACCCTGATGTTGGGAAGGATGGAGGGCACAAGGAGAAGGGGACAGCAGAGGATGAGATGGTTGGACAGTGTTCTCGAAGCTACCAGCATGAGTTTGACCAAACTGCGGGAGGCAGTGGAAGACAGGAGTGTCTGGTGTGCTCTGGTCCATGGGGTCACGAAAAGTCAGACACAACTAAACAACAACAACAAAAAGTTGTCACTAAAGCTAAAATAAAAATCACCTGGAGAACACAAGGATTGAACTTGGGACCTTCTATATGTGAAACAGATGCTCCACCACTAAGCTACCGCACTTCTCTATAACAAAGGGACATGGGAAGCTGCTTTATTCTGAGTCAGACCACTGGCCCATCTAGTGTGTTGACTACACTGACTGGCAGCAGCACTCCAGGGATGTACACAGGACCTTCCAAGCCCTACGTGGAGCTGCTGGGGGTTTCAACCTTACACCTTCTGCATGCAAAGTACATCCCTTCCTCTAACATTAAAATAAAGATTCATTTCATTTTCACTTACTACATTAACTTACCACCTTTTTTCTTCCAGGTGGTGTACATGGTTCTCATCCTCTCACAACAAACCTGTGCGGTAGGTTAGTCCAAAAGATGGTGACTGGCCCAAGGTCACCCAATGAGCTTCATAGCTGAGCGGGGATTCGAACCCTGGTCTCCCAGGTATTCCAACACTGTAACTATTACGCTACACTGGCTCTCGTGGTAGTAAACAAAGGGCCAATTTAAAGTGGAACACAGGAAGCTGCCTAATCCAGAGTGAGGCCATTAGTCCTTCTAGCTCTGCACTGCCTACCCTGTCTGGCAGTAGCTTTTCGGGATTTCGAAAAGGACATTCCCAGCACTGGGGAGCCAACCTGGGACCTTCTGCATGCAGATGAGATGCTCCCTGCCTCTGAAATTGCAGCCCTTCTCCCGACTGCCCTGTTCCTTCTAACTCACCAGGGTTCACGCTATCACACTGAACAACAGACTCACAAGGACCTAGAGCTACCAGGCGAGGGCTTAAACACAAGGCTGCTTGAGCCCCTGTAAGTCCCATTGATTTCAAGGGCGGAGGCAGCTGCCACTCGAAACGTGCCGACTCCATAAGCCTAACTTCCGAGTCCCATTGATTTCAATGGATCTGATCTCAGAACAGCCAAGTCCGAACCCAACGTGCACGTTTTATAAGAAAACAAATATTTAAATTCCAGAGGGAAAAGGGGGTTCCACCCATAGACAAGACACCCCCCATCATCATCATCATCATCACCGTGCGCCCTCCCCTGTCACTCAAGGCCTCCGTCTCCATGGCAACCACCCTCGCCCGCCTCCCGGGCCCTTACCGGCCTTGCCCTGCTTGCGGCCTGGTCCTGTGGAGATGTTCCCTGGCGGAGGAGGCGGCGGACCCGGAGCAGGCGGAGCTGGGCCGACTCCCCCCTCCAGCTTGTCGGGGTGCGGGGCCGCCATAAGAGGGAAAAGGGGGGAGGGGGGAGGGAGAATGGGGGGGGAGGGGAAGAGCAGCTACGAGCGCCGGAGGGGCCCTGCGGGCGCCATCGCGACGAGAACAGGAAGCGGAAGCCCAAGACCATAGAGTTGAGAGGACAGAGCACCGCTTCCGCCTGCGACCGGCTTTGGAAGGAGAACGCGCGTCGCTGTGCCGCTCTAGGGACTTAAGCCGCTCTATGGCGACAGAAAAAGGCGAGCCGCGCTCAATAGTGAAAAGAAAGGAGGGACACTCTATTTCCCCCTCTCTATGGCTCAAGGAACCTAGCCAATAAAAAGAGAGCTTAGACGTGAGGCGAGTGAAGGGGGATTGGGATGTACCATTTCTTCAGCGGGGGGGGAGGGAATAGAGGAACCTTTTAGCCGTCACAATAGATCCTGACCCTGCCTAAGGTTCCTCAGGCGGAATGAAATCAAGGCACGGCCGGAAGGTTAAGACCACTTTTTCCCCCCAGAACGGGTGACATGACACACACCCTCTCCCTACCTACCCCTGTGGAATATTCCTAAACGACAAGCGAAGGACAGGCTTAATCCTGACAGGCACGGCCGTTGGCCAATCAGCAGCAAGGAACAAAACGCTCTTAGCCAATGGAACTTAGGTTCTGCCTTAAGGCATCATGGGAATTGTAGGAACGAATACGAACAAGCGACTCCCTACCGCAGAGGCGGTGGGAGCGAGCGGCCCCTAGTGGAGAGTTTGCAACGTTTCCCTTTTTAAAAGGGAAATTCCCTTATTCCGAATAGGATTCCTCGCAAGAAATGGGAAAAGTTGACAGCTATGGTTTGGGGAAGCAGGTGGAATTCCAGAGAGACAAGCAAGTGCGCAATACAGGCGACGTGGGGAGGAGCAGGTGCTTTGGGATCTGCTCTGGAACAGTTAACAACTTCTATATTAGAAGTAATTAGATATATTAAGAAAAAGTTTAATTATGATAAAAGTGTGTATTGGCAATAAGTAATATGAAATCAATGGGAGGGACGCGGGTGGCGCTGTGGGTAAAAGCCTCAGCTCCTAGGGCTTGCCGATCGAAAGGTCGGCGGTTCGAATCCCCGCGGCGGGGTGCGCTCCTGTTGCTCGGTCCCAGCGCCTGCCAACCTAGCAGTTTGAAAGCACCCCCGGGTGCAAGTAGATAAATAGGGACCGCTTTCTAGCCTAGCAGGAAGGTAAACGGCGTTTCCGTGTGCGGCTCTGGCTCGCCAGAGCAGCGATGTCACGCTGGCCACGTGACCCGGAAGTGTCTCCGGACAGCGCTGGCCCCCGGCCTATAGAGTGAGATGGGCGCACCAACCCCAGAGTCTGTCAAGACTGGCCCGTACGGGCAGGGGTACCTTTACCTTTACCTTTTTAATATGAAATCAAACTATGGAATAGACGGGAGGTTGGGTCTTTAGTGTTAAGACCAATATATGTTTTATTGTTTGCTAAGAAAATTATGTGTCTATGGTTATTCCTGTGTGTAATTTGGTATTTGTGTTTTTTTCTTTTTTCTTGCTGTATCAATAAAAATCTATATAAAAAAAGAACTTCTCCCACCCAAGTAAGACTCTTTGCTGGGTGCCCCCAACTCCACCCCACCTGCAGCTGAACAAACGAAAAAAGAGGTTCCAGCAGCCACAGCTTTAAAGAAATACCAACTTTTAATAATAATAATAATTATAATAATAATAATCATTGGGTTCCTTTGGTATAATCAAGATAAAATCAAACGATAAAAAGTGTGTGTATAGGATGGGGAAATGGGGGGGGGGGGGACACGTGAGGTGGAAATGAAGTCCCCCCAGGGTAGGGGGACAGGCACAGTGATCATGGGTGTGTGTGTGAGGGAGTGGGGGGGGGGCTACACTTTGGCTTCTGGAGTATAACAATGTACATGCAACACTAAAGTTATCAAACTTATTTACAGACCTGGGGAGGGGAGGGAGGTGTGGCTGCAGCCTGAGCACTGCAAGGAGACGTGGCTTTCTTATACCCCCCCCACCTCCTCTCTCCCTGGGTCCTTTGGGTGCTCTGGAAAGCTTTGTGCTCCCCAATATTGCCTCCTTGCAGAAGGTCCTCGAGTTCAAGGACCCACAAGCGTCCCACAAATCCCGAAGGGGTCCCTGCGCTGCTAAGGCTGTGCTTTCATAGAATCACGGAGGTGGGAGGGACCCCTGAGGGCCATCTAGTCCAACCCCCTGCAATGCAGGTGAGGAGAGGGGCTGTAGTGTAGGGCGTAGCCCAGAGTAATCTCGCCCCCTCCTCCACCTTCCTCGCAGGGCACTTTTGCCAACAGGGATGCCCAAGGGGTGTAGGAGTGCCCGCTGGGGCACAGTGATGGCTGTGCAGGTCCTAGAGATTGGGGCGGGCGGGCCAAAAGAGAACAACAGCCTTCTTCTCTCCCACCCCAACCCCACCGCCCTCCAAAGCAGGCCACCACAGCAAGAGGGATTTTGCATAAAATCTCAGACCTGTAAAAGGGTCAAGGCACGCAGTTAATTAATATGTAAAGTGAGTGTTTTTGGGGGGTGTATGTGTTACACATCTGGGTCCAGGGGGAGAATTGCGCTCTTTCTTTTTGTGCTTTACAAAAAAGGCAGGGGGGAAGAGAGGCTATTGTTTCCCTCCCTCCACCCTCTCCCCCACAAAACAACAAAATACGACCAGCAACTTTGGCATTAGCTGAATCCATTGGGCAAAGATTCAATCAGGCGCTGCTACAAACGGAGAGGGGAACGGACTTCCGCCCAGCCGCTTTAAAAAGTCAAGAGAAGAAGGGTGAGGTTACCTGAACTGGGGGTGGGGTGGGGGTAAATAGGCAGGCGAAGTTTGGGGCTCTTCTGCCCCAAGGGAAGCTGTGCAGGCACGGGATCCAGCGAGGGCCACGAGAAACAGAGACCCTCGCGCCCTCGCTGAGGACTAGCGCCTTGCGCAGGCTTTGCAAAGGTGAGGCAGTGCTGGCCCAGGGCCTCCTTGTGAGAAATGAAAGGCGGGTGACGATAAGCGACAGGAGAGTTTGTTGATAATCAGAGAGCATCTTCTACCAAGGAGGGATTTGTGGAGTGAGGCAGGTGTCCAACTCGCAATAAAAGGGAGACGCTTTGGCAGAGACGGCACCGCTCTGGCCTGTGGTGGAGGGAACCATTGATGCCTGGTGTACAGGCGACACGTGTGTGAGGAACAGAACACCCGTAAAAGGCAGGAGAAGCTGAGGTGAAGCTGCTGGAAGGGGCAAGGCGGCATTTTTTTTTCCCACTGAAGGATTTGCGGGGTGGGGATTAGGATGACACCCCGGCCCCTCGCTGCTCATGATCTCCGCTCCACTGGTTGCTGCAGGCAGAGCTCGCTGCCCGCCGAAATGATTGGCAGCCGATTGTCCATGTGGTAGCTAATGAGGTGGCTGACGCTCTCGAAGCGGTGATCCTTCGTCCGGACCTGCAGGTGGAGGAAGGAGACTCTGACTGTAAGGCTTTTTAAAAATTATTTTTTAGTAAACCCTAAATGCACCGCTTGCGCAAGGGACGCAGGTGGCGCTGTGGGTTAAACCACAGAGCCTAGGACTTGCTGATCAGAAGGTCGGCAGTTCGAATCCCGTTGCTCAGTCCCTGCTCCTGCCAACCTAGCAGTTCGAAAGCACGTCAAAGTGCAAGTAGATAAATAGGTACCACTCCGGTGGGAAGGTAAACGGCGTTTCCATGCGCTGCTCTGGTTCACCAGAAGCGGCTTTGTCATGCTGGCCACATGACCTGGAAGCTGTACGCCGGCTCCCTTGGCCAATAAAGCGAGATGAGCGCCACAACCCCAGAGTCGGTCATGACTGGACCTAATGGTCAGGGGTCCCTTTACCTTTACCTTTAAATGCACCACTTGCACAATGGGGTTCCCCCCATTCCCGCCTCTTACCCCACAAAACTGGCCCGGGAGTTGGTGTTGGGGAAACCCCCAGAAGAGCCCATGAGATGAGGAGGGACAAAACAAGAAATAGTGGGCTCTGGCTCCGCCCACCTTTGGGTCTCCCTGCCTCCTGTCCTTCTGCCTCTGGCTCCGCCTCTTGTTGGGCTCTGGCTCCGCCCACCTTTGGGTCTCCCTCCTCCTGCCTCTGGCTCCACCTCTTGTTGGGCTCTGGCTCCGCCTACCGTTGGGTCTCCCGACCTACCGCCCTACTAGTCTCAACAGGAGACAGCCAGCAAAGCGGGGATTTGTGACAGGAGGGGCTGTTTTGTAGGTCGCACTTGGCCCCTCTCGCCCCACACCCTGAAGCAGAAGACGGAAGCCTCACCACTCCTTCGGGGTCCACGAGGAGCAGGTGCTTGGGCTGCCCCCCCTGCAGCCCGGTCAGCACATACTGCCCCGGCGTGGTGGTGCTCTCGCGAACCAGGAAGTCCCCATTCGCCTGCAGCAGCTTCTCGGCATCTTTGCGACTCATCCGGCCGTGGTACCAGGGCTCCCGTCGGAGCTGCTCCTCCATGGAGGCCACCAGCTGGGCTGGGGACACAGGCGGCGGCCCCCGCAAGGCATCCTCAAACGGCTCTGGGGAGAGAGGCAAGCGGTGAGAGGCGCACAACAGCCAAGTGAGGACTAGGACCTTGACAATTCCTTTCCGTGCCAGCGAGATATACAGTGGTACCTCTGGTTAAGAATTTAATTCGTTCCGGAGGTCCGTTCTTAACCTGAAACTCTTCTTAACCTGAAGCACCACTTTAGCTAATGGGGCCTCCTGTTGCCGCTGCACGATTTCTGTTCTCATCCTGAAGCAAAGTTCTTAAGCCGAGATATTATTTCTGGGTTAGTGGAGTCTGTAACCTGAAGCGTCTGTAACCCGAGGTACCACTGTAATTGGTTGGGGATAACAAGACGCTAGCAGAAGCCCACAAAGGGAAAATGAGAGTGGGGCAGAAAGCACCCTCGTCGTTTTATTCATTTATTAATTATTATTATTATTAGGGATTTATGGTGGGAGCTAGAGCCCAAACCACCACATTGGTGAAACCTGATTTCAGGCATTAGGAACTCTCCCACTACTCCCAATTCAAAAGTTTACAAATACCACAATGGTTTAAATGGAATGGTTTCAAGTCAGAAACACGTCGACACTATTTCTTGATCATCTCTTTTGAATGGGATATGCAGTTCTGCAGGAACAGGTGTGTATCTTGAGATGGGAGAGCAGTTAAATGAACAGTACTAGATTATTTACAGCTGATTATTGAGATCTTGTGACAAAGGTGGGTAGATAAACCAATCGAACAAATATCCTCCAGCCCGAAACACACTAATAATAATAATAATAATAATAATAATAATAATAATAATAATTTATTATTTATACCCCGCCCATCTGGCTGGGCTTCCCCAGCCACTCTGGGTGGCTTCCAGGAAATATTAAAATACTGTGATACATCAAGCATTAAAAGCCTCCCTAAACAGGGCTGCCTTCAGATGTCTTCTAAAAGTAAACACTTGTAAATAAGCCTTTTAAATAAGGTCACCAAACGTTACTAGCAGCCTCCCAACCTCAAGCCACACTTCATGGAAGGCTCTCCACCCGGCCTCCTCTCCCCTCTGCTATTGATTGCGGGCAGCCTTTCCATCAGGCTGCCTCAGCAGGAGAGACTGGGAGCAGAAGGCTCATTTCCTCAGTTCTGCTGGAGGCCCAGCTCCTGCGCCAGCCGCCCAATGGTTGAAGAACGTGCCCGACTTTGATTTCCCCCTCTTCCCTCCCTGTCACTTCTCCCTCATGTGTCGTGTGACCTCAGGCACTCTTACCTTATTTTGTGTTATTTTCATTCGCTTAATTTTATTCCACCCTTTTTTCCCTTCCCTCATAACACAGTTCAGATGATGTGCTCAATGCACTTCTTATCCCGGTTTCTTAATGCTTCTCATTGACCGTAATACTAAATATTTGACAGCTCAGTTGGTAGAGCGTGAGACTCCAGAGTCGTGGGTTTGACCCCCACATTGGGCAAAAGGCTCTGCATTGCAGGGGGTTGGACTAGAATCAGTGGTTCTTAACCTGTGGGTCCCCAGATGTTGTTGGACTACAACTCCCATCATCCCTGAGCTCTGGCCTTGCTAGCAAGGGGTGATGGGAGTTGTAGTTCAACAACATCTGGGGACGCACAGGTTGAGAAAGGCTAGACTAGATGGTCCTTGTGGTTCCTTTCAACTCTAGGATTCTATGAATTAGCGACGAGTTCAATTTCCCTCCCTTCCCCCTTTTTCTTGCGTGACTTTTTCATTTTTAAGATAGCACCTGCCTGCAGGCTTGCGGTCTTCTTTTAACTGACCGTACGGTGGCTTCCTGGGAGTCTTTTTGGCTGAAGAATGGGGTAGAAACGTTTGATATGACAACTGTCACCAGGGAGGCCAGCCAGGACCAATATTTGGCACTAGGCAAAGACATGATGAGATCTTATTATTGGTTTTCCCCTCTCTCTTGTTTTACTTAGGATACAAATCACTTTGGGACTTTGGTGAGAAGTGCACATTTCACAAGCCAAAGCTAGTTTGCAGGTTACTAAGATGACACCCAAGCTTTACCTCTTCTTTAAATCAGAACCAGTGAAGGCGGTGAAGGTCCTGTGTGAGTGCCTGGAGGCGGCTGGAGGATGGATGGTGGCTAACAGATTGAGGCTGAATGCTGACAAGACAGAAGTACTGTTTTGGGGGGAAAGGAGGCAGGCAGGTGTGGAGGATTCCCTGGTCTTGAATGGGGTAACTGTGAAGGACCAGGTGCACAGCCTGGGAGTCGTTTTGGACTCACAGCTGTACATGGAGGCGCAGGTTAACTCTGTGTCCAGGGCAGCTGTCTACCAGCTCCACTTGGTACGCAGGCTAAGACCCTACCTGCCCTCGGACTGTCTTGCCAGAGTGGTGCATGTTCTAGTTATCTCCCGCTTGGACAACTGCAGTGCACTCTACATGGGGCTACCTTTGAAGGTGACCCAGAAACTGCAATTAATCCAGAATGCGGCAGCTAGACTGGTGACTGGGAGTGGCCGCCGGGACCACATAACACCGGTTCTGAGAGATCTGCAATGGCTCCCAGTATGTTTCCGAGCACGATTCAAAGTGTTGGTGCTGACCTTTAAAGCCCTAAACGGCCTTGGTCCAGTATACCTGAAGGAGAGTCTCCACCCCCATCATTCTGCCTGGACACTGAGATCCAGCGCCAAGGGCCTTCTGGCGGTTCCCTCATTGCGAGAAGTGAGGCTACAGGGAACCAGACAGAGGGCCTTCTCGGTAGTGGCGCCCGCCCTGTGGAAAGCCCTCCCACCAGGTGTCAAAGAGATAAACAACTACCTGACATTCAGAAGACATCTTAAGGCAGCCCTGTTCAGGGAAGTTTTTAATATTTAATGCTGTACTGTTTTTAACACTTGATTGGGAGCCGCCCAGAGTGGCTGGGTAAACTCAGCCAGATGGGTGGGGTATAAATAATAAATTATTATTATTATTATTATTATTATTATTATTATTATTATTATACTAGCCTGTTGGAAGAGGAGGGACAAAGAGTTTGCCTTGCCCCTTTCAAAAGGCATCCCCACAACATTTCTCCACTAGGTGCTTCCACCAGCCTTTTAACCGCCTGTGGCTACCAGGCAAGTGCTTAATTGCAAGGCTGCTACCCCGTGTCCACAAGTCTCTTGCACATACACATACACAAACATGCCTTTGACACTCACTCATGTCAAAGAGATCTCGCTGAGCGCTGCCGTTGGCAGTGGCCCCCGGAGCCCCCTGCCGCGCCTTCTCCAGGTTCTGCACATTAACGTAGGAGGGGTCATCAAAGAGATCCGTGCGGCCGGGTGGGCCCCTCTCCCTTCCTGCGAGAGGGGACAGAACAGAGCGTTAGGAAACCTGCAGGAAGACTGTAACAAATAGAAGCCCCACATGGCAGCAAGCAGGATGGGGAGCTCAGGAGGTCAAGGGTAGCTAAGAGGAGCCTCCATGTCCAGAGGCAGCCTACCAGGAAAAGCCTGGGTCTACCACTTCTGGCGGGGAATGGGAACGCAGGAACATTGGAAGCAGCCTTAAACTAATTCACACCCTCTAGTCCATCTATAGGGACGCGTGTGGCGCTGTGGGTTAAACCACAGAGCCTAGGATTTGCCGATCAGAAGGTTGGCAGTTCGAATCCCCGTGATGGGGCGAGCTCCCATTGCTTGGTCCCTGCTCCTGCCAACCTAGCAGTTCGAAAGCACGTCAAAGTGCAAGTAGATAAATAGGTACCACTCCGGCAGGAAGGTAAACGGTGTTTCCGTGCGCTGCTCTGGTTCGCCAGAAGCGGCTTAGTCATGCTGGCCACATGACCTGAAAGCTGTACGCCAGCTCCCTTGGCCAATAAAGCGAGATGAGCGCCGCAACCCCAGAGTCGGCCACGACTGGACCTAATGGTCAGGGGTCCCTTTACCTTTACTTTAGTCCATCTATACGGACTGGCAGAGTCCAGGGTTTCAGACCAGGGTCTTTTCCCCAGCCCTATCAGGAGTTGCCAATAATTGAACCTGGGACCTTCTGTACTCAAAGCAGCTGCTCTAACACTGAATTATGGCCCTCCTCCTGAAATTAAAGCATGAACTAAAGGCAAATTTAAATAGGAAGCTTCCTTATCCTGAGCCAGTCCATTGGTCTACCTAGCTCAGGGCTGACTGCATTGACTGGCGGCGGCTCGCTGGGGCTTCAGTCAGGGAACATCCCCAGCCCTTCCTGGAGGTACCGGGGACTGAACCAGGGACCTTCTGCATGCCCTAGCACTGAGCCAAAGCCCTACAGCATCACCGGCTGCAAAGGGTTCCCTTTTCCCGCTCAAGGCAAAGCAGTGGCCTGGAAGCTCACCTTGTGCTGGGAGGTGCGGTTTCTTGGATTCGTAGTCCCCTGCAGACATCTGGGAGACAGGCTGAAGGAAGAAAGGCAGTGAGTGAGGCATCGAAGCTTAGACTGGATTCGGGAGGAGGGAGAGGAAGCCAGCTTCCTGCTTCCGTACTTAAGAAATAGGAGCTCAAATGCTTAAAGATGTGCTTGACATTACAGTCAAACCTTGGCTTGGCTCCTGAAGAAATCGGCTCCCGAATGCTGCAAACCAGGAAGTAAGTTTTCTTGTTTGCAAATATTTTTTGGAAACAAACGTCTGACATGGTTTCTGCTTTAGTGCAGGAAGCTCCTGCAGCCAATCAGAAGCCGGGCCTTGGTTTTTGAACAGTTTCGGGAGTCGAGCAGACTCCTGGAACGGATCAAGGTACCACTGTAATGTCTACGGTTTTACAATATTTTAATGTGCTGTAAGCTGCCCAGAGTGGCTGGGGAAACCCAGCCAGGTGGGCGGGGTATAAATAATAACATTCTTATTATACCTGTAGATCAGGGATGGGGAACCCAATGTCCCTTCATCTGTATATGGACTCCAACTCCCATCAGCCTTGACCGGCATGGCCAATGGTGCAGTGATGGGAGTTGTAGTCCCCAACAGCATCAGAGGACTCTGCAGTTAGGATGGAGCAGAGTGATGCTCTGGGCTTCAGAATACAAGAATAGCCCTGGCTGATCAGGTCAGTAGCCCATCTGTTACAGCGCCCTGCTCTCACATTATTAAACCAGATGCTTAGAGACAAATCATGGCCTCCAGCGGGATGGTAGAGCATAGCCATTGTGGCCATTGAAAGCCTTTTCCATTAATTCTCTTTTAGAAGCATCCAAGGTGCTGGCTGTCGCTGCTTCCTGTGGCAGTGAGTTCCAGGGCTCAACTATGCACTGTGGGAAGAAGTATTGTCTCAGAACTGTAGCACTGGAAGGGACCCAATGGTGTAGGGGTGCAAATATCCAGAGTGTGGGGGTCAGGTGGGATTGCTATGAGGAATTCTGAAATATGGAGCAAGCCATTGTGTCAGCAATGAAAGCATTGCGTTGACTGGGTTTGAATCATTGACAATAGTTTCTGATCAAATCCCACAAGTCTCTGCACCTCTGCCATTTGCTTTCTCTACGCCTGACAGGCATGTATAAGCATTCTAAATACACAGGCCAGTTGCTTCATCCGGCATCCTGGGTCATAAAGATGATATTAAGCTTTGACGCACCTTTCCTTGGTTTTTTTAATCTTAGGGCCAGGAAATAGTTTCACATGGAGGTGACAAAGATGCCTAATCTTTCCTTGCCATCCTTCCTCTCCTGTTTACCGCTTGTTTATGACCTCCGGGTTTGCTGAATGCATTCCTCCTTTTAATCCTGTTTTATTTACCCCAGAATGTATGCATGCTTAAATTAGCTCTTTGTAGTTTTAACTCTGTAACTTTGTCCCCACGTGGAGTTTTTTGAAATGCTCAGAGGAAATCTGATTGGTTCTTACGAACACTGTGCAAAAAGTTCTTTTGTGAATAAAACGACCTGGGTCAGGGGTGGAACGATTATTATTATTATTATTATTATTATTATTATTATTATTATTATTCGCACTCCTCCCAGAGTCTTGCTGGTCAAGCCTCCTGTGTATTTTATTAATCAGAGTCCAATCCTTCCTTGCTTTGGGAACGCTACACAAAGGGTCATTTTGTTCAACCCCCTTGCAATGCAGGAATCCCAACCTTCAGCTGCCCCAGATAATCCTGCTGGCTTCTAGTGTCATGAGATCAAGAGAGAAAACTGGCCCCCTGTCCACTTCCTCCACACTGTACCTATTTAAGAACCAGCCTGGTCGCCTATGGCGAGTAGGAACTGCATGCAGGTGAGCAAGCAAGTTGGCAGAGGAACGCCAGCTCACTAACCAGGGTGGCTCCTAAGTGGTTGGGCATCAGGGCCGCCGCAGCTCCTTCTCTCAAGCGCATATCTACCACGCCTCCCAGCGGGGGCTCCTTCCCTGGGAAGTCGTTGTAGTACTGGTGGTCTGGCAGCGGTTCCTCCTCTTCATCCCAAGCGGAGCCATCGAATCCAGCCATCCTGAGGAAAGAGGGCAGGCGTTGAATGCAAGAGAAGCCCTACTGGATCAGGCCAGGGAAGCTCCCATGATGCTCAGCATCCCCACATGATCCAATCGGATGCCTTAGGGAGGGCAGACAACAGGGCACAGAGGCTATAGCCCTATCCTGCTATTAAAGGTAAAGGGACCCCTGAACATTAGGTCCAGTCGTGGCTGACTCTGGGGTTGCGGCACTCATCTTGCTTTATTGGCCAAGGAAGCCGGCGTACAGCTTCCGGGTCATGTGGCCAGCATGACTAAGCCGCTTATGGCGAACCAGAGCAGCACACGGAAACGCCGTTTACCTTCCTGCCGGAGCGGTACCTATTTATGTACTTGCACTTTGACACGCTTTCGAACTGCTAGGTTGGCAGGAGCAGGGACCGAGGAACGGGAGCTCACCCCGTCGCGGGGATTCGAACACGCCAACCTTCTGATCAGCAAGTCCTAGGCTCTGTGGTTTAACCCACAGCGCCACCTGCGTCCCTGCTATTACTACTCTGCAAACAAGTTTTATTTTGTTTTTAATAGGCAGATAACAAGATACAAGACAGCCACAGGAAAGAAGGGAGCGCTAATTGTCCTTGAAAAATCTCACCTGGTTTTTTTCCTTGGGAAAAACTGGGGCGGAAATCTTGCTTGAGTGTCCAAGGACCTAATGGCTTCTTTGCCATTAGGTATAATTTTATTTTATATACAAACAGCAGCTGAGGAGGGCTAGGTACCCACAGGTCTAAGCAAGCGTCCAGATTTAGTACAGTCCAAGGTTACATAGAATTGAAAATTTAAAAAATGGCAATGATTTTGATTTAAACCATGGAACCCTTTGTAATCACAGAACGCACGTCCTTCTCTTCTTGGTTATGTTTTCTTATCGATTCAGTAAATCACATAGCTGCATCCTTATTTTTTTTATTGACAATTGTGACAACTAACCTTTGTTTAAAATAAAGCTATTTTTTTCTTTCATTGCTGTTCTTGCCTACAATTGTTCAATAAAATATATTTGAAAAGCGGAGGGAGTCTGCTATAAAAAACAAAGAGATGCCACAGCATATAAACAGGGCGCTGGAGATTCTGTTCCTTGTCTGAATTTCAGACGGTGTGTGATTTTCCTCTGTAATCGCTATATTCTCCAACACTGTACACGCATTTAATATGTGATCCCTGATTGGTTGAGGCATGACTGGTCTAGGAAAGGGGTGGGTGGGGCCCTCCAGGTGTTGCTTGATACAACCAGCTTGGCCTTACCTGTCATGAGGGGTGACGAGCTTGGGAGGGTTCTTGAGGTACTGTTTGAAGCGCAGCTCAAACGCCTGCCCAATGGTGCTGATCACGTCCTGCGCCAGCCCCTCGGGGCACTCCAGGATGTGGCAGGCTGGGGGGGGCAGGGAGAAGCAGAATAAGGTAACAGGTCGTATCCGATCGCCGTTTAGGGTGCTCAAGAGTAGAAGCAGTGCAAAAAAACACACCCCACAATGAAATAAACCCAAGCTAACTGAAAGCGCGATAAAAAGATTGGGATGAAAAAAATCAGTTACAAATCGACGTAAATACATGTTTTGCACACACATATTATACCTATATCTATAAATTTAATGGAATCAGTCCTCCCCCTTCTTTTGGTGGGCATCTCTTTAGGCTCCCGTAGGGATCTTTTGAAACTGGATTCTATCCAAACGCGATTCCTTAGAGCCATTCTTAGGATTCCCCCCTCGGTAGCGGGTGCGGTTATGAGATTAGAGGTCGGCTGGCAAGCTCTACGGTATGTGGCCTTGAAGACGAAGCTCTGGCTATGGCTCAAGCTTTGTTTTAAACCAGTGGGTATTGCCCCCTTGATATTGAGGGACAATTTCCAATCATCGTGGGAAAGGGAGGTCATTAACGAGGTTCAATCCTGCGGATTGTCGCACCTTTACTTTGAGTCTATGACGTACAATCAAGCTAGAGCTGTGATCTCCCGGAGACTGAGTGACATTGCCAGACAAGAGGACATAGCCCAGGTAAAACCAGGGATGTTCCTAGGGGACCAGATTTTATCGGACCATACCAGCCCCCTACCCTGCAGAAATCCACTATGTGGAATACTGCAGACTTCTTACAGCGGCTAGATTATATGTCCTTGACTCTGCGATATTGTGGGGAAGGTACAGGGGAGTACCATACGCCCAGAGAACCTGTCATTGTGCCATGGGTGTGGTTGAGTCCACCGAACACATTCTCTTGACTTGCCCTTCTTATGCAGAGCTTAGACAAAATTTTATAGGCCCACTCCTATGTCAATTTAGCTTCCTACCCGGAGAAAACCAGGTCTTACACTTGCTGAATAACGTCACTAGAGCTATACCTTCCTTGGTGGCCAAATTTCTTTTTTTAGCTTTTAAGCGTCGCAAGACTATAATTGACTGTATTGATATGGGGCTATCTGTTTAGCCCATTTTAGTGTTGACTAAGTTCTAAAATCTTCCTGGATGTTTTAACTGTATTGACAAATGTACTTTTTTCTGACTGACGGTCGAATAAAAAGGTTGATGATTCAATGGAATCTAATAGCAATTAGAATCTTTTTCTCTCTCTACCCCCCATCTATTTATCTATTCATATCCAAAACAGTAAACAAAGCAAACAGCGCATGCTAACAGAATATCAACAAACAGAAGACATGTAGCTCATGAAATGTTGTCGAGCGCCATCACTGATCATTTCTCCAGCTTCTTGTAGCAGCACTAGGAGCTGCCTTCTACCAAGCCTGACCCGTTGGGTTCATCCAGCTTGGGACCGTTTACACCGGAGGTGGGGAACCTTTGGCCCACAGGCCACCAGGCCTCCCAATTTGGCCCCCACCCAAAAAACCTTGATTATTGTGATTAAAGTGCTCGCTCGTTTTTTAAAAATGCTGCTGGCGTTATTGTGAGTGTGCAGAACACGGTTGCTGGAAAAGCAGGGTGCAAATCTGTTAAACCCAGCTGAGCAGGCTCCAGGAAGCTGACCTGGCCCCAGGTAGTTTCTGGTTGGCGCAGAATGTCTTACCTCTGTGGTTGACAGGGTCTTTGGCAACGTAGGCAACATACTCGGCCGTGTCCTGGGAAGATGGGAGACTTGATAAATGCCAGATTAAAAAAGGGAGAGAGGGAAGAAGAGAAAGCACCCCACAACTACCCTTCACTGGTGCTGCTTTATTTGCTCTATCTATCTATCTATCTATCTATCTATCTATCTCCCACCTTTCTCCCTCCAGAAGCTCAAGATTGTGTAAATTGTTCCTACCTGGTTTATCCTAACAACCCTGCAAGGTAGGATTGCATGTGTGGCAAAAAGTCACAAAGTTTGCTTTCAGAACCAGTGGGAATTTGAACCTGGCTCTCCCCAGACTTCAATGCCACACCACACCAGCTCTCTGTTTCCCTGACATGAAGGAGGGTGCTGGAGGGGAGAATGGCTAGTCCAGGCATAGGCAAACTCCGGCCCTCCCGATGTTTGGGACTACAATTCCCACCATCCCTAGCTAATAGGACCAGTGGTCAGGGATGATGGGAACTGTAGTCCCAAACATCTGGAGGGCCGGTGTTTGCCTATGCCTGGGCTAATCAACGGATCTAGCAACTGGGGTGCAGCGGAATGAATATAGTCAGGGCTGCATGGAGTCTGTGCTTGAAGATCCTAAAATTTCCACAGAATGCATTACTGGAATTCTGCAACCTGCATAAATTATGCGAACGGCGTTAATCTGCATAATTTATACAGGTTCTGCTAGCCACAGGGAGAGTCTATGCGTGGCTCACATGCAGAGAGGATGGTAAAGGTAAAGGGGTAAAGGGACCCCTGACCGTTAGGTCCAGTAGCAGACGATTCTGGGGTTGCGGCACTCATCTCGCTTTACTGGCCGAGGGAGCCGGCGTACAGCTTCCGGGTCATGTGGCCAGCATGACTAAGCCGCTTCTGGCAAACCAGAGCAGTGCACGGAAACGCCGTTTACCTTCCCGCCGGAGCGGTACCTATTTATCTACTTGCACCTGACATGCTTTCGAACTGCTAGGTGGGCAGGAGCAGGGACCGAGCAACGGGAGCTCACCACCGTAGCGGGGATTCAAACCGCCAACCTTCTGATCGGCAAGTCCTAGGCTCTGTGGTTTAGACCACAGCACCACCTGCGTTCCTGGGAGAGGATGGTACTCAACTAATTTTCTGTGCAAGGATTAGCATTAATGCAGGAGGTTTCCCCCCATGTGCATCCCACGCCGTCTCCAGAAACCCCAGAACAAGGTTAGGGGGCAAACCAGGGAGCGGGGAGAACATTCTGCCAGCGAAGGAGAAATCCTTAGCCCTGTGTTGAAAACAACCCATCCACAAAACCCTCTTGACACTCACCGGATCCCCTCCGGATGCAAAAGAAATTGATTGCATATGATGGTTGGCGATGATCTAAACAATGGAAGGGAAGGAAGAAGGAAAAATGAGACGCAAAGCACAGCAAAAAAACACAAAACGAACTTCCTCCCCGCCCCTTCCCACCCTCATGAAATTCTTACAGTAAAGTCAAGCTCTCCTGGATTATGGGAGTGCCAGATTTTAGCTCCCCAAGGCGGACTTCTCCACCCTGATGCCCTGGCAAGGACTGGAGGGACGCTGGCAAGTGGGCACCAGGGGAAGGGGGGCAGTGGTCTGTGGGGACCTGTACCAGCCAGGAGGCAAGAATCAGAGGCAGGAGAAGGGCTGGGTGCTTCTCCACCCTCCGCTGAAGGACTGTCGCCCAGAACCAGGAGAGAGCTGAATCAGGAAGAGCATCCACACAGGCGCAATCTCTGGCTAAGTGCTCACAGCCCATTAGGGGAAGGTATATAAACTGGTGGAGGGGGAGTCGTCCCCAGTTGCTGCCAACGCCCCCTAGAGTGATGACCTGGGAATACAGTCATACGTCATGTTACGTTTTTTTCAGGTTGTGTCCCGCAGCGACCCGGAAGTACTCGAAAGGTTTACTTCCGGGTTTCGCCAATCACACTTTGCGCATGCGCAGAAGACCATATCATGCCACGCACCTGCGCAGATACAGCGCTTCAGGTTGCGGGCTTTTCATGTTGCGAACGGGCCTCCGGAACAGATCCCGTTCGCAACCAGAAGTGCCACTGTAGCTGCCTAGATGCTAGATTGCTGTGTGCAAGTATTCAGAGCCATAGAAGCAACATTAGACAATAAAGAGTTAATTCTCTGTTGTGCACATTCCGTGTCCGGGAAGCAACCCTGACGTGGCTGGCATGGCCAATGGTTGATGGCCGTTGTGGCCTAGCTGTAGGTGGAAGGGATGCAAGTTCCCCTTCCCCACATTGGAAGAAGATAGAAATGGGATCAGTGAATTAGCTTAGAGAAGGCAAACAGCGGTCCAGTTCAGGGATAGGGAACTTCTGACCCTCCAGATGTTGCTGGGCTCCAATTCCCATCAGCCCCAGCCAGTGGTCAGGAACAATGAGAGTTGGAGCCCAGCAATGCCTGGCGGGTTCCCTCAGCCGTGCCTTAGATGCATGTCCCAGCCAATCAGGGATCACGCATTAAATGCATGTAAAGCAGATGTTGCTGGACTAGCATGGCCAACGGTCAAGGGGCAAAGGGAATGGTAGACCAGCAACATCTGGAGGGTCACAACCTGCAAGGAGGAAGGCTGTCTAAGCCCACGATCCTCAACACCCGTCCGTCAAGTATTCATCCTAGACAGTGTGTCCCTGAGGAGGAGGAGGAGGAGGAGGTTGGGAGGGAAGATATCTCCTCACCTGTTTACAGTCAGACGCCATGAGGTTGAGGCTGCTGGTGGAGATGGTGAGCGTGATTGGCATGCCGGCAAACTTCAGGTTGCTCTTGCCGAGGATGGAGTTCAAAGAGCGGCCGCAGGGCTGTCAAGAGGGAGAGAGACGCACCCCAAGGACGTTAGCAGCAGCACCGTCTGGAGAAGACCGGGATTGAACCTGGGACTTTCTGTGTGCAAACCACATGCTCTATCACGGAGCGATGGCCCTTCTCCGTAAAACACCCCAGGATTGCCGGGGATTGAACCCGGGGACTTCTACAGGCCACTGAGCTATGGGGCCTGAAACAGGGCTGGCTTAACCAATCAGCAAAATAAGCACGTGCTTAGGGCATCAAGGGAAGTATACTGCATAAATTTTCTATTGCCTGATTTCTAACATTAACCATCACAAATTGCCCGGCTGCGTGTTCCATTTTCTCAGTTGAAGCATATTAAAAATCCCAGCAGAACTACTGTGCAACAAAGCAGGCTGGATGCCTTACCTCTACTAAGTACAGAAGCAGATGTGTTACGTAAGGATCTGATCAAAGGCTTTGCAATTAGAAAAAGCAGGAGAAGATTTTTCAAATGTGAATCAAGTGGAAGTATACGAAAACAAACATCGTTTCCCATCTTGCCATAGGTTTCGTTTCATTTCGAAAAATCAAAAAATTATTTTACGGTTTATTATTGTTTCTGTTTTGAATTAGATCTATGGGGGCACCAAAACCTTTTAAGTGCTATGGGCCTCTAAAGGTTTCCATCCAGCCCTGGAATGAAATCTGAAATCCTGGAGATCTGCTGCCGGCCAGTGCGGACAATACTAAGCTAGGTGGACCAATGGTATGGCTCAGAATAGGGCAGGCTCTATTTAAAAGCAGCTGCTTGTTCAAAACCATGAGGACTAGGATCTTTATTTCTGTGTATCTGTGTTCCTAAAACCCAAGATTATTCGGGAACAGTGACTGGGGAGTGGGAGGCCCACAGTAGGCGGAGCCAGAGCCAAGGACCCCTGGGATTGGCTGTTAAGTAAGGCAGGTGACAGGGCTGGGCAGAGAACCCTGCTTGAACCCCTGGAGAGCTGCTGCCAGCCAGTGCAGACATAACTGAGTTGGAAGTCTTGGCAATCAATCAATCAATCAATCAGCTTCTTATATGTTCCTAAGAGATCAGGGAGAAGGGTGCACAGCGGGAGGAGGCAAGAGCGAGCCTGGGAAGGGCAGAAGGAACAAAAGGGAGATGGGCTGATGACCAAACGGCCCCCTCACCTCCCCACCCTGCGCATGCCCCTCCACTTTCCTCCGCGTCCATTAGACGGGCTGTTATGGTTATCTATTGATCAGCCTCGCCTGCGCCGGGCCTTTATTGCAGCAACCCGGTCCCCATTTCCCAGCCTGAGGGGGAAAGGGGGGGCCGAGGCTGGAGGCCTCAAATCAAATCACGCACAGACACATGTGCAAGCTTTCCTGAAAAGCACGCGCGGCTCTCACCCGTCTCGCACTCTGGGAGTGTTGCTGTTCCAGCTGGGGTGTGCTGAACACATCCTCGCACCAGCTCCTTCTACCCAAGTCACAAGCCCTTAAGAGTTATTCTGCCCTCTGTGGTTGGTTTTGCCTTGCTTGCTTGGGGGATCTTCGCACAGACTACTAGGCCTTCTTCAAACTACAGATTTAAACCACCGCAATGCCAATATAAACAGCCACGGCTTCCCCAAAGGTATCTGACATTTTTAAGGGTGCCTCAGATCGTTAGGAGACCCAGCCCACTTTTGTTGCCCTCCCAGAGATAAAAATTCTCAGTGGGGGTTTTCCCCCCATTTCAGGAAAATGGTGATAGGTTAAAAGAACAGACATTTTTACAAGTTGCACCCTTGAATATGTGAAATATTGTAGGGTGCTCCCAGAATCATACCCTGATAGACTCGAGCAGTTGTAACACACACTCACTCTCTCTGCTGCAGTATACTATATCCACGCACTGGATATAGAGAGTGGATTACCACTGGATTACCGCGGAAGGCTGTCTTGCGTGAGGAATCCAATTTGTAGCTGCACACGAGGCAACATACAGTCTGGCAAGATTTTATTAAAGCTTTTTCGTGATACAGTTAAGATAAAGGAAACTAATCCAAATAAAAATAAAAAAGCAGAGAAAGAGAAAACGCAGCGTTCTCTCTCAAAAGGAGCTCTCAACCCTTGTCTCACACAGAAAGCGGTGCGCCGTCCCAGCTCTCACCTGGGAGCTTTTCTTTTTCTTTTCCCTTACTTGCCAATTCCCAGAGTGGTTTAACAATCAAGCCCGTTTCCTAGAGACCTCTGGGAATTGTAGCGCTGGGAGAGGAAGAGGAAAGCTTCCTAACAACACTCAGCACCCATAATGAGCTGCAGCTCCCAGAATACAGTAGTACCTCGGTTTAAGAACAGTCCTGTTTACGAACGATTTGCTTTATGAACTCCGCAAAACCGGAAGTAGTTTCCTGGTTTGCGAACTTTACCTCGGTCTAAGAACGGAAGCCGAACGGTGGAAGGGCACTGGCAGCGGGAGGCCTCATTAGGGAAAGCGCGCCTTCAGTTTAAGAACGGTTTCGGTTTAAGAATGGACTTCCGGAACGGTTTAAGTTCATAAACCGAGGTACCACTGTATTTTGGGGGAAAGCCATGATAGTTTCAAAGTGGCGTCGCAGCTCTTGAGATGTACAGGGCGAATTTTGACCACAGAGAGCCAAAGAGAAAAACAATGAAGTATTCTCTGTCCACCTCACCTTTCTCCTGCGAACGGCTCCCTTGGCACCAGGCACAGCTTCGCAGACTAGGCCAATAGCCTCCCTGGAGGAAGAGGAGAGAAATGAGAGATGGGTGTATAGAATCTTAGAATTGTAGAAACTAGAAGGGACCAGGAGGCTCATCCATCCCCCTAAAATGCAGGAATCTCAAGTATATACTGGCAAAAAATGGCAGACGAGCTGACCTGAACCCTCACCCGTTTTCTTTCACTCAACTGCCCTGTTGGAACAGGACAAAGACCTGCCATCCTGTTGAGCAGCCTGTTTTCCCAGCGTGGGCCAAGAACCCTGACTTCTTTAGATGAAGGGCGGTATATAAATTAATTAATTAAGAGGCTGTTGGACCAGACGGGCTGCAAGGGCTCTTCCCAGGTTCTTAGGACTCTCTACCTTTGTCGTATTGTTATGTCAGGTGCGCATTGGCTCAACCGATCGCTCCCGGTGCAGAAGCACTGTGGAATTGCCCGTTGTTAAGTGAGGGCACATGGGGCGCGGGTGGCGCTGTGGGTTAAACCACAGAGCCTAGGGCTTGCTGATCAGAAGGTTGGTAGTTCGAATCCCCGCGACGGGGTGAGCTCCCGTTGCTCGGTCCCTGTTCCTGCCAACCTAGCAGTTCGAAAGCACGCCAGTGCAAGTAGATAAATAGGTACCGCTCCGGCGGGAAGGTAAACGGCATTTCCGTGCACTGCTCTGGTTCGCCAGAAGCGGCTTAGTCATGCTGGACACATGACCCGGAAGCTGTACGCCGGCTCCCTCAGCCAATAAAGCGAGATGAGCGCCGCAACCCCAGAGTCGGCCACGACTGGACCTAATGGTCAGGGGTCCCTTCACCTTCAAGTGAGGGCACCTCTGGATGAGAAGCTGCCCTGTCGCTGCTCTGTTTCCCTTGCCCAGCAGGCTATGTTGCCAGCCACCCGAGAGTCGAGAGGTTTCTAAACACACTCGCACGCCACACATCCGCTGGTCACCCTTCCACGCAAGCGAGAGCTCAAGGATGCCTTCCGGGCAGGAAAGAAAACCCAAAGAGGATGCAAAGCAAGGCAGATTGGGGTGTGTGTGGCCTGAGGAGGGGTGTGTGGTCCCCAGGGCCGGCTAAAGAGCCACATGTGGCCCCTGCAGGCAGCCCGCGCACACACAAACACACACAGTGTATTTGTGTTTTGTTTGTGTGTGTTTGTGTGTTTCTCGGCTCCTTGGTAGCAGAGCAAGGATGGAAGAGGACGTGGGGGGAAGAAATCGAGCGAGAGCTGTTAATATTTGATGATGCTGTATAAACGCTTCCTGTCTTTAGCGGATTAAATTTTTTTTTTATTAAAAAAACAACAACAACGCCGGCCGCTGATGGCAGGCTTGGGGCCTGGCTGCTGAAGCCTTTCCATCTCCTGCTGGCTGCTCCCTCCGGTCACCTTTTTCCAGACCCTG
This sequence comes from Podarcis siculus, assembly GCA_034642415.1. Classification (NCBI taxonomy): domain Eukaryota; kingdom Metazoa; phylum Chordata; class Lepidosauria; order Squamata; family Lacertidae; genus Podarcis; species Podarcis siculus. Next base: position 27,329,576 of record JAXCMG010000019.1, on the reverse strand, counting down.
CGTCTGCCTGGTAATGGACAGGCTTACAGTGCAAACACACACACGCCTCTCTGCTCCCCCTCCAACTCAGCTTTAACTATTTCCTGCTGCTGCTACGGATATGAGCTGGAGCAGCCTGCCTCTCTGCTGGCCTCTGCAGCCCGTTTTGGCTTCCCAAGGCCAGAGTGGCTGGGGCAAGCCAATCAGATGGGCGGAGTACAAATAATAAAATTATTATTATTATTATTATTATTATTATTATTATTATTGAGTCTTGGGTATTACAGATCCGGTTCTTGGGATTTAATTAACAGGGGTGGGGGAGACGCAGCTTATTTTGCTGCACCAAGGGCCCAGTTTGCATCTGATGCAGATGCACCACAGAATGACTTGGCAGCACCTCGCCCAGAGACACAACAGGTAGCCTCCTTTAATGGTGGGCGACTCTACAGCATTTCTGCACTGGGACAACAGGTTGAGCTGATGACAAGGCATTACAGAATTATTTGGCCCCCAGCAAAGCCTGGTTGGAAGGACAGTGTTCCATCCAGAGGCACAACAGGCAGCCTCCCCGGACAGTGGGTAATTCCACAATGTTTCTGCATTGGGAGTGACTGATTGAGTCAATACACAGCTGATGTAGAGGCGCCACAAAATCGGCTCCCCAACAGGTGCCGGATGGCAGGAGGAAACCCGGGGCAGGAACTCATCCAGAGATACAACAGGCAGCCTCCTCTGAGGGCAGGAAAGACTATCGGATCACACCGTCAAGCTAAATGACCTCCACCGAGAAAATGCACACTGGAAGGAGGCAAACACAAAGCAGCAACTCATGCAGAGACACATGAGACATGTGTCTTGATCGTCTCAATGCTCCCCAGTACGGTGCAGAGATACAGCAGAATTCTGTACACACACACAGAGGCAGATATGGAAAGGAAATAAACCCAGAGCAGCAACTCGCACAGAGACACAACGGGACACACCCTCTCAAAGCTTACAGCGTTTCTGCTTTAGGAGTTAGTGAGTGACAGGAGCGAGGCAGCAGTCAATCACCCAAGTGAGTTGGAGTTAACTCTTTATTAGCAAAAAACAGAGTCTGTGTCGGGCTTAATGAGAACAGCAACTCATCTTGCCCCCATGAAGCAGTTGCAGAGACTGAAGGTTCCTGCCTTCTCACAGCTGCCTAAGCCCCCTCCTCCCCAGGGTTTTTCCCCAAGCAATCGGAGACTGAGCGCCTGCATGCAGCCAACCTCTCCTCCGCTCTTTTCATGCCCCTTCTGGTTCTGGGAGACAAGTGGGGAAGGGAGCCTGTTGCAGGAGACACCTGTGAATCTTCACCAGCCTGACTTATCTCCGCCTCTTGGCCTCCCTCATCCCACTCTCCTGACTCTGGACTCCTCTCTGCCACTGACTCTCCCAGCTCACTAAACCCTGTGACCTCTTCCTTTTCCGACACCTCCTCTTTCTAGTCTTCTCCCTCTGACCACTTGCATCGTCACCCCACCACCAATCCCAGGGCTCTGAGCCTTCTTCCTGAGCCTTCTTCCTTCTTCCTTCCCCAGCTGGTTCCTCCCACCGTTCCTCTGCATCCAACCAGTCGGTGACCCTAAGTGATTGACTGCAGCCTGTGCGGTGGCACAACATAACTATTCCATCCGACCTCCCCTGCCCCCCCCCTGGTCTCCGGATGACTGTGCAGCTCACCTTGTGACTTGAGTCCTCGTGTTGAAGTCGAGAGCCCGCATGGATTGGAGAACTTCCACGCAGCCCATGTACTGATGGGAGAAGGAAGAATGGGAGAGCCTGTTAGGTCCCAAAGTCCCCTCTGTTCTCATTCACCCTCATCCCCATCACCCAGATATTATGAATCAATTATTCCACCTCCACCCTGCTCACCTCCCCGTTTATTCCTAAGGGAACACGAGGACAAATAGGGCCCCTGGAAGACTTCCAAGCTCCAGTATTATCCTTGTTAGTCATCACCACAATCACTGAATTTATTTTCTGTCCTCCGCCAGCAGGTCCCAGGGAGGGCGCCAACAATTTAAAGCCAAATGCAGCTGCAGGAATAGGGCGATGGGCCCCGGAAACAACCATCTTAGGGGTCAAAGGCTGTATAGTGGAAATGCCAGAGGCTCACTCCTCTGCAGGGAGGAAATTCTAGAACTTAGGGGGCTGCCACAGAGAAGGCCCAGTTCCAGGCCACCTCCTATCGTACAGCGAGCCAGCAGTAAATCACACCGAAGTTGGAGCTCACTCTTTATTAGTAAAAACACAGTCTTTACTGGTTGGCAGTCAGGCCTAGTGAGCACAGCAGCTTATCCCTGGTCGGTCTTCTCCCCATGAATCAATTGCCCAGACTGAAAGTCCCTGCCTCCCCCCCAGCTGCCTAAGTCCCCTTCTCTTTCCCCAAGCAATCAGAAACTGAGCCTGCATGCAGCCTGCCACTGCTCTGCTCTTTTCATGCCTCTTCTGGTTCTGGGAGACCAGGCGGGAAGGGAGCTTGTCGCAGCGGGATGGGGAGACACCCGTGACTCCTCACCAACCCGACTCATCTCTGAAGTGGGTAGAGGAACGGATGCGAATTGTACCTCTGTGCAGTGAGCTAGTTTCTACACCCAGAGAAACAAACACACACCCACTCTGTATCCTTCATCTGGATAAAGCAAACCCAGCTCCCATGACCTCACACACACAGCAGAGCCTGTGAGAAAGAGCCTCTCCTGGTCCTGATCACAAAGTGGTGTTTCCAGCTGGTTAGCAACACAGGAAGCTGCCTTGGACCATTGGGTCCATCCATCTAGCTCAGTAGTGTCTGCACTGTCCGGCAGCAGCTCTCTGGGGTTTCAGAAAAGGAGTCTCTCCCAGCCCTGCCTGGGACCTTCTGCAAGCAAGGCAGGTGCTCTGCCGATTGAGCCGCAGCCTTTCTGTTGCTGCTCGTGGAACAGGCCGCAGGAGAGATCCGTTGGCACAATCGCCAGCTGGGATGAAGAACCGACAGCAAGGAGGGCGGAAGGGGCAAGCAGCTGGCACACGATGTGCCACTGGGCACCTGCCAGGCCGGCTGTGCGCGGTGGGAAGACACAAAGACTTCAGCGACGCCAGCGAGGCGAGGCTACCAGTATGAGTCAGAGAAGGGGAAGTGGCAAGGCAAGTGTTGCTCGCCAGACCCTGTCTCTGAATGCTCTCAGGGCACTGTTCCGTCTTCCAATCCTCTGCCACCGTCCCAGGCGCTCAGAGGCAGCAAACTTGTCCTCTTGCAGAGTCTCCACCCTACGGAGTAGGTTAAGCCAAGGACGCTTAAGGCTCGGGCTCTGTAGCGGAGCGGCGATTCGGAAAACAGGACGCTGCCTTGCACAGAGTCAGATCAGATGTTCATCCAGCTCAATACTGTCTACCCTGACTGGCAGCAGCTCTCCAGGGTTTCAGGCAGAGGGGGACATAGCCAGCCCTACCGGAAGATGCCGGGGATCAAACCTTCTGCAAGCAAAGCAGATGCTCTGCCCCTGAGCTATGGCCTTGCTTAAAAATAACCGTAAGATTCCAGTCCTCATGATGCTGAATCAACAGGAACACATTGGTCCATCGAGCTCAGCACTGTCAACACTGACTGACAGCGGCTCTCCATGGTTTCAGGCAGGGCACCTTTGCCAGCCCGATGTGGGGATGGCAAGAATTAAACATGGGACATTCTGCAAGCCAAGCAGGTGTCCTGCCACCAAGCCGCAGCTGCCTCCAAGACATCAGTCTTGAAACGGACCCTGGAGATCACAGCAGGACGCAGGCAAGGAGCATGAAAGGAGGCGTTCCCCTGGGTGGGTTGCAGGGGTTTGCGTGTGAATTTGTTTCCGCATAAATCCAAAAGGATATAAGGGCAGGGGGAGGAAAAGGGGGGGGGTGTTGGAAAACCGGACCCCTTCCTGTGTTGTACCAGCAATGGAGGTCGAGAAAACATGGATTGGAGACCCGGATCTGGACTCTAGTCCTCCTACCGCTCACCTTCTCCCGTTAAGGGTACAACCAATCGTTCTCTGTACAGAGTCGGCACTGGGGCACCGAGGGCAAAGACACCCCCAGTGACACGGCTGTGAGCCCCTCACCAGACAAAGGTTTCAGTGAAGCTCAAGTCCAGGGTTGGGGGAAAGGTGCAGTGTGGCGTCAGAGGTTAAAAGGAGTCTGGGTAGCAGCAGGACACCTGCTCTGTATGCAGAAGGTGTATTGGGTTCAGTCCTCAGCATCTCCAGGTAGGGCTGGGGAAATACCCTGGAGAGCTGCTGCCGGTCAGTGTAGACAATCCAAAGTGAGATGGACGAGCTTGCTATAAGGCTGCTTCCTATGTTCCTATTGAATCAGAAACATGAGGACTAGAATCTTGGTTTATTTTCAGAGAAAGGGCAACAGCTCCGTGGTAAAGCACCTGCTTCGCTTGCAGAATGTCTCAAGTTCAATCCTCAACGGCACCTCTGGGTAGGACTGGGGAAAATACCCCTGCCTGAAACCTTGGGAGCTGCTGCCAGCCAGTGACAATACTGAGCTTGGTGGAGCAATGGTCTGACTCGACGGTTTGGACTCAACTTCAGACCACGCAATGGGGGAACAGCAAGGTATGCACTCTGCACGCCATCAGGGGAACGTTTATTTAGCATTTCTGGTTGTGCTTTACACGCAAGGCAGCCTGTTCCTTTCACTAGAGCTGGGCCAAACACCAGCCAGACATTGCGATACAGTGATACACCGCAGCGTTGGAAAGCAGTGGGAGGAACAAGCTGCGTTGGGCCCGGCCCCACGAGGCACCAAGGTGAAACCGCCTCAACTTCCTTGGCAGGAGCCGCGACAATATCAGCCTTGTGGGGCTCGTTCCTCCAGGAAGGCAGGAGTCCTTCCACCACCAGCACCCAGCGCGCCAAGGGAAAAATAGGCTCCATCAGCCACAGCACCTCGCAGCTTATTCCTTCCTCGGTTTGAGGGCCAAAGCGCAATGGAGCCTTCACCTGGTGGTTTATCGTGGGTGAAAGTATTGTTCTTGGGGGACTGGGGCGGGCTGGAGGACTCCCTGGTACTGAATGGGATAACTGTGCCCCTGAAGGACCAGGTGCACAGCCTGGGAGTCATTTTGGACTCACAGCTGTCCATGGAGGCACAGGTCAGTTCTGTGTCCAGGGCAGCTGTTTACCAGCTCCACCTGGTACGAAGGCTGGGACCCTATCTGCCTGCGGACTGCCTCGCCAGAGTTATCTCCCGCTTGGACTACTGCAATGCGTTCTACATGGGGCTACCTTTGAAGGTGACCAGGAAACTACAACTAATCCAGAATGCGGCAGCTAGACTGGTGACTGGAAGTGGCTGCTGAGACCATATAACACCAGTCTTGAAAGACCTACGTTGGCTCCCAGTACGTTTCCAAGCACAATTCAAAGTGTTGGTGTTGACCTTTAAAGCCCTAAATGGCCTTGGTCCAGTATACCTGAAGGAGCGTCTTCTCCTGCCCGGACGCTGAGGTTCTGACGGTTTCCTCATTGCAAGAAGCAAAGCTATAGGGAACCAAACAGAGGGCCTTCTCGGTAGTGGCGCCCGCCCTGTGGAACGCCCTCCCATCAGATGTCAAAGAGATAAACAACTACCTGACATTTAGAAAACATCTGAAGGCAGCCCTGTTCAGGGAAGTTTTTAATGTGTGACATTTTAATGTATTTTTAATCTTTGCTGGAAGCCGCCCAGAGTGGCTGGGGAAGCCCAGCCAGATGGGCGGGGTACAAATTATAAATTATTATTATTATTACAGTGCTCAGACCCTCAAACCAGTCCTGGGCGATGTATCAAGACATCACCAAGACCTACCATTTACCTGGGGCAGGTGGGTGGGTGGAACGACCTTCCTGCCAGATAATCTCAGCTCCCAAGCAGCCTGCGGACAGTGCGAAGATGCAGAGGTGCACACCTGGACCAGCAGCAATGGGCTGACCAATCCCTGGACTCCGCCAAACCACAGAGGGATGCCCCCAGCCTCCCAAAGCGGAGATCTGGGGCTGGCGGTCATCACAGCCAGAAGCTTGGAAGGGGGGCGGGGGAAGTGGAAGAGGAATGCTGGCCGACTCGGTGCGCCTGGCGCATGTGCGCTGTGGCCCGGGGGATGGACGCTCGGGCGCACACTTGTCAGAAGCAATCATGTGGCAGAGCAGAAGACCCGGGACAGATGCCTGCCGGGGAGGCCACACCGTCGCAGCCATGGCTGGCAGCCTCTGTGGGGAGAAAAGGGCGAAAGGGGCTGTGTGTCCCCCCCCCTCATTTCTGCACAAAGAGGCCAGAGTAAGAGGTGGCCCCTGCTCAGGATTCTCTGCAGCGCTGCCTTTCTTGGGAGACGGGGAGGAGGGCTGAAGGGAACAGCAGGAACTCTCCTTGGTGGTCTTTTCAACAGCTTGCGACTCAAAATGACAAGTTAAGATAGGAAGCTGCCTCATACAGAGACTCAGATCACTGGTCCATCTGGCTCAATGCTGTCTACACTGGCTGGCAGCAGTTCTCTGGGGTTTCAGGCACGGGATACTCCCTGCTCCACCTGGAGATGCAGGTAACTGAGACCATCAGTGTGTGAGGCACGTGCTCCGTGTTCGAAGTTATCCAGGCGCATTTTGCACCTGGCTTTCAACCACTTGCAACCAAGTGAGGATGCCTGGATGGTGCCTGACATCTCCGCCATCTGTAGACCCTTGGATCTGGACTGTTTTCACACACTAACACCCCATCCTGTAGAATTCTATCAGTTATATTTTATCTGCACAATCAGAATGAATTTCTGGAACCAAAATGCTTTTTCTGTGCAGCCTGAGCACGAGCAGTCACCGTTAAGAAAAAGGGGTCGGAATAGGCCAATATACATGTGGACTGTCCCTGGATCAAGTGACTTTTCTTCTTTAAGTTCTCAAAGCTCTTAACCTAGCTCAGGGTTGACATCTGAACTGGCCAGATGTTTAGCTGAGACTCAATCACAGTCAGTCAATCATCTGAAAAACAAGACTTTAGAGCCGTCTTGCCCCAAAATGGCAACTAGACGTTACGTTTTGGCGACTGCAACCTTGGTTTAAGGAGCCATTCGTTGCCTAGCTTGTATATCTGAGTTTCTAACGCTGCATGTGCTCCCTGAGCCAAGTTACAGCCCTGCCTCTGAAAAGGAACAGGAAGATTCTAGTCCTCATGATTCTACCTGGAGATGCTGGGGACTGATGCAGCAGGTTGCTTTCCTCATAGCAGTGATGCCCTGACCTGCATTGTATAGATATAGGAAGCTGCCTTATACAGTCAACCTAGCTCTGTACTATCGATACCAACTGGCAGTGGCTCTCCGGGGTTTGGGGCAGGGGACATTCCTGGAGACAACCCTTGGGGATTGGATCTGGAACTTTCTGCATGCAAAGCAGTGGTTCCACCTTCAAGCCACTGTCCTCCTAGGAACCAAGAAAGATGCGAAGCCGAATTCAAAAGCTGCCTCATACAGAATCGCACCATTAGATCATCTAGGTCATTACTGTCTGTGCTGAATGGCAGCAGCTGCTCTCTAGGGCTTCAGAAGGGACAGTTCCCCCCCAGCCCTACCCAGAGATGCCATTGGGGCCTTCTTTCTCCACGCAGAGTCAATGTTCTGCTGCGGAGCGACAGCCCTCTCCCAACTTATGTAGGTCATGCACGCCCTCTCTCCACGTGGAAGCACCTACCCTGTTCCCAGCTATGGAAAAGAGGCTTTCTGTATGCTCTGGAGAGACGCTGTTTTCTTAGCTCAAGAGGCACTGCCAACACACACACACAAACACACAGGCGTACTTCAGCAAAGTATGTCCCCTGCACATTAGGTCTTGGCAGCTGGAGACCCCCAAGATCAAATCCGAGGCCCTCTCTCAGTGGGATCAACTATCCCCCCCACCCCACAGCAACAGAGGGGCGTGTGAAAGCGGGGAAAGGCAGCTATGGCCAATCAGTGCACCCCAAGTAACATGCTGAACTAGGAAGGGGAGAAAAGCTCTTGGCCCACTTTCCCGTACTGACCCTGCTAGTTGCCAACCAGCGGCTCCATGGTGGGCTGGCCCCTCCACGTGTCACTGGACTCTGACCCCTTTCGATCCCGGCCAGCCCAGCCAGATGGGAGTTGGAGTCCAGCCACATCTAGAAGACCACTAGGTTCTCCATCCCCGGCCGAGATACGCATCCCAACCAATCAGGGTTCCCAGCGACTGGGAGCTGCTGCCAGACCGCTGCACCCACAAATGCCTTGAACTACCTACCGCCCGCCACGATCGCCGCTCACTTACCCGGACGAGGTAGGAGACTCCGGGGCCCATCACCTTGTCGTCCGGGTGCAGCCAGCCCCGGCTGGGCTTGTTGACGAAGCTGCCGTGCCGTGTCCACTCGTCTCCCCCCAGCTGGCCGCCTTCCACCCGCATCCTCTTGGCGCAGCCCAACTTGTTCATATCCTGGGAATAGAGACCGACAGTCCCCGCTGAGTCCGGGAAGGGAGTCGAGGCAGCGACGGGAGTGAGGGGGGGAGGAGGAGGAGGTGGCGGTGGTGCCGCTGGCGGCGGATGCTCCCCAGAGCTGCCCGACTCCTTGGAGAAGGCACGGAGGCTGAGCAGGGTGGCCGGGTTGGCGAGCTTCAGGTTGGCCATCTTGGGGAAGAAGGAGCACAGGGTGGTGGGGCTGTCTTCCGACTCGGAGGACAGCTCGCCCAGGGGGAGCATGGGGCTCAGCGAGGAGGAGGACAGCGAGCTGGGCAGGGAGGGGGCTGCCACCAGGGGGTCCACGGGAGAGTCCCCATCGGCCGCCACAGAGCCCTCCTCCAGGGAGGAAAGGGAGTCATTGCGCAAATGGTTGTATTTGCTTTTTTGTAGCAGATCCATGCCCCGAACCGGCGGAGGAGACGGGACGAAACCAAGCCGCCGGGGGGCGGGGGGAAAGAAAGAAGCAGGAGATGGCGAGGGTGTGCAGCCCCGACACCAAACTCAGGAGCCCACGAAAGTCAGAACGGATCCAAGCGAGGCGACTCCTGTCCGGCCCCCTCTAGGCATGGCTGCGGAGAAGAGAGGTGTTGGCACAAGAAGGGCAGCGGAAGTGGGGACACTGTGCCACAGGTGAAAGACCGTCGTCGTCGTCACAGGGCGCAGACGTTGCTCCGTGCCCCCCGCCCCCTGACAACGCCGCCAGATGACCAGCGACCCTTGGACAGCTTTGCTGCGCTTGAGAGGAAGAGGGAGAGGCCGCCGGCTAGTCCCTGAGGCCGGAGCGATGGCCGGGAGGGAGGAGTGGCTGGCACACGCCCTGGAGAGCCGTCACGCCACCTGTGGAACGGCCGCCCTGCCCCGGGGCCGCCTGCCAAAGGTCCTGTCACGTCCTCCTGGCCACAGGCACCCCACGCCCTGCCAGCAGGTCTCACATAGCCCAGGAGAGAAAAAGAAAGACAGCTGAGATGCAGACAGCAGCCGACGACGTCCAGAACGGCAGGATGCTCCGGTCTCGAGCTCGCCTGCAGCTCCGCTGAACCGATGCGCAACGTATATAGATGTATTTGAAAAGGAGAAAAATTATTATCCAAGAGCAGGGAGGCCCTGGAGCACCTTCCAGCTGGGCCCAGCTTGGCAGGGAGCGGAGAGGTGGCGCGGCCACAGGGTCTGCCAGGAACGCGAACAAGGCTCCTCTGTGAAGTCACGGGAGCCCACGTGTCAATCAGTGGGCAGACGCCGGCCTGCCTCTCTCGGAGAGATGCGAGGTCTGGGAACACGCCGGGAGCCGAAGAGGAGGGGAGACGGGTGGTGGCCCCCCTGCACCAGGCTGGTCAAAGGGGCGAAGGCGGAATCCGAGTCCCCCTTGCTTTCGGGAACCAGGAGGCAGCCCCGATCTGGGCTCTTCTCCCCACACCTCCTCCTCCCCTCTTCCCGGCTGCAGTCGCTGCTGCTGCTGCTTCCAGAGCAGAGAGAAGCTAATTGCTACCGCATCCTGCTCGCAATCTCTGCTGGGCTCTAAGTGACTGCGGCTCCCGTTCTGGGGAAGAGGCGGGTGCGGGCGGGTAGGGGGGGTGCGGTGGAATGAGAGAGAGAGAGAGAGAGAGAGAGAGAGAGAGGCCAAGCCCCCACTGCCAATGGTAGGGCAGTGCTGACTCACAAGAGCTTGGCTTCTGCCCCCCCCCCAATGTGCGGAAAGGAAGACAAGGCATCTGTATAATAAAATGCGGAGGGAGGGAGGTGGGGCCTTGTGGGGGGAGAGAGCCGAGCGGCAGCACACAAACACTTGTGAAAATCAAGGTCAGTGGTTGCACAGGGAAGCGAAGGGAGGTTTTTCCGGCAGCTAGGCTGAAGGGGGTGGGGTGGGAAGAGTGCGGGGGGGGGGGGGGAGGCAGGAGACAGGCAGGAAGAGCAGGGGGTGAAGAGGAGAGAATGGGGACCGGTTGCAGAGCAAGGTGGTTAGGGGCCACTCCGCATCTGAAGCCACACTCCTGACTTGACATCACCTCTGGTTTTGCATGGAGTTCTTTATGGCCTAGGAGATCCCACCCTCCCTCTTTCTTAGTTAACACTTTAGGATATAAAAGTTGACACTTTACTCTGCAAGGTAAAGGTAAAGGTAAAGGGACCCCTGACCATTAGGTCCAGTCGTGGCCGACTCTGGGGTTGCGGCGCTCCTCTCGCTTTATTGGCCGAGGGAGCCGGCGTACAGCTTCTGGGTCGTGTGGCCAGCAGGACTAAGCCGCTTCTGGTGAACCAGAGCAGCACACGGAAACGCCGTTTTACCTTCCCGCCAGAGCAATACCTATTTATCTACTTGCACTGGCGTGCTTTCGAACTGCTAGGTTGGCAGGAGCTGGGACCGAGCAACAGGAGCTCACCCTGTAGCGGGGATTCGAACCGCTGACCTTCTGATCGGCAAGCCCTAGGCTCTGTGGTTTAACCCACAGCGCCACCCGCGTCCCGCAAGGTAGGGCACTGTTAATTTCCTCGTACCTGGACAGAGAAAGAAAGAGAGAGTAGCAAAGGAAGGCCTTGCCCAAGGAATCTGCAAGAAGCAAGATTTGAAAGGAGAGTCTGGCTTCTCACACAACTTGGGCTGCTGCCCCACCTAGGCCTACTCAGAAGCAAGTCCCGCAGAATCCAAGGGGGCTTCCTCCCAGATAAAAGGCGGGTTCCGCTTGCAGCCTCAGTCTCTTAGCGCTAGAGCGTTCCCTTCATCACGACAATTCCAGACACACAAAGCAATTCTAGAAATCACCACTACAAATCCTCACTAAAAATAAAAATGGGGGGCCGGATCCGGTAACAAGATTAGCCGTTAGACAAAGGTTTGTGAGCTCCTAGGTGTTGAAGCCCACAATCAGAGTCAAACTGAACTTTTTAAAAATCCTGGTTTTTAATCCCATAATTAAGCACCGAATTCCCTCAATCCAGGAGGAAGGTATAAACCAGCCTTTGCCAAATTGTTGTTGTTTTTCAGGGTGAGGTTGGAGTGGATGACCCTTTGGGTCCCATGCAACTTTACAGTTCTATGATTTTCTGAGTTTGCGCCATTCAGATGTTAAGACTACAACTCCCATCAGCCAGCATGGCCTATGATCAACAATACTGCTATGTATGGAAGAACATCAGAAAAGCCTGGCTCCTGGTATCAGGTCAAAGGCCCGCTGGAACCCAGGCATTCTGTTCTCGCAGGGGCCAATCAGATTCCTCCAGGAAGTCCACAAGCAAGAGCCCTCCTTCCCTCCCTGCCACTCATGGGAACAAAAGAAAAGCACTCCTGGATCAGGCCAAAGGCCCTTCTAGCCCAGCCTTCCCAGCAGCCAAACAGATACTCCTAAAGGAAGCCGGCAAGCTGAACCTGAGCGCAACAGCCACTCTCCCCACTTGCAACGGCCAGCAACTGCCATTCATATCACTTCTGACCACGGAGGGAGGATGTAGCCATGCTGGCCAGCAGCCACCGAGAGCCTTTGTCTAGTCCTCTAAGAAGACGAGCCAGGCTGCCGGATCAGGCTGGTCACAGTGTTAGAAAGACAGAGATACATGCTAGGTGCTGGTATTTCGTAAGGGGTCAAAAGCCCAGGTGGGAAGAGGAGGCGACGCTTGGGTGAAGTTCACCAAATCGCTGGGGGAACTGATCAAGTCCATTTGGGGGCAAAGCTTGGAGCAATTTCTAGTTCATTTCTTAATCTGTGTGTGTGTGTGTGTGTGTGTGTGTGTGTGTGTGTACGTATATGTGTACACACACACATATAAATATATATATAAATACACACACACACACACACACACACACACACACAGTCATACCTCAGGTTGAAGTCACTTCAGGTTAAACCTTTTCGGGTTGTGCTCTGCGGCGACCCGGAAGAAATGGAGTGCGTTACTTCCAGGTTTCGCCACTCGCGCATGCGCAGATGCTCAAAATGACGTCACATACATGCGCGGAAGGGGCAAATTGCGACCCTCGCACATGCAGACACGGGTTGTGTTCGCTTCAGGATGCGAACGGGGCCCTGGGACGGACCCCGTTCGCATCCAGAGGTACCACTGTATATATGATTTGGGCCTTTAAGATGAAAGATGAAAAATTGTCAGGAAAAAGAAATTTAACCATTCTTATACGTGTGTGTGTGTTTTAAATTTTTTAAGCCTCTGATCAGGGAGAGACCAGGGTTCAAGCTGCTGGCCATCCCTGCCTCTTGTGGGAAGGAGTTCTGTAGTTTAACAACACGCTGCATGAAGAAGTACTTTATCTGTGCTGAACCATCCAAGTTTCAGCTTCATTGGGCGTCCCTGAGTTCGAGCGTTATAAGAGAACCCGCCCCCGAATGGAACATGACCTGATCTGGTTCGTTCTGCAAAGGGACAAACATGAACTGGGGGGGGGGTGGAAGTTCCTTTTCTTTTAAACACGCTGGACTGTGAACTGGAACCGGTTCCTTTAAATAAATAAAAAAAGGAAGCTTTCAAGGGGAGGAAGAAGGCAGAGTTTCACCCGTGGGCTCCTTCCTCCGAAAGAAAGAGGGAGGCAGGATCATGAGACCCTAAAGACCTGAAAGAGGGAAGAAGCGGAAGGAGGAGGGAAGGTTAAATAATGCTCTCCCCCTCCCCGAACAAGGCTAGCGGATGTACCTTTGGCCTCTCGGCCCCAGTTCAAGGACCCTGGGGGCCAGGGAGACAGGAAGGCACACCCTGTGCGGGAGGCCCCTCTGGGCCTTGTTCCTATAGGGGCTTTGGGAGGGGGCGGAAAGAGCAGCCATTTCCGCAGCAGCCTGGCCCTCCTAGGTGGTTTCTTGTCCGTGGATAAAGTTTTCCTGGAGAGGGGGTTCTCCTACCATAAGGCTAAGGGGGGAAGGGCAAACGCTCAGTGGTTAGAGCACCAGCTCTGGGTGCAGAAAGTCGCAGGTTCAATTCTTCAGGGTGTCTCCTGCCCAGAACCCCAGAGAGTTTGCTGCCGTTTAAATAATAAATAAATAAATATTTTTTTATTTATACCCTGCCCTTCCCGGTTCAGAAAACCGGGCTCAGGGCGGCTAACAACAAATTGAAAACACTTAAGTGATGCAACAAAAACAGCATAAAATACAGCATAAAATGTGAATAACAATCAAAAATCAATTTAGGGGGGGAAATCCATCCAATAAACATTAGATGATCACTAGGGCTAGCTGGCTAAATTAGTCCTATTTGGGCCAGCGAGGAGACCAGGGGAGAATTAGCTGTGGGATCCCAGAGCGGGTAATCTTCATTAAAAGGGGGAGGGGGAGGGAAGGAAGGGGAATAAAAGACCAGGCTAAGTTCAAATTGAAAGGCAGGCGGAATAGCTCTGTCTTACAGGCCCTGCGGAAGGAAGTTAAATCCTGCAGGGCCCTGGTCTCATGGGACAGAGCGTTCCACCAGGTCGGAGCCATCACTGAGAAGGCCCTGGCGGAGGATAATCTGACATACTTAGGGCCCGGGACTTCTGTTTTTTCCGAACCATGAGGGCTAGGAACTTCTGTTACTAGGAGATGGACTGCAGCTTCGGGTGCAAAAGGTCCTGGGATCCACCCACAAGATCTCCAGGTGGGAAACTTGCCGTTTGAAACCCTGCCGGTCAGTGTAAGCAATAACGAGTGAGACTGAACAGCCAGCGTGGTCCGACTGGTCGACCTGTGGTCTAATCAGAGTGCCGACGGAAATGTGGGCAGGCGGGTTTTAAAATGCAAGGTGGGTGGGAAGGACGGAGGAGGTGGCAGGGGGCGGAAAGCAGAGATGTCTTGGAGAGGAGGAAGAAGAAGAAGGCCTTGAAGAAGAGGGAGAACTGGGAGAGAGGACAACTGCACAGGATGGGGTTCACATATTCATTCTGGAAACCACCTGCCAAATCTCAGGCAGCAGGATGCTAGTCCCTGTGAAATTCACACCCATACATGTCTTCCTTTGTTCAGGGCTGAGCAGCAATGTTCTCATTTAGCCACAAGGTGGGGTCGCTGCAGCGCAGAGCATTGGAAGCCAGCAAAGAATCAAGGGAGCGCTGTTTTAAAGGCAGTCAACAACAGCATTACAATTCACCAACAAAACAAAGAGTTTAAGGGCTGCTCACCGTGCCCCTTTGAGATCACATGCAGTAATAATTTGGGGTTCACTTGTAAAGCCTGCAACCCGTTTGCGCAACCTTCGCACCCCACTTCCAGTTTGTGACTGGGTTAGGGCCTTTGCCCCAATTATAAATTTCCATTTCGTTTCTGCCCTATTAGGTCAGGATAACATGCGCTGAGCATCAGAAAGGTCACAGGCTCCCGCCTCCCTAGATTCACGCCTTGCCGTCTCCCTTGATAACATGCGTCAGGCGCAGGGAACCTTTGGCCCTCCGGGTGCTGCTGAACTACAACTCCCACCGGCCTAGGAAAGCTTGTATGCTGCCATATCCCCTGATCAGAGGAGGAGCAGAATCATGCAGGGGGAGAGGACTGTTTCCAGCTTTGGAAGCAGTGTTTGAAATGCGCCATGCGCATTTTGCACCTGGCTATTGGCCACTTGCAACCAAGTGAAGATGCCAGGATGGCGCCCGGTGTCTCCACCATCTGGAGGTGCAAGCCTGGAGATCTTTGGATCTTGACTGTTTTCACACACTAATACACCATCCTGTAGAATTCTATCAGTTATATTTTATCTGCACAATCGGAAAGAATATCGGGAACCAAAATGCTTTTTCTGTGCAGCCTGAGCAGGAGCAATGAAAAACGTGATAATTAATTATTGTAGCTTGGCTTCACTTACCCCACCCCTCTGCCCTGCTCCCAGTTGTGAGGAAAATCCCTACGTTATGAATGGTCCGTGCCACCAGAAAGAAAAAGAGTTCAGAATGGGTCAATATATATTGTATATTTTTTTCTTTTGTATAATTTTGCTGTTTCTTTGTCTGCTTTATTTTTGTTTTCTTCTTTGCTTTCCCCCCTAAATGTTCTTTGTGTGTATGTGTTGATTTTAAACCAATAAAGGTTAATTTAAAAAACAAACACACCAGAATAGGCCAATATATATGTGGACTGTTTCTGGATCAAGGGACTTTTCTCAAAGCTCTTAACCAAGCTCAACTAGCCAGATGTTTAACTGAGAATCAATCACAGCCAGTCAGTCATCTGAAAAATAAGATTTTAGAGCCGTCTTGCCCCAAAATGGCAACTAGACATTCAGTTTTGATGACTGCAACCTTGGTTTAAGGAGCCATTTGGCATCTAACTTGTGTATCTGAGTTTCTATCACTGCTTGCAAGTTGCTGCAGGGGACCGACAGTGAGGAAAATCACAGGTGAGGTGTTTCTGGGACCAAGGTGAGACTGTCACGCTCCCTTGCTATTTCTGAATGCTGTTAATGTAACTTGGTTATAGCTACAGTCATGCCTTGGGTTAAAGTAGCTTCAAGTTAAGTATTTTCGGGTTGCGCTCCCTGACAACCTGGAAGTAATGGAGTGCGTTACTTCCGGGTTTCGCCACTCGCGCATGCGCTGACGCTCAAAATGATGTCACGCGCATGTGCGGAAGCAGTGAAACACGACCCATGCACGTGCAGTCGCGTGTTATGTTTACTTCACGATGCGAACAGGGCTCCGGAAAGGATCCCGTTCGTATCCAGAGGTACCACTGTATAGTATCGAAATGCTGCTATTGTTTTGCGGGCTGTGATATTTGCTGTTGAGTTCTTGCTTTATTATGTTGGTATGAAATTGTTTTTCCAGGGTTGATTTTGAAATGCACCTCTGCTTTCTCTGCTGCAAGCCTTTTCGAGTGTGATTTCCGCCCCCCCCCCCATGTGTGGAAAAGGAAATAAAATGAATGAATGAAGAGAGACCACGATCAACGCCACCAGGAAGAGAGGGAAGGGAGGGGACACAGAGGGCTGACCTGCCACCGTAGCAGCCAGCCAGCCCTCCACCACACCCAGGAAAGGGAGAGGCAGCCGGCCTTACCGTGTACTCCATCACAGGCAGATGCCGGAGGGCCCCTCTTCTTGGGAATGAGACCTGCGGTTCAGTGACAAAGAGGGAATTAGCCAGGACAGTCCGAGCCATGGCGTATGCTGGAAAGCAGGGTGGGGTGGGGTCTGGAAATCAGGGAACGCTGGGAAACGCTCACATGAAAGAAGCAGGAAACTGCTCTGTGCAGGCTCAGCAGGTTTGGGGGTGTCCATGGGACAGTACAGTGGTACCTCAGGTTAAGTACTTAATTCATTCCGGAGGTCCGTTCTTAACCTGAAACTATTCTTAACCTGAAGCACCACTTTAGCTAATGGGGCCTCCCGCTGCTGCCGCGCCACCGGAGCACGATTTGTGTTCTCATCCTGAAGCAAAGTTATTAATCAACTAGAGCCAGGGCTTTTTCGGCTGCGGCTCCAATCTGGTGGAATGCTCTGTCACAAGAGACTAGGGCCCTGCGGGACCTGACATCTTTCCGCAGGGCCTGCAAGACAGAGTTGTTCCACCAGGCC
>JAXCMG010000019.1:27260415-27312233 GCA_034642415.1 Podarcis siculus | reverse complement strand
AGGGCGGCTAACAACAATCAAATAATCAAATAAAACAGTTGAATAATCACACATTCTAAAAATATTTCATTATAAAAATTAATTAAAATCAAATTGATGGCAACCGATTAGGCAAAATTCTGTGCAGGTTGCCAGAGGAGGGAGTCAGGCTGCGCCCTGACCAAAGGCCTGGTGGAACAACTCTGTCTTGCAGGCCCTGCGGAAAGATGTCAGGTCCCGCAGGGCCCTGGTCTCTTGTGACAGAGCATTCCACCAGATTGGAGCCGCAGCCGAGAAGGCCCTGGCTCTAGTTGAGGCCAGCCTAACCTCTCTGAGGCCTGGGACCTTGAGGATGTTTTTATTTGCAGACCGTAGGTTTCTCTGTGGGGCATACCAGGAGAGGCGGTCCCGTAGGTACGAGGGTCCTAGGATGTATAGGGCTTTAAAGGTTAAAACCAGCACCTTAAACCTGATCCTATACTCCACCGGGAGCCAGTGCAGCTGGTATAGCACCGGGTGAATGTGATCTCGCAGCGAGGACCCCGTAAGGAGTCTCGCTGCAGCATTCTGCACCCGCTGGAGTTTCTGGGTCAGTCTCAAGGGCAGCCCCACGTAGAGCAAGTTACAATAATCCAGTCTGGAGGTGACCGTCGCATGGATCACAGTGGCTAGGTCAGGGCGAGAGAGGTAAGGGGCCAACTGCTTAGCTTGGCGGAGATGAAAAAAAATAATAAAATTTAATATTATTATTATTTATTATTAATCGGAGGTACTATTTCTGGGTTAACAAAGTCTGTAACCTGAAGCCTATGTAACCTGAAGCGTATGTAACCCGAGGTACCACTGTATTGCAGAGCAGATGTCATGAGGGAGACGTCTCTGCTCCCGACCCTGCTCAAAGGTGCCTTGGAAAGCTCTTTTAAGCCCAAACCCAAAAGGCAGCATTGCTGGGGGTGTATATAAGGAGAGGTTTGTGGGAGAACAGAATGCTGTACGGGTGGCAGATTCAGCTTCCCAGGAAATCTCAACTTCTAACCCCCCACCTTACCCCATCCCTTCCTCAAGTGCCTAGTCCTCATGCTGCTGAAATTTCAGGCGCTAGAGAGAAACTTCAACAGCTGGACTGGGGCCCCATCCGCACTATACCTTTAAAGCAGTGTCATATGCCTTTGAACAGTCGCCGTTTCTCCCCAAAGAATCCTGGGAGCTGTAGTTTAAGGGTGCTGAGACCCCTATTCCCTCGCATCCCAGAGCTGCAGCTCCCAGAGTTCCCAGGGGAGGAGGGCTAAACCACTTTGGGAACGGTGGTTCTGCAAGGGGAACAGGGGTCTCCTAACAACTCTCAGCAGTGTCAGTGACTTTTAAGAAACTGCAGCTCCCAGGATGCTTTGCAGGAAAGCCGCGACTTTTTAAAGGGGTATGATACTGCTTTAAATGTATTGTGTGGACAGGAGCCTTCCCACACAAGATGCTGTTTATCCATGCAGCCCAGAACTGAGTACAGTCATACCTCGGGTTACAGACGCTTCGGGGTTGCGTGTTTTTGGGTTGCGCACAGCGCCAAACCAGGAAGTACCGGAACGGGTTACTTCCTGGTTTCGGTGCTTGCGCAGAAGCAATAAATTGCGCTTTGCGCATAAGCACTGAATTGTGACCCACGCGTGCGCAGACGCGGCATTGCGGGTTGTGGATGCTGAGAGTTGCGAACGTGCTTCCTGCACGGATCACGTTCGCAACCTGAGCATCCACTGTACTCTTGTCAGCCAGTGTGTCAACCAGAGAAGAGTCTTTCAGAGAAGAGGCTACCTGAAGGCAGCCCTGTTCAGGGAAGTTCAGGGAAGTTTTTGGTGCGTGCTGTTGCGTCGTGCTCTGCTATTTTTCTTGGGAGCCGCCCAGAGTGGCTGGGGCAACCGAGTCAGATTAGTTAGCATATAACTAATAAATTATTATGATTATGGTTATAAAGGCTGCGATTATAATCTGATAAATGTGATTATTGTATTTGATAAACTGAGCATTTTAGGAAGTTCCTATCGTACACTGTTGTACATTTTCTGGTTTTTCAAAATGAATAAAGTGAGTGTGTGTTTGTGTGAAATACACACACACACACACACCCCTCCTAGACATTCCCACAGCCTTGGGCTGATATGGTGGCAAAGTCCCCCCCCCCCCCAGTAACCTCCAAAGGAAGAATGCAGAGTCCAAGATATGCTTGTGCGGGAGGCAAACAAACAGGATTTGAACTTCCTGGTGTTGCTGCTGGAAGCAAGCAAGCCTTTCTCTCTGGGGCCCTAACCTCGCCCCAGGCATGGAGCCTGGCTGATGGGAGAGATTAGGGCGGGAGGCGACCAGATAAGGGGAGCTCAGAGGAGGAGCAGGAAAACTGCAGCAGGCTAGAGAAAGTCAGCAGTAAACAGGCTGTGATTAATGAGCTGTCTAGTGGGGGGAGCAAGTTAGGGAGGCCTGAAAGCAGGAGGGAAGGCACAGCCGGGTGCCCAGTGCCGGCTCCCACTAGCTTTTGAGAAGGGGGGGGGGGGTTCCATGGATTTGTGGAGCCCACATGTTCGAAGGAAGTCTACCCCAGAATGCCAGTTGCAGGGGGACAAACAGGGGTGAGAGATGCTCACATGACCGGGGGATTTTCATGAAAGCAAAATGCTTGACCAAATGGACTTGTGGCATTAAAAGGGGGGGGGACTGCATGAACAATTTGCCCAGAGAAGCAGAGTGGTGTGGTGGTTAGAGTGTCGGACTAGGACCTGGGAGAGACCAGGGTTCGAATCCTCACGGGGTGTGGCCCTGGTCAGTCACTGCCTCTCAGCCTAGCCTACCTCACAGGGTTGTTGTGTGGGGATGACCCTCAGGGCCCTTTCCAACTCTACAATTCTATTTTTCTTTGACCGAGGATGGGGAGAACCATGTCTGGCACACCTGGAGAAGAAGGCCGGATAGAAAATGCAATAAAGAATAAGTGAGTAGGGAAGTTCCGCTGCCATGGGTTCAAGTCTCGGTGTTGATCGCTGCACTCAGAGCAACGAACGGAAGGGCCGTGGCTCAGTGGCTGAGCTCCAGCATAGCATACAGAAGGCCCTGGATTCAATCCTCGCCATCTCCAGGCAAGGCTGATAGGAGACACTGCCCCCAAACCCTACACAGTGGTCTAACTGGTACGCAGGCTCTCTGAGACCCTTCCTGCCTGCGGACTGCCTTGCCAGAGTGGTGCATGCTCTAGTTATCTCCCGCTTGGACTACTGCAATGCACTCTACGTGG
This sequence comes from Podarcis siculus, assembly GCA_034642415.1. Lineage (NCBI taxonomy): Eukaryota > Metazoa > Chordata > Lepidosauria > Squamata > Lacertidae > Podarcis > Podarcis siculus. The sequence goes on along the minus strand of JAXCMG010000019.1, from coordinate 27,308,980 downwards.
GGCTACCTTTGAACTACAACTAATCCAGAATGCGGCAGCTAGACTGGTGACTGGAAGCGGCTGTCGAGACCACATAACTCCGGTCTTGAAAGATCTACATTGGCTCCCAGTACGTTTCCAAGCACAATTCAAAGTATTGGTGTTGACCTTTCAAGCCCATACGGCCTCGATCCAGTATACCTGAAGGAGCGTCTCCACCCCCATCGTTCTGCCCGGACACAGAGGTCCAGCGCCGAGGGCCTTCTGGCGGTTCCGTCATTGCGAGAAGCAAAGCTACAGGGAACCAGGTAGAGGGCCTTCTCGGTAGTGGCACCTGCCCTGTGGAACGCCCTCCCACCAGATGTCAAAGAGATAAACTACCTGACATTCAGAAGACATCTTAAGGGAACTTCAAGGAAGTTTTTAATATATGACATATTAGTGAATTTTGGTATTTGTGGAAGCCGCCCAGAGTGGCTGGGGAAACCAGCCAGATGGGCAGGGTATAAATAATATATTAATTATTATTATTATTATTATTATTATTATTATTATTACTCAGTATAAGGCAGCTTCCTGTGTTCCTATGGCATATCTCCAGACATGTAAGACTCGGGGCGTTCCAAAGCTTACTTTTTGGTTTAGCGGCATATGTAAACTTCGGCTCTCCAACTCAGCTGCAGAGGTGTCAACCTTTTGCAGAAATAAGGATGTGGGAAACAGCAACCCCACACCCCGGGCTGAGAGTGCCATTGTGGGCTGTGGCTTCTGCAGAGGCCAAGCACACTCCCTTCCGAACAGAGGCCGGCGCAGGGAGACATGGCGCTCTCTTTCTCCCTTCCGGCAAAGCCAGGAAGGAGTTCTTCCTCCCGGGCGGCTGACTTACGAAAGGGTGGCGATCCCTTGCACAGACGGATTGGGAACGGAGAGAGCAAATTGTCCTGCTGAGAAGCTGGGCTGGACACACACACTTTTCTAACCCCCGTCTCAGAAAGCAAGAGCAAACAGGAGAGAAGAAACTGCAGCCTCACCCCTCCAGGAATCGCTCCTCCTCTTCCTAGAAGAGAGAAAAGGAGGTTTCCCTAACTTAAAACTGCTCCTGGTTCTTCATTCCCCCCCCCCCCCGCCTCCTTTGCAGGCCACCCTGATTTTACAAGCCCTGAAATCTGAGATAGCAGCCAGCCCTCTCTGGGCAGGAACAAGAAGACAAGCCCCATAACCCAGTCTTGGCTCAGACATTCCTTTGTTCTCAGAGGTCCCCCAGGTGACCAACCCAACCAGACCATGGAAGGAACTCCCACTGGCCTTGATGTACCTGGCAGAAGGATTGGTCTTTCTTTCTTTTGCAAAGTTCAGACGAATGCAGTTAAAGGACCGGAGAAAAGGGTGTCGCGGATAGAAGCACAGCGGTAAAGAGTTTGCTTTGCACAGAGAAGGTCCCAGTTCCACGCTCCAGAATCTTTACAAAGGGGGAGGAAAGACCTTTGTCAAATTCTGGAGAGCTGCTACAAGTCAGGGTAAACAACACTGAGCTAGACGGACCAATAGTATGCTTCCTATAAACCAGACGGACCAATAGTATGCTTCCTATAAACCAGCTGCTCATTCAGAACCATGAGGACTAGGACCCTGCGCTATTTCAAGGAGAAAAACCGTAGCTCAGTTGCAGATCTGATACACACATGGAAGACCCGAGGTTCAGTCCCTGGCATGCAAAGTGGAGAAATATCCCCTGTCTGAAAACCTGCTGGTCAGTGTAGAAAATACAGTGGTACCTCGGGTTACATACGCTTCAGGTTACAGACTCCGCTATCCCAGAAATAGTACCTTGGGTTAAGAATTTTGCTTCAGGATGAGAACAGAAATTGTGCTCTAGTGATACGGCGGCAGCAGGAGGTCCCATTAGCTAAAGTGGTGCTTCAGGTTAAGAACAGTTTCAGGTTAAGAACGGACCTCCGGAACAAATTAAGTACTTAACCCGAGGTACCACTGTACCTAGTTAGAAACACCAAGGGGTCTTGACTTGGGAAAAGGTAGGCTTCCCCATGTCCTGTTCCCTTAAAAGTTCAGATTATGGAATTGCAGAGTTGGAAGGGACCCTGAGGATTATCTAGTCCAACCCCCTGCAATGCAGCAATATGCAGCTGTCCCATAGGGGGATGGATCCTGCAGCCTTGGTGCTCCAGATGTCGCTGAACTCCAAATCCCATCACCCCTGGAAGCTGTAGGCCCACTACCCATCCCTGCCAAGGGTGGAGTCACTGGAGTATTTTGCCTCGTCTTCCCCTGTGTTGTCCAGCCCTGCCAGGCAGCGGATCTTTTATAAACGATGTGGCTTTTTCAGAAAATTCTGAACTGGAAAAGTTTGCCATGCCCATATTAGGAAAATTCAATTCAGAGAGTTTTTTCAGTTTGCATCAAAACATTTTCTGATGCCAACTAGAGCAGGTATGGGGAAACTTTGGCCCTCTGGATGTTGTGGAACTACAATTCCCAACAGCCCCAGCAAGCGTGACCAGTGGCCATGGATTATGAAGGTTGTTGTTCTCAGGTGATTGACAGGAGGGTGGCTCTGCAGGTATGTGCAGAGGTAAAGATCTGATTTGCCAGCTGGATCCAGTTCCCCAGCCCTGCCCTAAAGAGTACGTTCCTTTTACTTTTATTTTTAAAACAATGCTAAACGTCGTGAGGAAGGCCTGTAACTCAGAGGCAAAGCTCCTGCTTTGAATACAGGAGGCCTCGGGTTCAATCCCTGGCATCTCCAGGCAGGGCTGGGAATATCCCTCTGCCTGAAACGATAGATGGTCTGTCTCTGTACAAAGCAGTTACCTCCGCTGAAACTGCCAGCCTTGCCTAACACAGAATCTGCAGTTGGCATCTATCGTTATCAATGGACTTATGAAACAGAAAGAATTCCCCCAGAGAAGGCTGGGAAGTTTTCCAGAAAATGTCCTGCCCCATATCCCTGGTCTCTTAGGGTTTTTCTTACAGTCTCCCTTTTCCAGCCTGGCTGTTTGAGACAGCATTCGGAATTAGCTAGGTGCCAGGTGCAAATGAACCACTTGCGACCAAGTGAGGATGTTTGGGCACTAGGATGGGCGCTAGGATCCACCATTCAGGGATCCTTAGATCTGGACGGTTTTCACACACTAAAACCCTAACACCCCAACCTGTAGAATTCTATCAGTTATATTTTATCAGTACAATTGGAATGAATTTCTGGAACCAAAGTTCTTTTTCCGAGCACCATTAAGAAAGAGAGTTCAGAATAGGCCAATATATATATGTGGGCTGTTTCTGGATCAAGGGACTTTTCTCAAAGCTCTTAATCGAGCTCAAGGTTGTCACCTGAACTAGCCAGATGTTTAACTGAGAATCAATCACAGCCAGTCAGTCATCTGAAAAATAAGGCTTTAGAGCTGTCTTGCCCCAAAATGGCAACTAGGCATTCCATTTTGGTGACCGCAACCTTGGCTTAAGGAGCCATTTGTCGCCTAGCTTAAACACCTGAGTTTCTAGCACTGATTTAAAAGATCCTTGTAACTGCAGATCAGTGAAGGAAGCTGCCTTGTACTCAGTCAGATCATTGGACCATTTAGCTCAGTAATGTCTACACTGACTAGCAGCAGCAATCCAGGGTTTCAGGCAAGGGCATTCCCATCCCTAGCTGGAGATTGCTGCAGATTGAACCATGGAAATTCTGCAAGCAGATCGGATGCTCTGCCACTGAACCATGGTCCTTCCCTTGGAAAGAAAGTAAAATTCCAGCCCTCATGATCTTAGACAAAGGATAGGATTCCCATGAATAGGAATGTGGGGAGCTGACTTATTCCGTCACATGATTGGCCCATCTAGCTCAGTAAGGTCTACTCCAGGGTTTCCTAACCTTGGGTCTACAGCTGTGGTTTGAGGACAACTCCCATCATCCCTTGCTAACAGGACCACTGGTCAGGGATGATGGGAGTTATAGTCCAACCACAGCTGGAGACCCAAGTTTGGGAAACCCTGGTTTTCACTGACCGACAGTGGCTCTACAGGATTTCAGGCAGGGAACATGCCAAGTCCTTCCTGGAGATGCCATGGATTGAAGCTGGGACCTTCTGCATGCGAAGCTGTGGCTGTGGCTGTTCTGTCAGGCATCAAGATGCCCCCAAAGCCTTAACAACGGAGGAGGCTTCCTTTTCCCAATTAAACAAGCATTTCCTGAACCTCAGCTGCAACCTGACTCAGTGTTTTGTCAGATCTCCGCTGAAGTAGCAGAACTGTGTGGGAGGAAAGGGGCCACAGGGTTCAAGAGAAGATTCACGGGTGCTTCCAGGATCAACTCCATGGCTGAAGAGTGTTGGCACACTTTACACGCAGCAGATTGAGCTGTGCTACAAGTCAGGCAGGCAGCCAACAGGATTATCATCAACCCGAAACCTATAGCCAAGGATATGCAGGCTCCAATCAATATGTGATCCCTGATTGGATGGGATATGTACCTGGCTGGGGACAAGAATTGGGAACATGGGGCCCTCCAGATGTTGCTAGATGTTCCCATCCTCCCATACCATGCTGGCTGGGGCTGATGGGAGCTGGAGTCCAGCAACCTATGGAGGGCCACAGGTTCCTCATCTTTTCCAGTAGAGAATAGTGGGTGAAATGGATGATCTGTATGAAGCAGCCTCACGTGTTCCTCCAAACAGCAATTCACACAAACAGGAAGGGAGGAGGAGGCTCATCCGAAAGAAGAAAACATTATTAAAATAAACCAGGCAGGGGGAGACCCCAAGAACACCAGCTAATTTAAATCCAGATCAAAGCTTGCTGCAACTATCAATTGCTTGGGAAACACCACTGGGCTGGGGTGCAAGGAGAAGCTGCCGCAGAGGAGGGAAAGCCATATGCAAGGCTGGAAAACCCCACAGATTTGGTTGCCAAAGCTTGGGATTTGAATACAGCATTTGCCTTCTCTGCCCCCAAGGGAGGACCCTGCCTGGAAGAGAAAAGCTATACATCTGCTATTTTGTAATCATGGGATATTACTCATTGCTTACTCACGTCCTTTAAAAATAACACCCCCCCCCCAAAGCTAAGCATTTCGCAATGGGGTGGGATTCATGTACCCAGCCAGAACTGCATCCCTCCACCACCTGCTCAACCCCAGTTCCAGCTCAAACCAGGCAGGCTGATGGGAAAGAGACAAAACTCAGATCCACCTAGTGAAGGACTATGGAAGAAAATGGCACAGCAACTGCCAAAAAGAGGATTTAAGGGGGAAAGAGAGATGGTACTCCTCTCTGACAGGAGTAAGGAACTTCAGGCACCAAATGTGGCCCTCCAGGTCTCTCTATCTGGCCCTCAGAACTCTCCCCAGGCCACACCCCTCAGTGACCCTGCTCTGCACCCTCCTGGAGTGTTTTTGCCTGGCTGGAATGTGTCCTTAAACACTGGCCACACCTCTTGCTTGCTTTGATGGTGTGTGAATGTGTGTACTGCACAAATTTACACTTATTGCTCTGCACATTTTCACACGTGGACCTCAGAAGGCTGCTCATAAGGGAATGCGGCCCTTGGATTGCAAAGGATTCCCCCTACCCTTGCTCCACGCCGCACCAACAGCACTGCAGGGATACCCGACACAGGAGCGGCGTAAACAGGCAGGGGGTCCCCTCTCCTCCACATCTAGGACATAAGCCATTGTGTCTCCTTGCTCTCTAGGTCTGCTAACAGGACTCTTTCTCCCATAAGAGAACTATTGGGCCAAAGTAACAAAGAGGCTGAGCCACCGCAGACCTGGCCTCTTTTTTTAGGCACATTTTGCGACAGGGAATGTCATTCGCTCCAGCAGTCTCTGAGCTCTGGGTGCAGCACTGCGCCTAAGATTTCAGATTAAAACTGCAGAGTGGAAGGAAAGGAGGAACTTTTTCTGCCTCCCTCACTTCCAGCTACTCTCGGAAGACCAGAGAAGAGACCCTCTTAAGAATATTAGGGGGGTGGGCAGGGGAAGGACTAGACCATGTGAAAAATGAACATAATATTTTAACTGCCGTTCATTCATTCTCAGCTTTGTATTCTTGTTATAAAAAAGCCACCTAGACATTCCGTTGTTGCGTCCATAACCTAGGTTTAAGTTGCCGTTTAGCTCCTAGCTTTCATATCTCAGTTTCTAACACTGCCTTCCAGGTGTTGTTGGACTCCAATTCCCATCAGCCACAGAGCCAGCGTGGCCAATGGTTAGGGATGATGGGAGTTTTAGTCCAGCAATGTCTGTGGAGGGCTGAAAGTTCCCCACCTCTGCCTTATAAGCAAGCCGGTCTTCTCTCTCAGACCACCTTCCACAACACAGGGATGATAATGCTGACCCAATGAAAGAGATGGTGTTGTGAAGAATTTCAGAAAACAATATGAGCCTAGCTGCTAGATGAAGCCAAAGGCCCATCCAGTTCAGAATCCTGTTCTCACAATGGCCAACCAGATGCCACAGTGGGAAGCCCAACAGCAGCTGATAGGCCCTAATAACCTTCTCCTCCATGAACTTGTCTAAGCCTATAGTCTTAGGTGCATGTTTGTAGCTTTCATGGAATACTAAACAGGTATTAAAAAGGTAAAGGGACCCCTGACCATTAGGTCCAGTCGTGACCAACTCTGGGGTTGCGGCGCTCATCTCGCTTTATGGGCCAAGGGAGCCAGCGTACAGCTTCCGGGTCATGTGGCCAGCATGACTAAGCCGCTTCTGGCGAACCAGAGCAGCACACGGAAACGCCGTTTACCTTCCCGCCGGGGCGGTACCTATTTATCTACTTTGACGTGCTTTCAAACTGCTAGGTGGGCAGGAGCAGGGACCGAACAACGGGAGCTCACCCAGTCGCGGGGATTCGAACCGCTGACCTTCTGATCGGCAAGCCCTAGGCTCAGTGGTTTAACCCACAGCGCCACCCACATCCCAAACAGGTATTAACAGAGATCAAATCCACACCATACACTGAAAGCACATTCCATGCCCATTTAAAGTACACTGCTTTCCCCAAGGAATCCAGGGAATTGTACATAAGAACAAGAGAGAAACCCTACTGGGTCAGGCCAAAGGCTCATTGTCCAGCTTCTTGTGCCCACATTGGCCAACCAGAGGCCCCAATGGGAAGTCTGCAAACAGGACCTGAGAGCGACAGCAACCTTCCCCACATGCGATCAACAGCAGCTGGGATTCAGAAGCATACTGCCTCCTCCAACAGTGAAGGCAGAACATAGCCACTGTGGCCACTTATATCCACCACGAACTTGCCATATTTTGAAGAGGAAAAAGAGGACACAATGACGGCAATTCAAAGCAAATAAATGCAATCTGTCTCAAATTTTACCCCTGGAAATACAGGACACACTTCGCTGGCCATCACTGCATCTTGTGAAGAACCCCGAGGTAACTTGGTGTGATGATTTCAAGACTTTTAAGATGTGCAATCATCATTGGAAATAATGATCCCCCACCACAGATTAAATGCTGTGCTTCTCCATTTCAGTTTAAGATTCCTTTCCATCGCAGTCGCCCTGTGCCAGGAGCCCACAACCTCCCCCTTTTGAATACTGTGCAATAACGGACCGAGTAGATTAGACACACAGGCTGCCTCTACTCCACCATTCTGTTTCCCACACAGTGGCCAACCAGATTCCTTTGGGAAACCTACAACTTGGGCTGAGACGACCTGGCCTTCCCAGGTTTAGCAACTAGTATTCAGAGGTAAGTTGCCTCTGAACCTGGAGGTTCTGTTTCAGTTTGCAGACTTCTCCTCCTCCACCTCTTGCATGAATCTGCCCGATCTCCTTTTAAAGGAAGTTGCCAGCACAATCTTCACCATGTCTGCTCAGTGGCAAGTCCTGTTGAATTCAGTGGGGTTTAAACACACACAGACACGCACCATTTAGCCTACCCTGAATCCGCTGCCCGGTCGGATGACTCCCAAGCCCCCCTGCCATGGGAGAGAACCACGCATATGCAGAGATCTCGGGGTGGAGGGGCGAGGCGCAGGTTCGAATCCGCCGCAAGGCTGAGTTCTTTAACCCATTCCCTCCCTGCCTGCCTGGCCTACCTTACAGGGCTGTGCCGAGGAGGGCGGCCCCCTCCTTTGCTACACACAGACGATTCGCAAAAGGAAAGACGAAAAAAGGAAGAAAAAGAGGACCCAAGTCCGGGGGGAGGCGAGTCTAGAGCGCCGTGGGGGGGGGGGGGGAATCCCCGGGAGTCAATCGCGGGGGGGGGGGCGGGGCTACGAGGGAGGGGCGTGCCCGCGCTTCTTACCGGGGCGGCGGCACCATGGGGGTCCTCAGCGGAAGGCAGAGGCGGCCTCCTTCCGTCGCGCAGCAGCTCCTCGGCAAACTTCAGCTGGGCCCCGGGCCCCACTCCTCCTCCTCCCCGTCAACCACTTCCGGTTGCGGCCGCCCCAGAACCTCACTTCCGTTCTTCAAGGGCTTACTTCCGGTTCCTCCTCTATGGCCCGAGCCCGACTCTGGTTCGCACGCCCCGCCCATCTTTTTTTTTTTTTTAACCAACCCTTCGCTAACCCCGCTAGAGATAGAAATCAGGGTAGAGTGACACGCGCAGCCTGAAAGTCGGAAGGTTCTTAAAAACAACAACTCTTATTTAAAGTTCCTAATGGGGTTGTTCTTATTTCTTTCTTCCATAGAGGAAATAGACAGTGGAACAGATTCTCTCGGGAGGTGGTGGGCTCTCTCCTTCCTTGGAGGTTTTTAAGCAGAGGTTGGATGGCCCTCTGTCATGGACGCTTTAGCTGAAATTCCTGCCTGCACTGCAGGGGGTTGGACTAGAATGACCCTTGGGTCCCTTCCAACTCTATGATTCTATGATTTACCAGGACGCAGGGGACGCGGGTGGCGCTGTGGGTTAAACCACAGAACCTAGGACTTGCCGATCAGAAGGTCGGCGGTTTGGGGCTCGGTCCCTGCTCCTGCCAACCTAGCAGTTCGAAAGCACATCAAAGTGCAAGTAGATAAATAGGTATCGCTCCGGCGGGAAGGTAAACGGCGTTTCCATGTGCTGCTCTGGTTCGCCAGAAGCGGCTTAGTCATGCTGGCCACATGACCCGGAAGCTGTACGCCGGCTCCCTCGGCCAGTAAAGCGAGATGAGCGCTGCAACCTCAGAGTCGGCCACGACTGGACCTAATGGTCAGGGGTCCCTTTACCTTACCTTTTAGGGACCACCTGCAATATGAGAGGTGGGTGTGGCATATGGAATAGGGTGTAGACTGAAGTATGTGAGACAGGCAGGGAAGCAAATTTCTTGTTGTCGTTTAGTCGTGTTCGACTCTTCGTGACCCCACGGACCACAGCACGCCAGGCACTCCTGTCTTCCACTGCCTCCCGCAATTTGGTCAAACTCATGCTGGTAGCTTCGAGAACACTGTCCCACCATCTCATCCTCTTGCCGTCCCCTTCTCCTGGTGCCCTCCATCTTTCCCAGCATCAGGGTCTTTTCCAGGGAGTCTTCTCTTCTCAAGAGGTGGCCAAAGTATTGGAGCCTCAGCTTCAGGATCTGTCCTTCCAGTGAACACTCAGGGCTGATTTCCTTCAGAATGGAGAGGTTTGATCTTCTTGCAGTCCATGGGACTCTCAAGAATCTCCTCCAGCACTGGAAAAGACCCTGGTGTTGGGAAAGATGGAGGGCAAAAGGAGAAGGGGACGACAGAGGATGAGATGGTTGGACAATGTTCTCGAAGAGACCAGCATGAGTTTGACCAAACTGCGGGAGTCAGTGGAAGACAGGAGTGCCTGGCGTGCTCTGGTCCAGGGGGTCACGAAGAGTCGGACACGACTAAACGACTGAACAACAACAAAAGCTATTATACAAATATGCTTAATATTTGATTGTATCGTTTACATTTGTAGATATAAATTATAGTAGAGCCGAAAGGCGAGACAGGAATTTACGAACGAATAAAATATTAAAGCTTTAAAGATACATATTTATTATATCTTACATGATATTTAAATTGCATGTTATAGAAACAATAACGCAATAATATATGTTTTCCCACACGGTCCTGATTATCCCTGCCTCCCTTCCACTTCCGCGCAGAGGACGGACAGCGATAAATTATTACTGTAAATAAGTAAGTAAGTAAATAAATAAATAAATAAATAAAGCGAGGGAAGGGAAATCCTAAACCAATGCCAATGACAGCCAATCAGCCTTCTCTACGTCAACAAACGTCGCCCTCCCGGCGCCTCCTCCGCCCAATCAGCGCCATCGGCGGCGGCGTTTGAAAAGCGGCGGTTGAGGAAGGGGTGTGTGTGTTTGCGTGTCTGAAGCGGGTGAGGGAGGGAGAGGGCAGCAGGCGCCCTCGCGCACGCGCCGAAACGAGGTCTCTCGCCGGGCTCCTCCCTCGTCCCGCCTCCTCTTCCAACGGGCGCCAGTGAGAGAGGCCTGAGGGCGCGGCGCCGCTCGCTCGTTGGCTGCTGCTGCAGAGGCTGCCGGGATACTTCAGTGACAGGATTCTCCTCTTAATTGTCGTCGTCGTTGTTGTTGTTTCCCTCTCATGGCTCACAATCAGATCTACTATTCGGACAAGTACGACGACGAGGAGTTCGAGTACCGGTGAGAAAGGGCGGGGAAGAGGCAGGGTTTGCCCTGAGAGGGAAGGGAGGGGCGTGGCTAGGGGTTGTTATGGCTACGTTGAGGGGCGGGGCCCTGAAGGAGTGGGCGGGGCCTTCCATAAAAGAGAGGCGGGCAGTGTGGTGTAGTGGTTAGAAGGTGAAGTCTAAGCCCTGGGTTCAAATCCCTCCACTCAGCCGTGAAGTCCATTAGGTGGTGACTGGCCTCTCAAGCTAGCCTACCTCACAGGGTTGTTGTGAGGATAAAATGGGGGAGGGGAGAGAGAACCATTTGCTCCATCTCAGCCTCCTTGGAAGGAAGGTAAAGGTAAAGGGACCCCTGACCATTAGGTCCAGTCGTGTCCAACTCGGGTTGTGCGCTCATCTCACTCTATAGGCCGAGGGAGCCGGCGTTTTTCTGCAGACAACTTCCAGGTCATGTGGCCAGCATGACTAAGCCGCTTCTGGCGAACCAGAGCAGCACACGGAAACGCCGTTTACCTTCCCGCCGGAGTGGTACCTATTTATCTACTTGCACTTTGACGTGCTTTTGAACTGCTAGGTTGGCAGGAGCAGGGACCGAGCAACAGGAGCTCACCCCGTTGCGGGGCTTCGAACCACCGACCTTCTGATCAGCAATTCCTAGGCTCTGTGGTTTAACCCACAGTGCCACCTGCGTCCCTCCTTGGAAGGAAAGGTGGTGTCAAAACGTAATGTTATAATGGAATAGCTTCAGGAAGAATCTCTCGGAATAATCAGCAGTTCTGATTGTAGGCTGGGGAGCAGCTCTGGAAAGAAGCTCATAATCTGTTATTTGGATGGATCTAGCATTATCATCATTACAGCTATTGTAATCATTTCTGGTGTAGGGGACAGTTTTTAGGAATAATCTCTCAGAACAGTAATCAGAATAACCATTTATGATTGTGGGTTGTTGGGTGCAGCCGATTCAGTACTAGGAAAAAGGAAGTTTCTGATATACTTCCTTTGTTACACTGTGCGGGTGGTTTGGATTGAGAGGTGGCTTTCCAATGGCTACTATATGTATACAGTGGTACCTCGGGTTACAGATGCTTCAGGTTACAGACTCCGCTAACCCAGAAATAGTACCTCAGGTTAAGAACTTTGCTTCAGGATGAGAACAGAAATTGTGCGGCGGCGGCACGGCAGCAGCAGGAGGCCCCATTAGCTAAAGTGGTACCTCAGGTTAAGAACAGTTTCAGGTTAAGAACGGACCTCCAGAATGAATTAAGTTCTTAACCCGAGGTACCACTGTACTGCCTTGAGTATTGGAGGCAATATGCTTAACAATTGCTGAATAATAACAATAGGAAAGTGACATTTCCTTCAAGTCTAGTCTTGTGGGCTTCCCAGAAATGTAAGACCCTGCTGGATCAGGCCAGTGGCCCATCTGGTCCATCATCCAGTTCTCATAGTGGCCAACCAAATGCAAAACTCTCTCCTGAGGTTTTCAGCCACTGATATGCAGAACGAAATATTGCTTCTTCTGATTGTGTAGGTAGACTGTAGCCATCATGGCTAGTAGCCATTGATAGGCTTGCCTTCCATATATTGGATGAATTGAACATAATTGCTGGACCAGATGGGCCATGGGTCCAATTTGTTGGATCTCTTTACTTTCTGACGATTGACTTAATGGTCACAAACTATTTCACAGTGATCCTTCCTGTGCTTCTTTTAACATTCTCTTCTCTTGATCCTGCCTCTGCAGGCACGTGATGCTTCCAAAGGACATTGCCAAGCTGGTCCCGAAGACCCACCTCATGTCCGAGTCAGAGTGGCGGAACCTGGGGGTCCAGCAAAGCCAGGGCTGGGTTCACTACATGATCCACGAGCCAGGTAGGTTGCACAATGGCACAGGAGGCCTGGAGCTAATGCTAAGAGACCTTGCTTGGGGGAAGGGCTGACAAAATGGCTTTCTGATATCAGGGTAGCAGGAAATAGATTGGGCAGGATGTGAGACCTGCTATCTCTCTGTTGCACGTGCACACATTTCTTCTTCTTGATGACCAAAAAAGAGCTGTAGTACAATAGCTGCTTTAAACACCAAGTTGAGTTGTGCCCTGCCAGAATTCTAGGCAGCTGGCTTTCTTACGTCTAGAGCAGGGGTGGAGGATATGTGATCCCTGATTGGTTGGGACATGTATCTAGGGCATGCTTGGCGGACCTGTGCCCCTCCAGATATTGGACCACAACTTCCATCATGGCTGACCATTGAGAGTCCTGGGACTGCTGGGATTTGAAGTCCAGCAGTGCGTGGAGAGCCACAAGTTCCCTGCCCCTGCCCTGGATGAACAGCTAGTCTGACCTGATATAAACAGCTCCTCTACTTCCACACTGCACATACAAGGAAGTCGCTCCCACAAGAGGCAGGCGGTGTTGGTCAGCAACTCGGATGATTTTAAAAGAGGATTAGATGAATTCATGCAGTAGAAGGTCATCAGTGCCTATTAGCCATGGTGGCTATGCTGTGCCTCCACAGCTGGAGGCAATAATGCTTCCAAGTACCAGCTGATGAAAACTACAGGAGGGAAGAGTTTTCTTGTTCTCAGATCGTGCGTGCAGGTTTCCCACAGGCATCTGGTTACCCACTGGGCTGGGCTAGGTGGCCCATTGGCCTGATCCAGAGGGGTCTCCTTGGGTTTTTATGGATAACAGTGAATAAGGGCTTTTGCCTTTATGCCCTGCCTGTGGACTTCCTGGAGGAATCTTGCAGGCGCTCCTTATGTTCTTTGGAGAGCTCTCCCATTCAAAGGGAGGCAGTGAGGGGTGCAGATTACTGTTACAAATTATAGTTACAATCTCAGTACAGTGGTACCTCGGGTTACATACGCTTCAGGTTACAGACTCCGCTAACCCAGAAATATTACCTCATGTTAAGAACTTTGCTTCAGGATGAGAACAGAAATTGTGCAGCGGTGGCGCAGCAGCAGGAGGAGGCCCCATTAGCTAAAGTGGTACTTCAGGTTAAGAACAGTTTCAGGTTAAGAATAGACCTCCAGAACGAATTAAGTTCTTAACCCAAGGTACCACTGTAACTGCATAGACTGTATATCTATTCAGACATAAAGATATTTAGGCCTTTGCAGAGCGCCACTGCCCTATAAAGCCTGTGTTTTTTAAAGCACACAGATGTGGCTTCGAAAACAGCATCCAATGCTTCTGTCGGCTTCTTGCAAACCCCAGTTTTGATTTAAAGTTGCCAGTTCCTCACTGCTTTCTATTTAAGCGTATACCTCTGCCTCCCCTAGGAGCAGAGTTTATGTATTAATAAAGTACTCCTTATGGCCCAGTTTACTGGTGTTCATAAAGTTCACCACCCTTGGTATGTGATTGAATATGACAAGATGAAAAGACTCCTGGCATATACTGCATATCTTGCCTCTCAGTTTGGCAGAGCACCAGCCATAGTCGGGAGTGTCCATTACCTCCACTAAAGCAGGAAGTTACTTTCGTCTTCCCCTAGTCCAGATCACAGTCAGGGTTGGCCTGTCACTCATTGGGTGACAGAAGCTCTGAACTGATCAGGGAGCTGGCCAGGGATATCAAGAAGAGAAAGCGCCCTGCAGTAAAGCCAAATTAGAGTTTTGATGCAGCCATTTTTTATTGTATAAATAGAAAGAATCATTTAAGAACTATTCCTATAACTCACGCCTTGCTGTAATTGTGCTATGTAGTCTCATCTTAAAAACGTTGCTCTGTAATTTGTTTTTATACTGAATATGCTCTGTATATAGTTTTGTTATTGTTTGTCTGGTTATATGTTGGCTTATATATATGCTTATGATGAATCAATAAAAATTAAGATGATTAAGTAGGAAAAAATGAAATATTTGAAATCTTTTAACCACCAAAAACAGCTTACAATGTTCTGCAGTCACAATTTTTGGAAAGGGAGAGGGACCTGTGACAAGCGTAAGATTCTGCTTCTCCCAATTCCTTCTGCCTGCAGATTTTTTAACATAGGAAGCTGTCTTATACTGAGAGACCACTGTCTATCTCTCTGTGTTGTCTGCACTGACCAGCAGTGGCTCTCCAGTGTTTCAAGCAAGGGTTTCTCTCAGCCACACCTGGAGCTGCCAGAGATTGAATCTGGGGACCTTCTGCATGCAAAGCAGCTGTCCTACCCCTGCTCTTACATGGTTGTAGCTTTCAGCTTATTGTTGCTGCAGTGAGGATTAGCAACTTCAAATCAAAACCTGGATTTGGAGGAAGCTGATGGATGCATCGGATGCTGTTTTGGAGGTCATGTTTGCGACACAGCTGTGACTGTGCCATGTGCAAAGTGCTCATCTGATTTTTGACATGTGCTTAGGCTTGAGTCACCTGGCCTTTCAATATTATTTTCTAGATCTTTTTTTAACATGCCATTTCCTCTCTCCCTGCAGAGCCCCACATCCTGCTTTTCCGACGGCCGTTGCCAAAGAAGCCAGAAAAATGATGTGTTTGGGCCTTTCCCCATGTTTTAGCTATAAGCACCTTTAAACAAAAAACCCAGCAACTGTGTTTTTTGGAAAAGTTTGACAAATGTTTTCACTATGTCTGTCAAGAAAAGGCCACTCAATGCAAGAGTTAATGCCGGACAAGAAAAGCTTTGCTTGCTGCAGAAAGACTGTCTGCTGAAAAGGATTGGTTTTAGCTGGTGAAACATTGATATTTTTTTACACTGGTTGAAGCCTTGCTCCTGCTTGATCCCCCACAGCAGGGCTGGTTTGGTTTTTAAACCCAGGAGAATGCAGCGTGTTTCCCTGGTTGGATATTTCTAATCTATGTTTTTTAAATCTTTTTTTAAAACCTTGTATTTCATGTTAATCCTTTGGAACTTTTAAAAGTTACGCTTGATATGACTGTTCTTCAGGGTCTGTCAATAAAGCACCAAGGTTTTACACATCCTTTTGCTTATTTAATAGACTCCCTCAAACCTTCTGGTTGCTGTACTCTAAAATGGGGCTTGGACAGCTTTGTATTAACAGCTGATGTGCAAACAGTGCATGGAATTGCATGCAGACAGGTGAATGGACAGGCAGAGAAGGGGAAGATCTGCCAGCGTGCTAGGTAGATATCTATATTTTTATCCAATCAGTGGTTATTTCTATGCCTCCAGGGGCAGCGCCTCCCTTTTCTATGGTCACCATAACAATGCAAACAACAAACCTCTTAGCAGGCTACTAATTTATTTTATTTCTGCTGGTAAGTAACCTTTATGGATTTATTTACAAAGCTGAGCTGGAAGTATTTAAAAAATAAGCTGCAGATGAGCTTGTGCATGTTGTTGGCATCCATCTGTCTCGGGAGATAGTGGAGGAGTATGCCTTTGGAAGTGATGTCAGACTGTTGGAAGGTTGCAGCGCCTGCTGTGGCTGTAGAGTCCGATATGGGAGAGACGTGTTTTGTTGCAGGTGGGGCAGATGAAGGCATCCGGTTGTGCTGCTGCAGATGCAACACGGCGTTTCTTCTCTTTGCGCTCCTCCCAGCAGTCGTTCCTCCTCTGGTCACTGCTGTGCAAAAATGGCGTGACTGTCTATCTCCAGGCACTGCGGTCATCTGCAAGGAATTTCCACATAGCAGGGCTGATGTCACGTTTGCAGACATCTTTGTAACGTGTGTTACAGCTTCTCTTTCTGAGGCCTTTCTGCAGAAATGGCACTGTCTCTTAAAACAAACAAACTTCACGCATAGGATGTAGCTACCTCTCTAGGCATCTCATTGCCTCTCCTTAATACTTAAGTGGGCATAGGAACAAGTGGGGGCTGGCTCATGTGCATTCAGTTGCACAGAAATTTTTCCCCCTTAAGAGGCAACTTCCACCTCTCGGGACAGACTTGGCAAAGCTGCTAGCATGAAGAAACGAAGGAATGGGTTAAGGTTAGGGGAACCTCTTGCCCGGGGGTGGATTGCAGCCCTCCAGTCCTTTCTGCCTGGCTCTCAAGACTTCCGCTATCTACACCCCTTACTGACCCTACCCTGTGCTCTCCTTGAGTGCTTTTTGCCTGGCTGGAATGTATCCTTTGCTAATGCCTTTTCCTTTCCTGGATGTGGACACAGAGGTCTGTATGTGTTGAGACCTCTGTCTTCAGTGTGGCTGGAACATACTCAACCATATAAAGGTAAGTGTCATGCCTGTTGCTCCGCCCATTTTTGTCTCTGGCCACGCCCACCATTAGCTCCCTGAAAGTTTCCTTTAGTACAAGGGTAGGGCAGCTTTTTCAACCTAACAGCTACTCGTGAAACAGTGAATTAGTTGCCTCACCTACAGCTTTTTAAAATTTGAACCTATCTTGAGTCCCAAGGGCATCAGAACAGGCGAGAGCATTCAGGAGAGAAAATTTGAATTATTTTTATTCCAGCTCAAATGCAAAATGTCGTAAAGTCCACCTGGAATTTTTTTTTTGTGAGCTTAAAATTGGGCTGCAAGCACCCTGATTGACAGAAGAGCCATTGCAACAGCCTTTAATATAAGAGTGGGCAAGTGTTAGCCTCTGGGTGTTGCTGAAATACAACTCCCATCAGCCCTAGCAATCATGGGCAGTGGCCTGGGGCAATGGAAACTATAGCTCAGCAGGATCTAGAGGCTCCACCAACTTGACTCAAGAGGTTGTAGTGAGAATTAAGAGGCGGGAAGATACAGTTGTCTGGTTTACACCCAATTCAAAGCAATGGTTTGCTCAACCAAAGCATAGGTCGTCTGGGCCCAACAAACTAACAACGGTTTGTTTTCTGGCAGCAAACTGATGTGAAGTCACAATTTCCTTAGCTTAGGCCATGGTGTGTTGCTTTGGCCATGGTGTGTTGTTAGGGCCAATCCTAACAGCCTTGCTTGACCATGGCTTCTTTTGCCACCGCACCACATATGTTTGCTGACCTACAGAAGCAACAGAAGCTGGAAAAGAAACCAAGCTTTGGAGAAACAAACCATGGGTTCTCTGCAATATGAGTAATGGCTTGCTGAGTAAACCACGGTTAAAGCAAACCTTGGGTTAGCTTTGTGTGCAAACACAAGCTGTGTTGCAGCATTTTAGAGAGTTTTTATGAGCAGGATTTGTGTGAGATATAAAAACCCTGGTCCACCCAGATCTTTCTACACAAGCAGAACTTTAAACGGTTTGAAGCATAGTCTAATTTTTAACATGCACCATAGCAGCTGAGCTGACTGACATGTCCTGGCCCGGGCATCATTACTAAGGGGAAATAGAAGCACTCAAAAACATTTTGTACCATAACGAGAGTTCACACACACAAAAGAAGTCTGCCGGGGTGAATTCACATTATGAGTCATGAAGGGGACATCTGAAAACTCTCGCTGCAGTACTTTTCTAATGTGTGCGTGTGCATAGTTAACAGACAAGCTGATGTTTCACAACTTTCTCCTCCTTTGAGGAAATATTTTCCAAGTGAGAACGTCTGCTGAGGAAGTGCTGACCACATGCAGTGGATTCTGGGAGCAGGGTACAAACTCATTTTACTGGATAAACTGGTTGGGATTCATCACTAGCAGACGCTGACTGCAGCTGTGCCCTAGAAACACACCTTCTTGCATGGGAAAACTGGTAGTCCCAAGCAATCCGTAAGATAGCCTTTCTTCCCAACAGTTTGAAAACTGCTGCTATGGAGGATTTATATATATATTTAAGATGGCAGCATGAAGTGCTTCTGTACAGTGTGCTCAGTCACTCCATTCCATCTCCACCAAAATTTTTGGATAGCTCAGTCGGTAAGAGCATGTGACTCTTAATTTCAGCATTGTGGGTTCGAGCCCCATGTTGGGCAAAGACAATTCCTGAATTGCAGGGGGTTGGACTAGATGACCCTTGTGGTGCCTTCCAGCTCTACAATTCTGTAGCCACTGAGCATAGGTAAAGGGATCCCTGACCATTAGGTCCAGTCGCGGATGACTCTGGGGTTGCGGTGCTCATCTCGCTTTATTGGCCAAGGGAGCCGGCGTACAGCTTCGGGGTCATGTGGCCAGCATGACTAAGCCCCTTCTGGTGAACCAGAGCAGCGCACGGAAACGCCGTTTACCTTCCTGCCGGAGTGGTACCTATTTATCTACTTGCACTTTGATGTGCTTTTGAACTGCTAGGTTGGCAGAGCTGGGACAGAGTAATGGGAGCTCACCCCATTGCGGGGAATCAAACCACCCTAGGCTCTGTGGTTTAACCCACAGTGCCACCCGTGTCCTTAGCCACTGAGCATACTGAAGCCTTATTGAACTTTTAAGAGATTTAGTCTCTCCCTCCTCCCCCTTTTCTGCCTCCCCCTCCCAAATATTTTCCATACATCTGCCAACCTTGTCTGCTGATAGACCTTCCTAGATTGATGATGATCTGTAGTGTATTCATATTAATATTATTTTCATTATCCTTCATTTCATCTCATTACTTTTAGCTATCTCTCCCTCCAAGAGCCCCAACCTCCCTCCTGCCTTTCACAGACACCCTCGAACGAAGGTGAATGCCGCAAAGCACGATGGGAATCGTAGTCCCCCGCTCCCTCCCCAAGGGTCTCTTGCTCATTCTCCATCTTCCTTCTAGTAGGCGCATCAGGCTGGCTACGAGACGAAGCTTCTGGCCAATCGGTTTCTTTCCATAGGCCGTTCTTTTCCCCGCCCCTTTTCCTGCTATCCAATGGGAGGGGGAGGAGGCGGGGCGACGTCGTCGGAGCGGCCAATAGACAAGAGGCGGGCGGGGAGATTCGATGAGCTTTGATCTGAGACGGAAGGTGAGTAGGAAGAGCGAGGGAGGGGAGGCTGCTCTGAATATGACTTTGGGGGGCTTTGCCAGGCTCCGTCCCAGGAAATATTTTAAAGGGCCA
Source organism: Podarcis siculus (assembly GCA_034642415.1). Lineage (NCBI taxonomy): Eukaryota > Metazoa > Chordata > Lepidosauria > Squamata > Lacertidae > Podarcis > Podarcis siculus. The sequence continues at coordinate 27,289,581 of JAXCMG010000019.1, read as the reverse complement.
TCTCCTTTCCCTCTGTGTCCTGAAGGATGCGAAGGAGAGTAACTCTGGCCACGTGCAGAGTGCTTTTCCTTCCAGGGGACACAAAACAGGGTTAGAGCAGAAATCAAGTAACATTGGAGTGGACTGAGGGTTGCCAACTTCCGCACTGGCCCCTGAAGCTGTGCCTTTTAAGAGCAGCTGGATCTGCAGCGATCAGCAAAGGATTCTGTTTATCTCCCGTGACAGCCACATCTTCACCTATTATTGTTGATTTTATTAAGTTATTTTAGTAATTTTTGTTAATTATAATTTTATTTTAGAAAGTCTAGGAGTTGCCGATCAGAAGGTCGATGGTTCAAATCCCTGCAACGGGCTGAGCTCCCATTGCTCGGTCCCTGCTCCTGCCAACCTAGCAGTTCGAAAGCACACCAAAGTAAAAGTAGATAAATAGGTACTGCTCCGGCGGGAAGGTAAACGGCGTTTCCGTGCGCTGCTCTGGTTCGCCAGAAGCGGCTTAGTCATGCTGGCCACATGACCCGGAAGCTGGGCGCCGGCTCCCTTGGCCAGTAAAGCAAGATGAGTGCCGCAACCCCAGAGTCGGTCACAACTGGACCTAATGGTCAGGGGTCCCTTTACCTTTACCTTTACCTGCCTTTCACAATGAAGTCCCAGAGTGGGTAATAATAATAATAATAATATGGCAATATTTTATACAACACAATGCTTATTTTCATTGATCTACCAATATATACTGGGGCAGAGTTTGGTAAGATTGGGCCCTGAGCAAGGACAAAATTTGGCACACCCACCCCCAAATATTTCTTATTTTCACAACAATTCTTTTTGGTACAGTTGCTTTTTTATGGATCTTTTCAGTGGTTACTCATATAAATATAGGTCATTATTATTACTACTATCTTGCCCTTCCCACTCAAAGAATATTGTAGACCAGTGTTTCCCAAAGTGTGGCACGCATACCCCAGGGGGTACAGGAAAGGGTTTCAAATGGTATATGACATATATAACAAATAGTATTATTAAAACTCCCCCCAAATTATCTTCCAAGAAGGGGCATGCCAGTAAGACTAAATTTTCAAACCCAATTGTAAGTTTGGGAAGTACCATTGTAGATAATGTAATACTTGTTTTAATTTATTTACACACATAAATATTGATTTTAACATATTGCAGTCAATGGGGGGAGCTGGGGTGTTTCATTTGTGTGTGCCTGTAGGTGTTTTATGAGGATTTTAATGTTTTATGCAATTTTTTAATGGCTTGATGCATTTTTGCTTATTTTTAAAAATGCAAGTCACTTGAAGACCTTGTAGGAACAAGCGACTAGTAAATTGGATAATAGTAATAATAATATGTGCATCAAAACTTCGCTAATATTGCTCAAGTGGTTGAGGCTAGGGTGCTTTCCTTCCTTTCTTTTCTGACCGGTTGGCACCCATCCTCAAGACCCCTGGATTCTAGGCCCAAATCAGGGAGGAAGGAGCAGGTGCTTCTGCTATGTAGCTTGGCTGGAGATCTTGGATTCCTGAATTCCGTGAGAGGGAAGGGCAAATGTAGCTCTGACTTCACCAACCTAGAAGCTTCCAGGTGTTTAGGACCGCACTCCTATCGGCTGCAGCCAGCACTGCTGCAGCCAGCACTGCGGAGGGGAACTTCCCTCATTTTGGGAAGGGATGTTACCTGCCTTTTATGCATGTGTCTTGTTTGTTTGGGGGCACGGAGGATGTTTTGCCTGTTTTGGAGAGGACCTTTCTGAGCATCGTCAGTTTCTCTTCTGTGAAATGGGTATTTTGCGGGGCCTGCTGCAGTCTCTCAGGTTTCCAAATGTGCCCGTGGATCTCCCCCAAAAAGAAAAGGTTGGGGACCCCTACACCAGGTGACTATACTTTTAAAACACATTCAAAGCACATACCCCGCCCCCCGCAAAGAATTCTGGGCACTGTAGTTTGTTAAGGGTTGCTGGGGCGGGGGAAGAAAACTACAGTAAAGGTAAAAGGACCCATGACCATTAGGTCCAGTTGTGGCCAACTCTGGGGTTGTGGCAATCATCTCGCTTTATTGGTCGAGGGAGCCGGCGTACAGCTTCCGGGTCACGTGGCCAGCATGACTAAGTCACTTCTGGCAAACCAGAGCAGCGCACGGAAACGCCGTTTACCTTCCCGCTGGAGCGGTACCTATTCATCTACTTGCACTTTGACATGCTTTTGAACTGCTAGGTTGGCAGGAGCTGGGACTGAGCAGCAGGAGCTCACCCCGTCGCGGGGATTCAAACCGCTGACCTTCTGATCGGCAAGTCCTAGGCTCTGTGGTTTAAGAAGAAAAGGGAAGAAAACTACAGTACCCAGAATTATTTAAGGGACAGAATGTGCTTTGAATGTGCCTTAATGTGTACACAGCCATAACCCTCGCTCCTGCCCTGTGGGCATTTCAGTGCTCATCCTCACTGTTTATTAATTCTAACTCAGTGCTGTTTCATAGAATCTGGTGGCAGCTTTGCATTAAGCCGTAGCTTGGTCGCCGTAGGTGAGAAGGAACCCCACGCAGGTGACCAAGCGAGCTGGCCCAGGTCTCCCCTCCTGCATCTGGGTGGCTTTAAATGTACGAGACCTTACAAGGAAAGGTAAACAGGGAATCCTACTTTGTGATCTTCTTGCTTGTTCCCAAGTTTTAGTTCGTGCCAGCCTCCTCGCTGCTTTGCCATGTGGGCCCCCCTGCACCCTGCTGAGCGCTGGCAGTGATGCGCTGGAACCTCCGGCTGTGCCAGGGCATTCTGCACACGGGACGGCAGAGCAGGTATCTCCGAGCCATGGCATCACAGAGCAGCGCTGCCACTCCCGGAACCAGTGAAGGAACCTCGGATGGCACCGTGACAGCTGGGATCATAGTTATCGGGGACGAGATTCTAAAGGTGCGTGAGCTGCGGGAAGGTGTGGCAATGGCCCTTGTCTTAGACGCAGTGGCGGCTGGTGATGCCCGTTGGGGGCTGGAGGCAGAGAGGGCAACAGTAGGCAGAGCCAGAGGCAGTAATAGGCGGAGCCTGGATTCTAGGTTTGTCCCCATCCTGCTTCCTGCGAGATATCAGGGGTCCCCAAACTAAGGCCCGTGGGCTGGATAAGGCCCAAGGGACTCGTTTGTCTGGCCTGCAGCAACCCCCGCCGCCCGCTCTTACCAGCGCTGCGCTGCACAGCTGCCCACTTCCGGGTCAGAGGAGCACCGGAAATAGCTTATGCGCAAGCGTTATTTGTGTATGCGCAAGCTTTATTTCCAGTGCACATCCAGGTTGGAGGAGGCCCGTGCACATGCGCACAAACTATTTCCGGTGCTCCTCTGACCTGGAAGTGCGCTGGAAATAGCGTGTGCACACACATATGGGCACGCGCTGCCCCACTCTCCAACCGCTGTGCAATCGACGCTGGAGACACCGGCCTGAGATGCGGTAAGTTTGTTGACCCCTGGTCTATATGATCTACATGGAACCCCAGCCGGTAATCTAAACTGATCTTTTGTTTTTATGAGATTTCATTAAGAGTTTTCATAATACAATTAAAAACAAAATGAACCTAAACAAAAGGAAAAGAAAAAAGGAAGGAAAAGAAGAACGCAAAGTCCTCTCTCAAAGGAAGATCTTAACTCTTGTCCCACACACAAAGAGGCGAGACTTTTCCAGCTCTCACCTGGGAGATCTTCCCTTCCCTGCCTCTCACGCAGGGTCCTTCATCAACCACCCGTCTCCTTCATCTGCATGCAGACCCCTCCCTAACCCAGAGGATTAAGGAAGATAACAAAAACCAAAGTGGAACAAAATCAAGAGCTAAATTAGAGCTCCCTGCCTTTTGACATCAGGCAAGCATCTTCACTGTAGCCTTTTCAGCTCCTGCTAAAAACATTTTTGTTTAGACAAGCCTACCCAGATATTTTTATGATGCATTTGGGGGGTATTTTGGTGGTTTTAATTTTTTTAATGTTTTATTTGGGGTGGTGGTTAATGAAGTTTTCACAATACTATAAAAAAAAACTAATTACAGGAACTAAAAGAAAGAAACTGAAGAAAAAAAGGAACAGAAAAAAAGCTACAAGATACTCCCTCACCACTATATGGTTTCTAACCAATAATCCTATTGTTCCTTCCTTTTTGTAAACCGCTGTCAGGTATTCTGCAATCAAGCGGTATACAAATTCCTGAGTCATCTTCAAGGTCAGCCCCACGCAGATTGGATTACAGTAATCCAATGTGGATTATTAAGTGAAATATGTGAGCTCCCGTTGCTCGGTCCCTGCTCCTGCCAACCTAGCAGTTCGAGAGCACACCAAAAAGTGCAAGTAGATAAATAGGTACCACTCTGGCGGGAAGGTAAACGGCATTTCCGTGCGCTGCTCTGGTTTGCCAGAACTGGCTTAGTCATGCTGGCCACATGACCCGGAAGCTGTACGCCGGCTCCCTCGGCCAGTAAAGCGAGATGAGCACTGCAAGCCCAGAGTCGGCCACAACTGGACCTAATGGTCAGGGGTACCTTTACCTATGTAATAGGATGCAGGATTTGGCAATATTTGTGGCAGACCTCTTCGCACTGACAGCTCTCTTGTTTCGGCAGGGCTACACCCAAGACACGAATTCCTTCTACATGTGCAAGAGGCTTCGCTCGCTGGGTGTGAAGGTGGCCAAGATCTCTGTGGTTCCTGACGACGTGGCTGCCATCGCCAACGAAGTCTCGTCGTTCTCCAGCAAGTTCACCTACGTCCTGACCTCGGGAGGGATTGGCCCCACGCACGACGACGTGACTTTCGAGGCGGTGGCCCAGGCTTTCGGAGAAAAGGTCGTTGCCCACCCAGAGATGGTGGAGCTGGTGAAGAAGTTTTTTGGCAAGACGGGGGCCGACTGCCCCGAGATGAAGCTGGCCCGGGTCCCCGTGTCGTCGCTGCTGAACTACGGCGAGGACGAGAAGACGGGCCGCCGCTTCCCCTACCCGCTCATAAGCGTCCGGAACGTCTACGTTTTCCCAGGCATCCCGTCACTGATGAGGCGAGCGCTGGATGGTCTCGGCCACCTCTTCCGCAATGAGAAGACCCAATTCTGCTCGCAGGAGATATTTGTCAACTCCGAAGAGACCCTCATCGCGCCCATACTTGACCGGGCCAACGCCAACTTCAGACGTCGCACGAGCCTGGGCTCCTACCCGGATTGGGCCAACAACTACTTCCGGGTCAAGCTGACTCTGGACTCCGATTCGGAAGAGGACCTGGAGGAAGCAGTCGCCTTCTTGATGAAGCACCTGCCGCCGGGGATCGTGGTGCCCCTAGTGGCCGATCCTGTCTCGCAGGCAGCCCAGGACGTGTATGCCTTAGCAGAATCCGGTAGGGGAATACAGTCATACCTCGGGTTAAAGGCGCTTCGGGTTAAATCTTTTCAGGTTGCATCCTGCGGCGACCCGGAAGTACCGGAAAGGGTTACTTCTGGGTTTTGCCGCTCGTGCATTCGCAGACGCTCCAAATGACGTCACGCGCATGTGCAGAAGCAGCAAATTGCAACACGCGCAGACGTGGGTTGCGTTCTGGTCATGTTGCGAACGGGGCTCTGGAACGGATCCCGTTCGCAACCAGAGGTACCACTGTAATGCCTGGCATACGGCTGGATCTGTGGGCACAGAGGACCGCGAGGTTAAGAATGCGGGACTATGCAGGGGCTGAAAGGAGAGGCAGCGTGGTGTAGTAGGCAGAGCAGGGGTGGGGGGGACCTGTGGTCCCCTGTAGATGTTGTTGGACTCCAATTCCCATCAGTTCCACATGGCCTGTGGTCAGGGATGATGGGATTTGTAGTTCAGCGATGTTCTCAGACTCCACCTCCCATCAGCCCCCAGCCAGCATGGCTAGTGGTCAGGGATGATGCCTAGAATCTGTTTCGGCTACTGACCCGGCTGCTCCCCTGTCGGGACAGAGCTAGCCTAATTTCTGTGGCCTACATTCTGGTAACCTCTAGGTTAGATTACTGGAATGCATTATACGTAAGTCTGCCTCTGAAGACGGTTTGGAAACTTCAGCTGGTGCAGAATTTGGTGGCCAGGTTGCTCATTAGGGCAAGATGGTTTGAGCATTTAACCTCAATCTTGGCTCGACTGCACTGGCTGCCAATTAGTTTCCAGGCCCAATTCAAAGTTCTGGTTTTGACCTATAAAGCCTTGAATGGCTCAGGACCTCTCACCATATAAACACTCCAGGACTCTGCATTCATCCTCTGAGGCCCTTCTTCATGTGACTCCTCCATGTGAGGTCCAGAGGGTGGTGCAACATGAGAACGGGGCCTTTTCTGCAGTGGCTCCCCGTTTGTGGAATGCTCTCCCCAGAGAGGCTCGCCTGACACCATCATCAATTGGCTGATAGAACATGAGACTCTTAATCTCAGGGTCGTGGGTCCGAGCTTCACGCTGGGCGAAAGGTTCCTGTATTGCAGGGGTTTGGACTCAATAAATCTTGTGATTCCTTCAAACCCTGCAATTCTATGATTCTAGACACCAAGCAAAAGCGTTTCTCTTCCCCCAGGCCTTTGGCTCATTAAACAACCCACAGCCTTTTAAACTGGGGCAGGGTATTGTTTCTGTTTGTTATTATGGGAAGTATTTTTGTGTTTTTATATTGTAAAGTGCCCTGTGATCTTCCGTTGAAGGGCAGTATAGAAATTTAATAATAATAATAATAATAATAATAATAATAATATATGTCAAAGTTCACCAATGGTTATGTTTCGTCAACTTAAACTACCTTATAAGGTTGTTGTGAGTACAGTGGTACCTCGGGTTAAGTACTTAATTTGTTCCGGAGGTCCGTTCTTAACCTGAAACTGTACTTAACCTGAAGCACCACTTTAGCTAATGGGGCCTCCTGCTGCTGCCGCGCCGCCGGATCCCGATTTCTGTTCTCCTCCTGAAGCAAAGTTCTTAACCTGAAGCACTATTTCTGGGTTAGCGGAGTCTGTAACCTGAAGCGTCTGTAACCTGAAGCGTATGTAACCCGAGGTACCACTGTATAAAATATGGAGGGCAGAACCATGCACACCACCTTGGTAGCTCCTTGGAGGAAAAGGTGGCAAATAAAAGTAATAATGTTTTTAATTCTTATTACTATTATTTTTCAAAGACCCTGTTTCATACAGTGTATCTGAAGAAGTGTGCATGCACACGAAAGCTCATACCAAGAACTAACTTAGTTGGTCTTTAAGGTGCTACTGGAAGGAAAAAAATTTTTTGTTTTGCCTGTTTCATCCTAGTTGCTTTTACCTCTCTGTAGGTTCCCCTCTTGGCCAGAAGGTGGCAGCAGCAATTCGGACCATTGAGGAAGCTTTGGATAAGTACGCCCTGTCAAAGCTTTGTGTCGGATTCAATGGGGGAAAGGACTGCACAGCCTTGCTTCACCTCTTCCATGCTGCCGTACAGAGGTACATTGCACCCTCTTCCTTCAGTATTTCTCATTAGGGCTTCCCTAGATTGGGACCAGGCAAGGGTTGTTGTTTTTTAAGCCTTTTCTGATTGCATAACAAATCGCACAGCTTAGTCATTTCCCAACTTGTGGAATTTTTCAACAAGGCAGCACAAGTTTCTAGTCCTCATCACTGGCTTATCTGCATTTTTCTTCTTCCTTTCTCTTTCCCCCAGTTCAGATTTGTTTCTTGGAAGAACTATAAAAACCAAAAAATACAAATCGGGGGGGGGGGGGGGGAGGTTCCCTGTTTGTGGCATTTTGAGGACCTCAGAATCAGGGCTTGTCCAGCATGAATTTTTCTGCCCGCAAAAGCAGCAGCTGTGAACAAGGATACATAAAGAGAACCTCCTTATTCCGAAGCAGTCTATCCCTGGGTGCCAGTTGCAAGTGGGGAAGGGGAAAGCACCTTTTCTTTCCTTGCCTGTGGACTTCCCAGAAGCTGGCCCCCATGAGGAATGGGGTGCTTTGGGGGTGGCAGGGCAGACATAGCTTATTGGCGCAGCACCTGCCTGGAATGCAGAAGGCCCAGGTTCTGCCCCTGCGTCTCCAGTTAAAAATAAAACCAGTTACCTGCTAAGAGGGAAGAAGTCCCTTCTCTGCCTGAGAACCCTGGAGAGCCGCACTGCCAGTCAGAGAAGGCAATTTTTGCCTAAATGGACAAATAACCTGGTATAACGCAGCTTAGTGTGGGACGTGGGTGGCGCTGTGGGCTAAACCACAGAGCCTAGGGCTTGCCGATCAGAAGGTCAGCGGTTCGAATCCCCGCAACGGGGTGAGCTCCCGTTGCTCAGTCCCTGCTCCTGCCAACCTAGCAGTTTGAAATCACGTCAAAGTGCAAGTACCGGTAGATAAATAGGTACCGCTCCGGCGGGAAGGTAAACGGCATTTCCGTGTGCTGCTCTGGTTCGCCAGAAGCAGCTTAGTCATGCTGGCCACATGACCTGGAAGCTGTATGCCGTCTCCCTCAGTCAATAAAGCAAGATGAGTGCTGCAACCCCCGAGTTGGCTACGACTGGACCTAATGCTCAGGGGTCCCTTTACCTTTAAGGCAGCTTAACCGGTTCCCACTGAAATGAAGGGTCCCTGTGTTCTCTCTTTCCCACCCAGGCGGTGTCCGGAGAGGTCGGAGAAGCTGCAGGCTCTTTACATCCGGATTGTGTCCCCGTTTCCTGAGATGGAGGAGTTCATCGAAGACACAGCCCAGCGGTACGAAACTTGTACTTTAATTCCGGGGGGCTGGTGTGGAATTCTGGGGGATTTGCTGAGGCCCCAACATCCCAGCAGGACTCCTTGCTGTTTCCACCATAACTGTCAACCGTCCCTTATTTGGCGGGAAAGTCCCTTATCCCAGCGCCGTGTCCCGCTGCTGTCCCTTATTGATGATGTCCCTTAAATTTCCCGGGTTTCAAAGGAAGCAGCTCCTCTCCCTCCCTCCCTCCCTCCCTGCCGGCCAGGGAGGAGGGAGGCTCCAACTGTGTTGCTTGGCTGCGTTGCTCACCCAATAAGGAGTCGGAGAACGACTGGGGGGTGGAGCTTGCATGCCTTGTGCTGATCAAATTGGCCATGTTGCCTTGGGACTCGCCTTTGCTCAGCGCTTCCCAGCGGAGAGGTGACGGTGGTTTTCCTTGCTGCATCCCCTTTGCCGGGTTGCTGCGCTGTGGGAACCACCACTTGAGGCTTCGTTTGGCTGCTGGCTGGGCTTTCTGCCTTTGGCTCAGAAGGGCTCAGAAGATGAACATACCTGTGCCTGGAAAATCCCTTATTTTGGCTGCTGATCCCTTGTTTTCGAGGCTGCTGGTCCCTTATTTTCAAATCTGTAAGCTGACAGCTATGGTTTCCACCCAGATATAAAATGCAGTCCTCAGGGATCGCCATCATTGTTATTAAATCTGTTGCAACCGAAAAGGTCTTCTTTGTCCGGCACCAAAAAAAATATGTTGGCGTCAGGTGAGACTCCCTCTTCTACCTCCCGCAGGTACAACCTTCAGATGTGTAATGTCCACGGGAACATCAAACAGGCGCTGGGCGACCTGAAGGTGCAACAGCCGCAGATAGAGGCTGTGTTGATGGGCACCCGTCGCACGGACCCTTACTCATGCACCTTGACGCCCTTCTGCATGACGGACGCCGATTGGCCCCAATATATGCGTGTCAACCCTCTCCTAGTATGTAGCAAAGGCGCCGTGGCATGTCAAAGGGGGCTGGGTGGGTCTATTGGGGTTCCTCAGAGGCATCTCGCCCAGTAAGCAGAGATGATGATGATAAATTTATTATTTATACCCTGCCCATCTGGCTGGGTTTCCCCAGCCACTCTGGGCGGCTCCCAACAAAATATTATTATTATTATTACAATGGTACCTCTGGTTGCGAACAGGATCCGTTCCGGGGTCCCGTTTGCAACATGAGCAGAATGCAACCTGCGTTTGCACGGGTTACGATTCACCGCGTCTGCACATGCACACAACATCATTTTGCACGTCTGCGCATGTGCGAGCGGCGAAACCCAGAAGTAACCCTTTCCAGTACTTCCGGGTCACCGCAGGACGTAACCTGAAAACGTACAACCTGAAGAAAACACAACACGAGATATGACTGTATTATTATTATTAATAATAATAATAATAATAATAATAATAATAATAATAATAATAAAGCATTAAAACATCAAACATTAAAAGCTTCCCTAAACAGGGCTGCCTTCAGATGTCTTCTAAAAGTCTGGTAGTTGTTCTTCTCTTTGACATCTGCTGGGAGGGCGTTCCACAGGGAGGGTGCCACCACCGAGAAGGCCCTCTGCCTGGTTCCCTGTAACCTCGCTTCTCGCAGGGAGGGAACCGCCAGAAGGCCCTCAGAGCTGGACCTCAGTGTCCGGGCAGAACGATGGAGGTGGAGATTGCAGCTAAGGGTCTGAGTGTGGAAGGGGGAAAGTGTGGCCTCGTGGCGTGGCTCCCCCAGACTGCCACCAAGCACCCTGGTAACAGCCACAGATTGAGCTCTGGCCTTCAAGGGCACCACCAACTCTGCTGTACCAGCATCATGGGAGAGAATACCGTCAGTTGACCACCCCCCCCATGGACCAATCCTGGCCTCCAGCCCCTATAAAACATTGGCTTCAGATCTTACTTCTCAGATGTCATCTGCGCTATGCACTTAAAGCAGGCTAGAGAAAATTTACTTCAACTTGCTGCTCTTTTATAAGTTGCGCTAATAAGGAAGACAATTCGCCTCCTTCGTGCTATGTAAAAAATCCAGAACGCTTAACATCTGTTTTTCTTTTTTAGTATTCGTCTCTTGTTCACTGAGCTTACTGGTGATGACCTTCATCCTTTCGTATCTTGTCATCTAAACCACTTTCCTGGCTTTATTTATCTCCCTTGTCTCCCATGTGTAATAGAGGTTTGCTAAAGTGTTATCCTGGAGAATGCAGTATGTGTGGATTGCTAACAAAAAAGGATTTGGGGGGAATCAGTTGCCTTGTGGGGGATAAATAGTTATTTGATCTGTTGTTACTTGCCGTATTGCATTCGACAACCTTTGCGATAACTGCCTCTGACTCAAAAATGACAAAACATGCTGAATACTTTTTTTCATTATTCTGTTCCTAGATAGTATTATTGAAAGTAAATAGAAATATACACTGAGAAAGGCATGGCTTCCCCAAAAGAATCCTGGGAACTGGAGTTTCTTAAAGGTGCTGAGACTCCCCTCATGGAACTACAATTCCCAGGGTTCCCTGGGAAGAGGGACTGAATGTTAACCCATTCTGGAAATTGTAACTGGTTGGTTGGTTGGTTTAATGCACCAGCCTTTGTCAAAAGATTTCAGGGCGGTTCACAAGATAAAAATACAATATAAAACCCCAACTAAATAGTTAAAGCAGAAAAAACGAAACGATACCGCCTCATCCCATAAATACATTTAAAAGGCTGTAGGATATTAATCCATCGTGAGGTGAATAGGGGCCTCCTAATGGCACCCTTAGGGACGTGGGTGGCGCTGTGGGTTAAACCACAGAGCCTAGGATTTGCCGATCAGAAGGTCGGCGGTTTGAATCCCCGCAACGGGGTGAGCTCCTGTTGCTCGGTCCCTGCTCCTGCCAACCTAGCAGTTCGAAAGCACGTCAAGTGCAAGTAGATAAATAGGTACCACTCTGGCGGGAAGGTAAACGGTGTTACCGTGTGCTGCTCTGGTTCGCCAGAAGCGGCTTAGTCCTGCTGGCCACATGACCCGGAAGCTGTACGCCGGCTCCCTTGGCCAGTAAAGCGAGATGAGCGCCACAACCCCAGAGTCGGCCACGACTGGACCTAACGGTCAGGGGTCCCTTTACATTTAATGGCACCCTTAACAAACTACAGTACCCAGGAGTCTTTGGGGGAAGCCATGACATTTTAAAGTGATATGATACAACTTTAAATGTATTGCACAGATGGGGGGAGGGGCTCGATCTGATCCATTCTATTCACTAGAGGAGACATCACCAAGTTAGACTTCTCTTTTCATTCTGAGTGCAAACCCTTTTCCTGCCTTTCTTAGACACCGCATTACGTGCCTCTGGCCCTCCTCAGATCCTTTGTGCCTAGGAAGGTATATAGGTCTAAACTTGCCTTCATTTGCTGGATGGCTTCCTAGAGGAATTTGAAGGAATGTCATCCCTCCTGATTACATTGCTCTCCTTTCCCCAGGACTGGACATACCGGGATATATGGAAGTTCCTTCGCATGCTCTACATCCCGTACTGCATTCTTTATGACAAGGGGTAAGAACAGATGGAGAATTAATAATAACAATAATAATATAGCAATACCAACATATCGACTCTACTCCAGAAATTGCAGTTAGTGGTTAATCCAGAAACTGCAGTTAGTGGTTACCGTATTTTTCGCTCTATAGGATGTACTTTTCCCCCTCCAAAAATGAAGGGGAAATGTGTGTGCGTCCAATGGAGCGAATGCAGGCTTTCGCTGAAGCCTGGAGAGCGAGAGGGGTCGGTGCGCACCGACCCCTCTCACTCTCCAGGCTTCAGGCAGCTATCCACAAGCCTTCGGAGCATGGTGGGAGTTCCCGCCAGGCTCCGAAGGCTTGCGGATAGCAGCCTGAAGCCCGGGGAGCGCAGCGCCAACTCCTGCTGCACACCCCGGGCTTCACCCCGGAACTCCCGCCGGGCTCCAAAGGCTTGGAGATAGCAAAAAAAATTTTCTTTATTGCCCCCCCCCCTAAAATCTAGGTGCGCCCTATGGTCCGGTGCGCCCTATAGAGCGAAAAATACGGTAATTAATGCTGCAGCACGATTGCTGACAGGAGCGGGACCTTTTCAGCACGTAGCGCCTCTGCTGGTTCCCTGCTTGCCGCAAATTCAAGGTGTTACTATTAGCATAGAAAGCTCTTAACAGCTTGGGACCGATTTACTGGTGAAATCATCTTACCTTCATATATGCCCACCCGAACCGCTCCGATTTGCAGAACCGGCACCATTAGGGGTACCACATAGTCCTCGTTCCGCATTTGTAAGAAATCAATCTTTTAGTGTGGCAGCACCTACACTTTGGAACCCCCTGCCTGTGGACATTGGACAGACACCTTTGCTGGACTCTTTTTAAGCGCATTTTTGCCTAAGCAAGCCTACTCAGGCATGTAGACATGCGTTTTAATCTGGTTTTTGGTTTTTTTTAGCAAATTGCTGATTTCAATTAACTTTCAAACTTGTTAAATAGTTGCTTTCCACTCTTCTTACCTCATTGTTTCATTCTTTCCATAAACCATTTCATGGGTTGTTGTTGTTTTTTTACAATCGAGCGGTTTGTTACCATTTTGTGCAAGGGAATAAATGTAAATAAATACCGTATTTTTCGCTCTATAAGACGCACCAGACCATAAGACACACCTAGTTTTTAGAAGAGGAGAACAAGAAAAAAAAAATCTGAATCCCAGAAGCCAGAATAGCAAGCGGGATCGCTGTGCAACTTGCTGTCCTGGCTTATGGGATACCCGTGCGCACAATCCCGCTGGCCGTCCTGGCTTCTTGCTTGGCTGTGTGCAGCCTCTCCCGGGCAAGGGGAGCCTTCATCCTCTGCCCGGGAGAGGCTGTGTGCAGCTAAGGCTCCCCCAAGAGCCGCGCTCCCTTTAAAGAGTGTGCGGAGTGTGTGTGCAACTCTTGAGGGCTTTTCCCTGAGGAGAAAAGCTCTGAAGAGCCGCTCACACGCTCCATGCGGCTCTTTAAAGGGAGCGCTGAGCAGAGCCTCCCGCCTGCATTCGCTCCATAAGACACACACACATTTCCCCTTACTTTTTAGGAGGGGAAAAGTGTGTCTTATAGAGCGAAAAATACGGAAAATGTTCTAAGGCACATTGGAGATGAAGTACCCCTGCTTGCTGTGGCTTAAATCCGTCTTGTCTCTCTCCCCCACCCCGATCCCTCTTGACAGCTACACTTCGCTTGGGAGCATGAGTAACACACAGAAGAATCCGGCCCTGCGCTATACGAACGCCGCAGGGCGGGAATGCTACCGGCCGGCCTATGAGCTGGAAAACGAAGAGGACGAGCGCAACTCCCGCCACTGAAGCCTGGCTAGGCCTGATGCTCGTTGCCCCGGCAACCGCTGGCCAGCACTGGAGAGCTGACTAGGCCCGAAGCCTAGCTTGGTTAAGGCTTGGTCCAGGCCGAGGCAAAATGGCGTCAGTGCCGCTACTACCGCTGGGCCACCAAGGGGCTGCTCTCACACCGACAATGTGATCGGCCAGCCCTGTCCTTGTGACAGTTGGCTGTGAGCACCGTTCCGTCCATCATGTGAGGGGACAGTAGACCCTGGGAATAAACTAGTTCTTCAGTTGCCTCTTTGGGTTTTGTTCTGCTGTGTGTTTTAACAGTGGGGTGCGGGCAAGGTGGCGTGAGATACGGGCTCTGCAGGGTCGGATAGTGCCAAAGAGTAGCGCTCGAATCCTTTCTTTGACCTTCCCACACTCCCAAATTTGCCATATCGGGGGCGGGGAGCCTGGCGCCATCTTGAGGTTGCTGAACCACAGCTCCCATCAGCCCCGACCACTGGCCATGCTGGCTGGAGCTGATAGGACTTGGGAGTCTGGCAACATCTGAAGGGGCTGCCATCCCTGTGCTAAATGCTGGAACCAAAGGCCCCATCTATACTATACTATACGGCTTCCTGCAAAGCATCCTGGGAGTTGTAGTTCGTTGAGAGTTACAAGGAGACCCCGCTATTCCCCTCCCAGAGCTAACAATTTCTAGAGTGGTTTAACTGGAGCTCTGTGAGGGGCTACAAACTACAGCTCCCAGAATGCTATCTGTTTAAAGTGATACGACACTGCTTTTAATGTCTGGCATGAATGGGACCCAAGTCTGTTTTTCAAACCTATTTGATCAAAATTCACTCTAGAAGCTATTCAACAAAGCTGGGTCCAGTTTTGAGGGTGCCCTGGGGAAAAGGTCCTTTGATTCGCCCCCTGCTCTGTCAAGCGAGCCGAGTGGGGCTTAGAGACGGGGAAGAAATGCAACTCAGCTCATATGGCTGCTTCACACCTCCTGAAACAATAAGGGAACTGAAATGCACACTTCTCTGAATTCTGCATTGCAGTTCTCAGGCCAACAATAGAAAGAGCAAGGGAAGGGAAGGGAAAGGGGAGCAGGTGGCGCTGTGGTCTAAACCACTGAGCTTCTTGGGCTTGCTGATCGACAGGTCGGTGGTTCGATTCCCCGTGACGGAGTGAGTTCCCGTTGCTCTGTTCCGGCTCCTGCCAACCGAGCAGTTCGAAAGCACGCCAGTGCAAGTAGATAAATAGGTACCATTGCAGCGGGAAGGTAAACTGTGTTTCCGTGTGCTCTGGCACTCGTCACAGTCCTCCGGGCGCCAGAAGGCGGGTTAGTCATGCTGGCCACATGGCCTGGAAAGCTGTCTGTGGACAAATGCCAGCTCTCTTGGTCTGAAAGCGAGATGAGCGCCGCAACCCCAGAGTCGCCTTTGACTGGACTTAACCTTCCATGGGTCCTTTACCTTACCTTACATACAGCAACACAAATATTATTTGGCTAAAATGTGGATACCAATGCATATATTAGTGAAAATAACATACCGAAACACATTCTGTCAGGGAAAACCTTTGCACAGATAGATGTGTATACTGGGAGAAATTTGCACTAGAGCATGGATTTATTTTTATGAGGACTTTTAAAAACAGATTTGCAGACTGATGTGGAGGACTGAATATTGAAAAATCAAGAAGCAGAGAGCTGGTGCTGAAACTGACCGCTCTGTCCAGCCCTAGTTCAGGGCAGCCTTTTTAATTTCCCATAATGCCCCAGTGTGACAGAACGTCAAGGACTATGGGAAGTTAACAGGGTGGGTCAAAGCTGAAAATGAATTTATGGGGGGACCTCAGGTGTTGGGACCTCAGCAGCTCAAGGCTGCCAGATGTTGACTCTACTGTTGTTAATATCCTTGGGAGTGGGGAGAATGAGCACAAAAAGGGGATCTGCCCCCCACCCCCACGCCGGGATTAGCATCAATTTCAGTGTTGTTCTTTAGTTGTTTAGTTGTGTCCGACTCTTGGCGACCCCCTGGACCAGAGCACGCCAGGCACTCCTGTCTTCCACTGCCTCCTGCAGTTTGGTTAAACTCATGCTGGTAGCTTCGAGAACACTGTCCAACCATCTCTTCCTCTGTCGCCCCCTTCTCCTTGTGCCCTCCATCTTTCCCAACATCAGGGTCTTTTCCAGGGAGTCTTCTCTTCTCATGAGGTGGCCAAAGTCTTGGAGCCTCAGCTTCAGGATCTGTCCTTCCAGTGAGCACTCAGGGCTGATTTCCTTCAGAATGGATAGTAGGGTGGAACAATTTAGGTTGTGAAAGCAGTTAAAAGTGGTCTTTTGTGCCCCTGCTTAGATCAAAATCGCCCTGCCTAGCCCCTCAGCTGCCTATAATGTTAAAAAAATTAACATTTTGGTCTTGCATTCCCCCACATCACACCTGCATTGTGGCTAACAGCTTGCGCTGCGCACGAGTAGGACTCCCTCCACACCACAGACCTCAAACCAGTGGTTTTCTCATGACGGGAAGGAAGCGTAGGTCACCTGTTGAATTACAGGCCGCTTTTCTAACAAGCACTGATTGCGCCTTGTCATAATAAACCCGCAAAAACAACCCTATTTGAAAGAATCGTTGATGGGGCTTTCCAGCACTAGAATGTAGGATTCTGTGACTGTGAGATGCCCTTGTATTTTGAAAAGGGTTTCCAGGTGGGGGTGTTTCTCTCCACATGTGATAGAGGGGGGACCGTTCTGGCATTGGGCTAGCTAGCGAGGGCCAGGCCTCAGCAGCACCCAAAGCGGCCTTGTGACCTCTCTGATAACTGAGAAGTTTCCAGCGATTTGCACAAAAGGACAGCCTCGGCATCACACGCCTGCTAAAAGCCAGCTCTGAGCCAGCCTCCCCAGAGTGGAACATGTATCTTCCTTTGCAGAGGTTTGCAGCCCCACGTCCATGGGTCTTGGCGGCCCTCACGGGCCCCTACTTTGGCCGCCCAAGGGCCGCACGACCGCTTGCCCTGCCCTACTACAAAAGCGGGAATGTGGTCAGTCTGGGTTACTGGGCCCTGCAAGCTCTCCGCGAATGTGTGTACGTCCTCCTCTGCTGCTGGTGCCTGAAGGAGATTCTGGACTGAAGGGTGTCCGTCTCCCATGGGTGCCTGGCCCTGTGGGCTGCGCCATGCTGAGATGCCAGGCTCCTGCGCCACCTTACCCTTCCGGGCGAGCCTTTGCCCCAGGTTTTCCAGATCTTGAAGATTCCTCCTGGCTGCTACGTTGTAAGCCACCATACCATGTAAGTTTGTTTTGGTTTGCTCTTTACACTTCTCAATTGCCTACTGCCGCTTTGACCAACCTGGACTACAACTCCCATCATCCATTGTCATTTGCCATGATGGGAATTGTAGTCCGAAAGATCCAGCGGGAACCAGTTTAGAGAAGGGAGTGATCATAAGTGTGCTGGGGGTTTTTTGCTGTTGCCTGGGACCACAGAAGTGGATAACTATTTGCCATGCTGTAATGCACATAAGGGAAGCGGGTGGCTCTGTGGGTTAAACCACAGAGCCTAGGACTTGCCGATCAGAAGGTCGGCGTTCGAATCTGCGCGACGGGGTGAGCTCCCATTGCTCGGTCCCTGCTCCTGCCAACCTAGCAGTTCAAAAGCACGTCAAAGTGCAAGTAGATAAATAGGTATCGTTCTGGCGGGAAGGTAAACGGCGTTTCCGTGCGCTGCTCTGGTTCGCCAGAAGCGGCTTAGTCATGCTGGCCACATGACCCGGAAGCTGTACGCCGGCTCCTTCGGCCAATGAAGCAAGATGAGTGCCGCAACCCCAGAGTCGGTCACGACTGGACCTAATGGTTAGGGGTCCCTTTACCTTTTAATGCACATTTGGGTGGGAGATCTAGTTTAACAAGGCTGCTTCTGCGTAATATAAAAAGCTGCTCTCTGTCATGCATCCATCTCACCAGTGATGTCCACTCTGACTGGCAGCAGCTCTCCAGCACCTCAGGCAGAGGTCCTTCCAGTTACCAACCACTTTGCTCTTCTTCAGCCTAATGCCCCCTCCAGATGATGTGAGACTACAACTCCCATCATTCCCTGCCAGCTTAACCAATTGTTCTGAATGATGGGAGTTGTGATCCAACAGCATCTTTTTAATGTGGTCTTTTAAATGGCTGTAACAGGCCCTGGGACCTTAAGGTAAATGGTGAGTAGGAAATCAAAACACTACCACTACTACTACTACTATTTAATAACAATTATAATTTAATACTACTACTGATCTGGGACGCAGGTGGCACTGTGGTCTAAATCACTGAGCCTCTTGGACTTGCCGATCAGAAGGTTGGCGGTTCGAATCCCTCGACGGGGTGAGCTCCCATTGCTCGGTCCCTGCTCCTGCCAACCGAGCAGTTCAAAAGCACATCAAAGTGCAAGTAGATAACTAGGTACCTCTCCGGCGGGAAGATAAACGGCATTTCCGTGTGCTGCTGTGGTTCGCCAGAAGAGGCTTAGTCATGCTGGCCACAAACTGTCTGTGGACAAATGTCGGCTCCCTCGGCCTGTAAAGCGAGATGAGCGCCACAACCCCAGAGTCGTCCACGACTGGACTTAACTGTCAGGGGTCCTTTATCGTTTTACTACTACTGATAATAATAATTTCCTACATTTATATCCCTCCTTTTCCTCTAAGGAGCTCAAAGTCCGTTGACAGTTCTCCTCCTCATTTAATCCGCACAACAGTCCTGTGAGTTAGGCTAGGCTGAGAGGCAGTGAGTGGCCCAAGGTCACCTGGTCAGCATCATGGTTGAGTGGGGATTTGAACCCAGGTCTCTTCCAGGTCCTGGTCTAGCACTCAAACCCTTGTAAAACTGGGGTCACCGGCATCAAATGATGATGATATAGATCATGGGTAGGCAAACTAAGGCCTGGGGGCCAGATCTGGCCCAATCGCCTTCTAAATCCGGCCTGTGGACGGTCCGGGAGTCAGCGTGTTTTTACATGAGTAGAATGTGCCCTTTTATTTAAAATGCATCTCTGGGTTATTTGTGGGGCATAGGAATTCGTTCATTATTATTTTTTTCAAAATATAGTCCGGCCCCCCACAAGGTCTGAGGGACAGTGGACCGGCCCCCTGCTGAAAAAGTTTGCTGACCCCTGATATAGATCATAGAATCATAGAATTGTAGAGTTGGAATGGACTACAAGGATCATCTAAGTCTAACCCCCTGCAATGCAGGAATCTTTTGCCAACACGGGACTTGAACCCGCAACCGTGGGATTAAGAGTCTCGCAACTGAGCTATGCTGGCTGTGTTCTACTTGTATATTTGTAAATACAGTGGTACCTCGGGTTAAGTACTTAATTCGTTCCAGAGGTCCGTTCTTAACCTGAAACTGTTCTTAAGCTGAAGCACCACTTTAGCTAATGGGGCCTCCTGCTGCCGCCACACCACCGCCACACAATTTCTGTTCTCATCCTGAAGCAAAGTTCTTAACCCGAGGTAATATTTCTGGGTTAGCAGAGTCTGTAACCTGAAGCATATGTAACCTGAAGCATATGTAACCCGAGGTACCACTGTAGGGCAAATGCCACTCTAAGGCTCCCTGATTGTCTCATCCAAAGAAAATAAGCTTAGTAGTGCTTCCCCCTAAACTTCTGTCTGCTCCAGGAAAAGGGGTGTGCACAGCAATAAAACACACACATATGAGTGAGAAGGGCAGGAGTTTGAGACTAGGAAAGATTTTGCTGGAGAAGCCAGCTTCCCAAATAAATAATAAACCAAGCAGGCTAACCAATGACAGGCTAGAGCAGGCATAGGCAAACACCGGCCCTCCAGATGTTTGGGACTACAATTCCCACCATCCCTGACCACTGGTCCTGTTAGGGATGATGGGACTTGTAGTCCCAAACATCTGGAGGGCCAGAGTTTGCCTATGCCTGGGCTAGAGTATAGGCAACCAGTGAACCCTGCTAGGTTTTGCTCACTAGATCCTCACCAGGAACCGTCTGATCAGAGGAACAGGAGTTTAGAGCAGGATAGTCCCCCCACCCACCCTTGACTGAACTTCTATTCTGTTCCAGGCTCCTGAGATGTAAACAGGACCAAACTGAAATAAACCAGCAACACCCAACCACCGATATAACCCAGTTCTCCGAGAGTGATGAAGATAAACGACGGCTTGGCTCTGGGAAAAGGAGAGAGACAAAAAAAAGCCGGTGTCTGCGCTGGATTTCCGTCAGCTGCAGGGCTGGGGACGACTCAACAGAAATAGAAGACTCCAAACAAAGATATACAGACTCCCGGCCTGTATCCGGCTGGCTCATTCAAGGGGGGAAAACAACATACATTGTCCTGGAATTCCACCACTGCAGCTTAGGGAGACCTTAAGCCACAGATAGAAAGCCCTCCAGATGCGGCTGGACTACAATTCCCAGCTTTCCCGAACCATAGGCTGTGCTGGGTTGGGGCTGATGGGAGATGGAGTCCAACACCAGCTGGAAAAAGCCACTTCCCCCTCCTTTCCAGCACAATGCCAGTAAGTGCATTTGAGATGTGTTTCCTGATTGGTTGGGACATGTGTCTAGGACAGGGCTGGACTACAACTCCCATCTTCCATGAGCCATGCTGAAAGTTGGACTCTGACAACTTCTGGAGATGTCCTTTATCATATGTCTAGGAAAACAGGGCTCCTGGGGCAGAGGGGATTTCAGCCGCTGCTGCTGGTGGTTTTGCATGGTGAGGATATACGATATACGATATACGATATACAATATCTTTATTGTCATTGTCCCATGCAGAACAATGAAATTGAGAAACTACATAAAACTACATAAAAACTACATAAAATTACATAAAAACTACATAAAACATTCAAAAACCCCTAAAAACTCTGAAACCCCATTTTAAAATACACTATACTATAGAGACCCCTTATGCTGCGTTTAGAACCAGAATTGCATTTGCGTAGAAAATGTTTCTCAGGTGGCTAGTCCTGGCCTTTATAACCCTATACCTTCTTCCAGAAGGCAGAAGCTGAAAGAGATCATTTCCGGGGTGCGCACTATCCTGCGCTATCTCTGCCGCTTTCTTATGGCACCTGGCAGCATAGATTTGATCTAAGGTGGGAAGAGTGCACCCAATTATTCTCTCCGCAGTCTTTACAACCCTGGACAGCATTGTTTTTTCTCTGGCCGTGCAGCTCTCAAACCACACACACAGACCGTAAGTTAATACGCTCTCCACAGTGCAATGGTATTGGAGGGGAGGCAGCTGAAATACCCTTTTCAACACAGCTTAGAAGAGCCAGGGGAGCCTCATTCTACCTTGCATGTTCTCACGATGACTTCAACCTGTTTTAGTGCTTCTCACATACACATGAACCATATTAAAGCAAAATTTTCTGCATGTAGAAACATAGTGTGCCAAGCCAAAGGGGTGATCAGTCCTGTTGTCCCTGAGGTGCTGGCTTTCTTCATGCAGGGGGTTTTGTTTTGATTTTTTATGGGACTGGGGAGATTCATGTGACCCCGCCCCCTGCAATAAAACCATCATGCACGGGGCATTTTGAAGTGGTCTGTGTTTGCGGTGATTATAGACTGAATCTGATTTTTAGAGAGGGTTGTGTTGTTTCTGATCCAGATACACAATATTGCCGCTCTGTACCAATGGGTTCCCGGGGCTACGCAGGTTGCAAAGTTGGCTTCTTGCAATCAGAATGGAGTTGGGGTGCCCTGGGATCATAGCTGTCAACCGTCCCTTATTTGGCGGGAAAGTCCCTTATCCCAGCGCCGTGTCGCGCTGCTGTCCCTTATTGATGATGTCCCTTAAATTTCCCGGGTTTCAAAGGAAGCAGCTCCTCTCCCTCCCTCCCTGCCGGCCAGGGAGGAGGGAGGCTCCAATTGTGTTGCTTGGCTGCGTTGCTCACCCAATAAGGAGTCTAAGAACGACTGGGGGGGGTGGAGCTTGCATGCCTTGTGCTGATCAAATCGGCCGCGTTGCCTGGGGACTCGCCTTTGCTCAGCGCTTCCCAGCAGAGAGGTGACGGTGGTTTCCCTTGCTGCATCCCCTTTGCCGGGTTGCTGCGCTGTGGGAACCACCGCTTGAGGCTTCGTTTGGCCGCTGGCTGGGCTTTCTGCCTTTGGCTTGGAGGGGCTCAGAAGTTGAGCATACCTGTGCCCGGAAAATCCCTTATTCTGGCTGCTGATCCCTTATTTTCGAGGCTGCTGGTCCCTTATTTTCAAATTTGTAAGTTGGCAGCTATGCCTGGGATTGGGCGGACTGACTTTTCCCATGTTCCCCAAGCGAGTTCCCAGAGCACCCAAGAGGGGAAAGGCGCAATTCGAATACGCCTCCTGCCCCATTCCTTGGAAGCAGTGTCTACCAACCCCTCCAGCTTCCTGGTTCAGCCCTTCCTCTGTCTCTAAGAAATGCTCATGTAGCCTGAAAAGCTAATAAAGAACACTGGCTATATTTTCGTCAGATCAGCACTTCTTCACACAATGAACTTGCAGAACTACCTGCCACAAGAAGTGGCAATGATCGAAACTACCTCAGATGGCTTTTAAAGAAGCATTAGGTACGTTAGCAGAGGAGGATAAGCCTATCGATGGTGATAAACCATGAGATCAAAATGGAACTGCCATGTTGGGAAGCAGTCTATCTCTGAATAGCAGGTGATAAGGACAAACAACAGTTAATGCCCATCATCTTCATAACACTAAGGTCCTGCTCTGAGGGCCTTCTGGTGGTTCCCTCACTGTGAGAAGCGAAGATACAGGGGACCAGGCAGAGGGCCTTCTTGGTAGTGGTGCCCACCCAGTGGAACGCCCTCCCATCAGATGTCAAGGAAATAAACAACTGACTTTTAGAAGACATCTGAAGGCAGCCCTGTTTAGGGAAGTTTTTAATGTTGGATGTTTCATTGTATTTTTAATATTTTGTTGGAAGCTGCCCAGAGTGGTTGGGGAAATTTATTATTATTATTATTATTATTATTATTATTATTATTATTATTATTATTATTATTATTTATTACGTAACCTGTGTAAGCTTCCCAACAGCATCTGCCTGGCCACAGCTGGAAACAGGATATTAGGATAGATGGATTATTGGTCTGATCTGCCAAGTTAATGTTAATAAAACAATGAGATATAAAGGTAAAGGGACCCCTGACCATTAGGTCCAGTCGTGACCGACTCTGGGGTTGCGGCGCTCATCTTGCTTTACTGGCCAAGGGAGCCGGCGTACAGCTGCTGGGTCATGTGGCCAGCATGACTAAGCCATTTCTGGCGAACCAGAGCAGTGCACGGAAACGCCGTTTACCTTCCCGCCGGAGTGGTATCTATTTATCTACTTGCACTTTGACATGCTTTTGAACTGCTAGGTTGGCAGGAGCAGGGACAGAGCAACGGGAGCTCACCCCGTCGTGGGGATCAAACCACCGACCTTCTGATTGGCAAGTCCTAGGCTCTGTGGTTTAAATAATTACTGCAGGGTGGTGATTCGTGACATTCCAAGACTGGGGTCACCAAGCACTATAGGGCCATGAGCAGATTTCGATTTCTGAGCATGTTGCCGTGGGCACAACCCTTGGCCACTTGTCCCCCTCCCCAGATCAGCCCTCCCCCAAAAGTTAAAAAAAAGTGTGTGCACTAAACTTTTGCTTTTCTAAGTGATCTGGTTGAAATGTGGATCCAGTAGCCTTAATCTGAGTCTCGGAGAGCACATTGCGCTCAAAGTGGGTGTGGCATAGAACATCACTCTTCCAATTTTATCCGTGAGCTCTGTGCATTTTTTTTCAAGGAGGGACAAGGCAACCACTTATTGAGTGGGCTGGGGTGGATCTGTGAATCGTCCTGAGACCCCTAGGTATAGGGCGGTAAAGGGGACTCCTGACCATTAGGTCCAGTCGTGACCAGCTCTGGGGTTGCGCGCTCATCTCGCTCTAAAGGTTGAGGGAGCCAGCATTTGTCCACAGACAGCTTCCGGGTCATGTGGCCAGCATGACTAAGCCACTTCTGCCGAACCACAGCAGCGCATGGAAACGCCGTTTACCTTCCCGCCGGAGTGGTACCTATTTATCTACTTGCACTTTGACATGCTTTCGAACTGCTAGGTTGGCAGAGCTAGGACCGAGCAACGGGAGTTCACCCCGTCGTGGGGATTCAAACCGCCGACCTTCTGATCGGCAAGCCCCAGGCTCTGTGGTTTAACCCACAGCGCCACCCACATCCCATAGGGCGGTATATAAATCCAATAAATAATAATCAATCTCAAGGGCTGTCACATGGAAGAGGCAACAAGCCTGTTTTCTCCTGCTCTGGAGGGCAGGACTCGAACCCATGGCCTCAAGTTGCAAGAAAGGACATTCCGACTCAACATCAGGAAGAATTTTCTGATGGCAAGAGCTGTTCCACCATGGAACAGACTCCCTCAGAAGTGGTGGGACTCCTGCAGAGGTCGGATGGCCATCTGTCATGGATGCTGAACATGAAATTTATTACGGTCAGAGACCAGCTTGAGAAACACAAATGGAACTACAATCCCAATAGCAAAACAAACATGTAAAACAATGTACAGTGGTACCTCGGGTTAAGTACTTAATTCATTCCGGAGGTCCGTTCTTAACCTGAAACTGTTCTTAACCTGAAGCACCACTTTAGCTAATGGGGCCTCCTCCTGCTGCCACGCCGCCAGAGCACGATTTCTGTTCTCATCCTGAAGCAAAGTTCTTAACCTGAAGCATTATTTCTGGGTTAGCGGAGTCTGTAACCTGAAGCGTATGTAACCTGAGGTACCACTGTACAACAATCAATTTTAAGTTTAAAAGTGCAATAGGCATAAGGTAAAGGTAAAGGTACCCCTGCCCGTACAGGCCAGTCTTGCCAGACTCTAGGGTTGTGCGCTCATCTCACTCTATAGGCCGGGAGCCAGCGCTGTCCGCAGACACTTCCGGGTCACGTGGCCAGCGTGACAAGCTGCATCTGGCGAGCCAGCGCAGCACACGGAAACGCCGTTTACCTTCCCGCTGGTAAGCGGTCCCTATTTATCTACTTGCACCCGGAGGTGCTTTCAAACTGCTAGGTTGCCAGGCGCTGGGACCGAACGACGGGAGCTCACCCTGCCGCGGGGATTCGAAACGCCGACCATGCGATCGGCAAGTCCTAGGCGCTGAGGTTTTACCCACAGGGCCACCCGCGTCCCGCAATAGGCATATAAACACATAAAAACTTTAAAATATCGACTGCCTTAGAGAAATGAGCAAAGTCGCCCGTGGATCCGGGTTTGGGAATTTTCTTAGCAAACTAGATTGAATTGGGGGATGGTCTGCTCCTACAGATCTGCGCGCAGTATCTGGCGACAATCCGGGTCGTCTTGTGGTCCTTGCCTAACAGGAGAAGATCAAATTTTTGCTTTACTGGGAGGTCAGCAAGCCTCACCAGCAGGGGGTCAATGGTTTCTCTACGTGCCTCATCGCAAAAGGGACATCTAAAAAATATGAGTTCAGTGCTTCCTATATCCCCCAATAGGTAAAGGTAAAGGGAACCCTGACCATTAGGTCCAGTCGTGGCCGACTCTGGGGTTGCGGTGCTCATCTCGCTTTATTGGCCGAGGGAGCCGGCATACAGCTTCCGGGTCATGTGGCCAGCATGACTAAGCCGCTTCTGGCGAACCAGAGCAGCGCACGGAAACGCCGTTTACCTTCCCACCAGAGCGGTACCTATTTATCTACTTGCACTTTGACATGCTTTCGAACTGCTAGGTTGGCAGGAGCAGGGACTGAGCAACGGGAGCTCACCCCGTCGCGGGGATTCGAACCGCCGACCTTCTGATCGGCAAGTCCTAGGCTCTGTGGTTTAACCCACAGCGCCACCCGCGTCCCCATATCCCCCAATGGACAGGCACAAATTCTCTGGTCATTTGGGACCCTTCCAAGACCGGCGAGGGCAGAGCTGAGCTTCTGGCAAGTGTAAAAGCCCTTCTTGCATTTTTGGATACAAGAAAAAGAGAGAGATATGCTGCTGGTGCACCTATATCTCTCTCGATTTCTACAATTTTGTAGTCGGGGCACTTTAAGCAGTCCTGTTGTCTCTCGGTGTCTATAATTCTTTGCCTAACCGTTGCTTTTGCTTGGCCCAAGCCCAGATTTAAAAGGGCTTGTGGGGCAAAACCCACTTTCTGAAGAGTGTTACAGTGGTACCTCAGGTTAAGTACTTAATTCGTTCTGGAGGTCCGTTCTTAACCTGAAACTGTTCTTAACCTGAAGCACCACTTTAGCTAATGCGGCCTGATGCTGCGCCGCCGGAGCACGACTTCTGTTCTCATCCTGAAGCAAAGTTCTTAAGCTGAAGCACTATTTCTGGATTAGCAGAGTCTGTAACCTGAAGCGTATGTAACCCGAGGTACCACTGTATATGGATGCATTGCAGCGGGTTGGACTAGATGACCCTCGGCGCCCCTTCCTTCCAACGCTACAATTCTCTGCTTCCCTGCCCCAACCCCTCCAGCGTTCAGCTTCGCTGCTGGGCTCTTTCATTATTCTCTCCTCCCCTCCTCCTCTTCCCCTTTCGGTCGCCACTTCCCCATTCCTGACACCGGCTAGCCCTGCCTGCTTGTCTCCAGCTCAGCTCCAGGCCGTTTCCTGCTTCTCTTGATAAGATCCTCTCTCTCTGCAAAATCCCAGACTCGCTGGAGCTCTCCGCAAAGGTCACAGCCTGGACAGGCCTGAAATCTGGCGAAGAATGCAGCCGGCCCCTCCGGGGAACTCCCCTTTAGGAACCGGGGCTCCACATCTCTTTGCCTCCGCGGGGTCCGGCGGTGCCAACCGGTGCCAACCGTCTGTTCTGTGATGGTATGACTTGGTGGCGCCCGCCTGGGCCAGCCTTGCAAAGCGCTGTTCCCGGCCTCTCTTGCAATCCTGCGGCAGACTTGGGATTCCATAAAAACCATGCGTTTAAAAGCAGGTTCAAAGCACATCCTCCTGCTCTGGTGAACTGTAGTTTTAACCCTCACAGAGCTACAGTCCCCAGCACCCTTGGCAAACTATAGTTCCCAAGATTCTCTGAGGAACACCACGTGCTTGGGGCAGAGGGCCCTCCCAGACTAAAACTGTGTACAGTGGTACCTCGGGTTACATACGCTTCAGGTTACTGACACTTCAGGTTACAGACTCTGCTAACCCAGAAATAGTACCTCAGATTAAGAACTTTGCTTCAGGATGAGAACAGAAATCGTGCGGCGGTGCAGCGGCAGCGAGAGGCCCAATTAGCTAAAGTGGTACCTCAGGTTAAGAACAGTTTCAGGTTAAGAACGGACCTCCAGAACAAATTAAGTACGTAACCAGAGGTACCACTGTACACAACATATAGTTAAAGCGTGTGCACAAGGCAAAACAAATTCTGGGAACTGTAGCATGCTGGGAGCTGTAACTCTGTGAAGGGGTAAGCTACAGTTCCCAGGGTTCTTGGGCAATGGGATGTGATTTAACTGTATGGTGTGTGTACAAGGTTAAAATACACAATTTTTCAAAGGTTAAGGATAAGGAGGTTTGATGCACACAAAATGATAAAGGCATTCTCTGTGAATGCATACAGAGCGCCAAATAATGCTACCATAATTTACTAGGTAGCCAAGTACACAAGTTAGCCTGAGAGCTTTTGCTTTATTAGGGTGGCCAACTTGTTAAATACCATGTTTAAAAAATGCAAGATGCATTTTAATTGTGACAAAGGCACCCCTTTGACCATGGAGGGGGTGGTGGTTGAGGACAGTGGGGGGGGGGGAACTCACGGGGTTGTCACCACCCATCCCCCAAATCTTTGGAGCTGCCTGCTCAAAGAGGATGGGGGCAGCCCCGGGCGCCAGTCAAATCTCGCTTATCTCCCTGGAAAATTGAAGGAGGAAATGTAAGAGATAGCCAGCTCTGAGCCATCAGACTTGGACGCCCTCCGTCCTTAAAGGGGCAGCCTTTTTCCGCTTCTGAACAATTGCCAGATTTTTTTTCTTTCTCCTTTCCCCACTATGCTGCTATAGCAGGTGCCAGACCGAGGGGAGTTTAATCTCGGCCTGTGTTCCACTGCTGTCCCCCATTACTGAACTGGTGACTGGGAGCGGCTGCTGGGAGCATATAAAACCAGTTCTGAAAGACCTACATTGGCTCCCAGTATGTTTCTGAGAGAAATTCAATGTGTTGGTGCTGACCTTTAAAGCCCTAAACAGCCCCGGCCCAGTAGACCTGAAGGAGCGTCTCCACCCCCATCGTCCAGCCCAGACACTGAGGTCCAGCCCTGGGGGTCTTCTGGCAGTTCCCTCCCTGCGAGAAGTGAAGTTAACAGGGAACCAGGCAGAGGGCCTTCTCGGTAGTGGCGCCCTCTCTGTGGATTGCCCAGGTAAATGTCAAACAGATAAATAACTAAATGACTTTTAGGTCATCTGAAAGCAGCCTGGTATAGAGATGTTTTTAATGTTTGATAAAACTAAAAACTAAGATCATGGCCACAGGTCCCATCACCTCCTGGCAAATAGAAGGGGAAGAAATGGAGGCAGTGAGAGATTTTACTTTCTTGGGCTCCATGATCACTGCAGATGGTGACAGCAGTCACAAAATTAAAAGACACCTGCTTTTTCGGAGAAAAGCAACGACAAACCTAGGCAGCATCTTAAAAAGCAGAGACATCACCTTGCTGACAAAGGTCTGTATAGTTAAAGCTATGGTTTTCCCAGTAGCGATATATGGAAGTGAGAGCTGGACCATAAAGAAGGCTGATCACTGAAGAATGGGTGCTTTTGAATTCTGGTGCTGGAGGAGACTCTGGAGAGTCCCATGGACTGCAAGAAGATCAAACCTCTCCATTCTGAAGGAAATCAGCCCTGAGTGCTCACTGGAAGGACAGATCCTGAAGCTGAGGCTCCAATACTTTGGCCACCTCATGAGAAGAGAAGACTCCTTGCAAAAGACCCTGATGTTGGGAAGGATGGAGGGCACAAGGAGAAGGGGACGACAGAGGACGAGATGGCTGGACAGTGTTCTCGAAGCTACTAACGTGAGTTTGACCAAACTGCTAGGGGCAGTGGAAGACAGGAGTGCCAGGCGTGCTCTGGTCCAGGGGGTCACGAAGAGTCGGACATGACTAAACGACTAAACAACAACAACCTTCCCCCCCCCCC
>JAXCMG010000019.1:27151877-27260315 GCA_034642415.1 Podarcis siculus | reverse complement strand
AAACAACAACAACCTTCCCCCCCCCCCGACATCCCTGGCACCGAGAAAACCTTCAGGTCAACCCTGGCAGCTGCCTGCTGCCATTGGCATGACTTGCCCTGGCAGAGATCCCTCCAGACCAAGGTTTTTTTTCCAAGCTCTCCCCCCACCCCACTGACGCCCCGTTTCCTCCCCCTGCTTGCTGCCTCCCACGCAGAGAGAGAGAGAGAGAGAGAGGGAGGGAGGCTGGACTGAGGAAGCCTGGGGAGGGAACAGCCCGCAAGAAAAGAGCTTGCCAGGAAGTCTGTGGGTTGAGCCGTCCTGGTCTCCTGGCGGGGTCTGCACCCAGTGGTGTGTCCAGCCGCTCTTTGCCTTCACAGTGAGTGTGTTCCGCCTTATCTCGCTTTTGGACAGGCGTCTCTAACTCGCCGGGCAGTTAGGGAACCTGCTTGCTGCTGCTGGGTACCGGGGCGGGTGCATTAACATGTTAGATGCCCGCCGCGCCTGCACTGTCGCTTGCGCGGGGCGCAGGGGTGATAATTTGCTAACCAGGGCCGGATTTAGGTTTGATGAGGCCCTGAGCTACTGAAGGTAACGGGGCCCTTTATATGTATCCTTTGTCAACAACAAATTGTCGCTCTTTTTTCTGTGTTGAATATATGCTACCTGGTAATTTATGGACCTAATAGGTATCTAAAGCCATTGGCACATAACAAAATATGTATTTTATCAAATGTTGAACTGAAACACAGTTAAGAAGAAGTCTATTAATAGTGAAATACCATTAAGAAGAAGTATGTTAATAGTGAAATAATTATTAAGCTCTAACAAAATTATTTTTTTATTCATCACAAACTTAATAATGCAAGAACTTTGATTGGCATTTGGCAATCACGAAAGTTCCTTTCGAAACACAGTTTGCAAAGGCTCATAATCTAGTCTCTAGAAACTTGCTATGACATGAAATAATAATTGTAGGTTTTGTTTTATTTGTTTTTTATCTTATATTCTGGGAATGTACATCCAGGTGTTTTTTCCTTTAATTTTTTTTGGGGCCCCCAAGAGAGTGGGGCCCTAAGCTATAGCTTGTATAGCTTATAGGCAAATTTGGCACTGGTAGTAATGTGCTGACAAGGGCAGAGGTTGGTGTGGAAGGAGCCCCCGCTGACCAGAGATTTAAAGCTCTGTGATGCCTCTATAAACAGCCATGGCTTCTTCCCCCAAAGAATCCTGGGAGCTGTAGTTTGTTAAGGGTGCTGAGAGCTGATAGGAGACCCCCTGTTCCTCTCCCGGAGCTACAATTCCCAGAATTCCCTGGGAAGAGGGATTGTTGGTTAAACCGCTGTGGAAATCGTAGCTGGTGGGTGCTGGGAACTAGGGTTTTCCTCTCAGCACTCTTAACAGTCATGGCTTCCCTAAAATAATACTGGGAACTGCAGCTTGTGGAGGGTGCTGAGGGTTTTTAGGAGACCTCCATCCCCTGCAGTCCCCTCTGAGAACCACAATTCCCAGAGCGGTTTAACAGTCAATCCCTCTTCTTCATTGGAACCTCTGGGAACTGTAGTTCTCTGTGAGGGAAACAGGAGTCTCCTAACAACTCTCAGCACCCTTAAGTAACTACAGTTCCCAGAATTCTTTGGGGGAAGCCATGGCTGTTTAAAGCAGTATTATCACAGTGCTTTAAATGTAGTTGTGTATGTGGCCCCTGGTTGGGTCAGTGTGGTTGGTCCCCATCCCGTTTTTTATATATAATTTTTATTTATTTTCCATTTAACGTTATACATTCACATCGTCATTATCCACAATACCACCCTGGCTCTTTAGAGCATATCAACGACTCATGGCTTTCAAAATTAACCTTTATATCATTGCAATTTATACATTTTCCAGTTCCAATTAGACTGCTTACAGAACATCTCAAAATTTAAATAAATATAGAAAGATAGAAAATTTCTCATTGCAAGTCTTCGGACAGCCCTGCTAGCGATGTTAATTGCTTACAATAATCTTTGAAATATTGTATAAATTTACTCCAGTCCTTTTGGAATACTTGATCATGCTGGTTTCAGATTTTTCCTGTTGGCTTCGCCAGTTCTGCGAAGTCCATCATCTTCATCTGCCGCTCTTCTTTCGTTGCTACTAGGGTTTCTTTTCCATTTTTGGGCTTAAAGAATTCTTGCCACGGTTGTTACATACATAGGGTTTTTTCCGTTTGTGTGCCTCTGTTTGCACAAGTCCGTGTGGGCTAGAATGTGGCTGTAACGCACAATGGATACTAGTTGCTTTGTGCTGTTGTGCCGCTGGCTGGCTGCTGTTTGCAGGGAATCAGCAGAGCAGGCTCTGGGATTTTCAGCTGGGCTGCCTAGCTGTCTCCAACAGATGTGAGGAAGCATTTGAGCATTTGAGAGTCAGAGGAGGTCTCAGAAATCATCTAGTCCACCACACTGTTTGATACCATTGCGGCTCCTCTGATAGATGACTTTCCAGCCTCTAGAGAAGGAGATCTCTTCATCTCTCAAGGGGCAGACTTTTCGCCTGTTTGTGAATAGTTAGGAATTTCTGCCTTCTACTGAGTCAGACCATTGGCCCATGTAGCTCAGTACTGGCAACACGGGCTGGCAGCAGCTCTTTCGGGCAGCAGAGTCTCTCCCAGCTCTAACTGAGCCTGGGACCTTCTGCACACACAGCAAATGCTCTGTCACTTCTTCTTCTTCTTCTTCTTCTTCTTCTTCTTCTTCTTCTTCTTCTTCTTCTTCTTCTTCTTATGCCACCCATCTGACCGGGTTGCCCCAGCCACTCTGGGCGGCTTCCAACAGAATATGCAGAAACACAACAAACCATCACACATTAAAAGCTACCCTATACAGTGGTACCTTGGTTCCCAAACTTAATCTGTTCTGGAAGTTCTGTTCCAAAACCAAAGCGTTCCAAAACCATAAAATGAAAGCAATAATCAATGTAAGGTGAAGGGTAAAGGGTCCAGTCATGGCCGACTCTGGGGTTGCGGCGCTCATCTCGCTTTACTGGCCGAGGGAGCCAGCGTACAGCTTCCGGGTCATGTGGCCAGCATGACTAAGCCGCTTCTGTCAAACCAGAGCAGCGCACGGAAACGCTGTTTACCTTCCCGCCAGAGTGGTGCCTATTTATCTACTTGCACTTTGACGTGCTTTCGAACTGCTAGGTGGGCAGGAGCTGGGACTGAGAAACAGGAGCTCACCCCGTCGCGGGGATTCGAACCTCCAACCTTCTGATCAGCAAGTCCTAGGCTCTGTGGTTTAACCCACAGCGCCACCCGTGTCCCTAATAATCAATGTACTGTACTATAAAATAAATAAGACAGTATTGTAGATGATAGTTATTGTTTGGATGTGCAGTCACACAGTCAATCAATCAGTAGCTGAACTGGGTTCCACACAGTCACAAAAACAAATTAACTGAAAAAGCCTCAAAAACAAAAACACAAAATCAATAGCAAAAACAAAACCACCA
Organism: Podarcis siculus; assembly: GCA_034642415.1. NCBI lineage: Eukaryota > Metazoa > Chordata > Lepidosauria > Squamata > Lacertidae > Podarcis > Podarcis siculus. The sequence goes on along the minus strand of JAXCMG010000019.1, from coordinate 27,256,847 downwards.
AACACAATCCGTTCCAGAAGTCCGTTTTGACTTCTGAAATGTTTGATAACCAAGACGCAGCTTCTGATTGGTGCAGGCGCCCCAGAAACAATAGCCATCAACTGCATCGGACGTTCGGCTTCCGAAAAACGTTCGAAAACCAGGACACTTACTTCCGGGTTTTCGGCGTTTGGGAACCAAGGTGTTTGAGTACCAAGGCGTTTGAGAATCAAGGTACCACTGTATACAGCAGGCTTCCTCAACCTTGGCCTTCCAGATGTTTTGAGACTACAACTCCCATCATCCCTGACCACTGGTCCTGCTAGCTAGGGATATCATGGGAGTTGTAGGCCAAAAACATCTGGAGGGCCGAGGTTGAGGAAGCCTGGTATACAGAAACACAACAGACCATTAAAAGCTTCCCTATATAGCACTGCCTTCAGATGTTTTCAGAAGGTTATGCAATTATTTATCTGTTTGACATCTGATTGGGAGGGCGTTTACAGGGTGGGCGCCACTACCGAGGAGGCCCTCTGTCTGGTTTCCCCCCTCTTCCCCGCAAAAAAAAAAAAAACCTCAGCAAAGATCATGATGCTCTGCCTGGTTGCTAAGCAACACCTCCACCACCTCTTGGTCAGCTGACTGCCACACTCGCAGAATTAACCCTTAAATTACAAACGGAATGATCCTTGCACTTCCAACAGGCTACTTTACAGGGATGCAATTGAGAAGATGCTTTGAACGCGCGCCAAAAAATAAATAAATGCTGGTTTTGTCGTTATGTCTCTATAAAGCCTCATGTTCCGGTCTCGGCGAGCCAGCTTGGCACAACGGCTTTGGAGGCACCGCTGCGTCACGCCCGGCCCCGACGACAGCCACGGGGCGTTGAAGCCGGCGGCTCTGGCCCTCTTCAAGAAACTGAAGGAGAAGGAGCTGGAGCTGCTTCTGTGGGCGGTGGAGAGCAGGGGGGCGGGCGAGTCGGGCTGCGTCTGGGTGGAGTCGCGAGGCTCCAAGCCGGGCCTCCCCGCCTCGCTCCTCCTGTGCCGGCTCTTCCGCTGGCCCGACCTGCGCCACCCGCACGAACTCAAGCGCCTCAGCTTCTGCAAGAGCACCGGCGGAGAAGGCGGCGTCCACTGTTGCAACCCGCATCATCTCAGCCGGCTCGCCGTCCCTGGTGAGGAACGCTGGAGGCAAATCCGGCGGTGTTTTGGAGCCTTTGACCCTCCAGGTGTTGTTGTTGCTGTTGAGTCGTTTAGTCGTGTCCGACTCTTTGTGACCCCATGGACCAGAGCACGACAGGCACTCCTGTCTTCCACTGCCTCCCGCAGTTTGGTCAAACTCATGCTGGTAGCTTCGAGAACACTGTCCAACCATCTTGTCCTCTGCCGTCCCCTTCTCCTTGTGCCCTCCATCTTTCCCAACATCAGGCTCTTTTCCAGGCAGTCTTCTCTTCTCCTGAGGTGGCCAAAGTATTGGAGCCTCAGCTTCAAGATCTGTCCTTCCAGTGAGCACTCAGGGCTGATTTCCGTCAGAATGGATCGGTTTGATCTTTTTGCAGTCCATGGGACTCTCAAGAGTCCCTCCAGCACCAGAATTCCAAAGCATCAATTCTTCGGCGACCAGCCTTCTTTATGGTCCAGCTCTCACTTCCAGGTGTTGGCGGACTACAATTCCCATCAGCCCTCGTAAGCTTGGCCTATGGCCAGGGATGATGGGTGTTGTGATCAGGCAACAGCCAAAGGGCCACAGGTTTCCCCCATCCCTCTCGTAGACACACGTCCCAACCAATCAGGGATCACAGACCAAATTCACATGCAGAGGTGGAAAGCAGGGATGGGGAGCCCGGGGCCCCCTGAATGGGATGGACTCCAACTCCCAGCAGCCCCCAGCCATGCTGGCTGCATCTGGTGGACCACAACACCCATCATTCTTGGCTATCAGGCATACTGGCTGGAGCTGATAGGAGTTGGGAGAGCCCAGAAAGTTCACAAGGGCCACAGGCTCCCCGTTCTATTTTCCCTGGGGGCCGAACCTGCTCTGTGTGGACCTCCAATGAAGCTGAGCGCTAGGAGATCCAGGGCAGATAGAACAAAGTGCTTCTTCACGCAATGCATAGTAAAACTATGGAACTCCCTTGGCTAAATTGACATACAAACTACGAGATAAGGACAACTGTGACTTTAAAGAAGGATGGGAACTCTTTACAAATTACTTAAAAAAACAACAAAACGAGTTGGACTCCTTGGCAGCTTTTGAATAAACATACACAAATTGATTGATTGATAACATGGTAGACAGATAATGTAAGGTTATTCGTATAATTTTATAACATGCAGAGAATAATACGTGCTGAGAAATCAGAGAGAGGAGCTGAGGGAAGTCTCTGGGGGAGGGGAAGGAGGGTTTGAGGGGGGGAAGGGGAGAAAATAAAGAATATGATATGTTTTTATATACTGTTATGTTGAAATTTAATAAAAAACATTTTTAAAAAACCTATGGAACTCCCTCCCACTGGAGGCAGTGAGACAGCCACCGATTTGGATGGCTTTAAAAGAGGAGTGGACAAATTGGAAGTGAAGCCTCTCTATGGCTAATACCCAGGACATCTGTGTTCTCCTGCCACTGTCATTGCCTCTGAATAACAGTTGCTAGGAATCACAGGAGGGGAGAATTGCTGTTGTATTCAGGCCCTGCTAGCAAGTTTCCCATGATGCATCTGGTCGGCCACTGGGAGAACAGGATGCCGGACTAGATGGGCCATCGGCCGGATCCAGCAGGCGGCTGCTGCCATTATTATTATTATTATTATTATTATTATTATTGACTACCTTTATCTTCCAACAATCTCAAGGTGGTGTACATAGTTTCTCCTCCTCTCCATTTCATCCTCACAACAACCCTTTGAGGCTAAAAGATGGTGAATGGCCCAGGGTCCATAGCTGTCAACTTTTCCCTTTTCTTGCGAGGAATCCTATTCGGAATAAGGGTCACAACCAGTGAGCTTCATGGCTGAGTGGGGATTTGAACCCTGCTCTCCTAGGTCCTCTAACCATTACACCACACTATCTCTCAATATGTTCTTATGTTCTTCCGTATTCAACTCCCACCATCCCTGTCCGTTATCAAGTCTGGCTGGGGCTTGTAGGATGCTGGACTTACTGGTATCTTATGGCAGCAAAACGCAGGCCTCACCCACTCGCTGCCCCCTAATCCTCAAGATATGAGCCAAAAGATTTAAAAGTGGCTGATGCCTTCCCTTATTATTATTATTTTCTTTTATAGAGACCCCCCTGCCCCCCTACGGCAAGATCTCTCCTTTCGCAACCCCTCTGAAGTGTGCCAACACGTTGAACAACAACCGCAGAATATGGCAAGGTGAGAAATCGGGAGCCTGGGTAAGGAGGTGTGAGAGAGGGTCTGATCCTGCGCACGGCTGAATCTGTGTCCAGGCTGTCAGCAAGGGAAGAAATTTTCCCAGCAGGGATTGGAACCAGCTTCTGATCTGGTTTGTGGGTCGGTTACTCCCAGGTTGCTGAGACTCCCTGAAGGGATAGAACATCTGCTTTGCATCTGGTAGATTCCAGCTTCATTTCCAGGCATCTCTTCCGGGGGCGGCCATTCCAGAACAGGGGAACAGGGAAGCAGAGCTCCCTCCCCCCATCTGCTACCATCTCTTCCAATATGAAGAGGCCCAAAACCAGGACATCGTCTTCCAGAGCTGTACTACTGCACAAGTCTCATGACCCATGTGAGATTGCAGTCCAAAAGGGTTTTTTTGTGGACGCGGGTGGCGCTGTGGATTAAACCACAGAGCCTAGGACTTGCCGATCAGAAAGTCGGCGGTTCAAATCCCCGCGACGGGGTGAGCTCCCGTTGCTCGGTCCCTGCTTCTGCCAACCTAGCAGTTCAAAAGCACGTCAAAGTGCAAGTAGATAAATAGGTACTGCTCGGGCGGGAAGGTAAACGGCATTTCTGGGCGCTGCTCTGGTTCGCCAGAAGCGGTTTAGTCATGCTGGCCACATGACCCGGAAGCTGTACGCTGGCTCCCTCGGCCAGTAAAGCGAGATGAGCGCTGCAACCCCAGAGTCGGCCACGACTGGACCTAATGGTCAGGGGTCCCTTTACCTTTACCTAAACTTGCGCAGCACCTCTAAACACGCTCTTTGGGCTGCCATGCCCCCCAAAGTGCAGCCCCAAATAACGCAAGATCGTGGCGGCCATTTTGGCCGCCTCTCACAAGAAAAATCTGAATGTCCTGTTTTCGCCAGGGGGCAGTTGGAGGGTATGTTCTGCTGTCACCTCAGGGCATCAGGCTGCCTCAGAGTTACAAAGCAGAAGGTTTATTCCATCAGCTTTGCTGGAGGCCCAGCTCCACCAGGCACCACCTGCCCCTGAACTGTGCCCACGTTTGGTAGTTATAGGGCAACAGTTTTGAAATCTGTGCCTGAGCTTGGATTTGGGTTTTCCTCTGCCCTCCCTGTCCCTCTTTCCTTGTGTGTTGTGCGTTTTTTGTTTTTAAAGATTGCAAGCCTGCAGCTAGGGACTGTCTTGATTGTAAGTAAGTCGCTCTCAGAGCCTTTTTGGATGGGGAGTGGGGTACAAATACTCAAAATTAATATATTTAGGTCCTTGACTTTATGCCCCATCGGTGGGCTTCTGAGAGGCTTGTGGGAGACTGAGCTAGACAGGACTTTGCTCTGATCTTGCAGTGCACTTCTTATTTTTGGCCGTGTGCGGAATGAAACCTGCCTCTCTCAGCACCACCCTGAATTGTGGCCCCTGACCCTGTTTGAAAACCCTCCTGCAGTTAGAGGTCCTGATCCCAGGCACGCCGATTATACTGCCCTCTTGCAAGGAGCATTAAAAGCTGGTGGGGAATGGCCCGGCCCAGAGGCCTTCCTGGATGCTTTGCAGAGCAGAAACTTTTCAAAAAGTGAGGGCCGGACACCGACAGACGGCTGCCCCTGTTATTTCTGGTTCCCGGCAGCCGGGAGGAAGTTGCAGCCCGCAGAGACACAGACAATGTGCCCTGACGTACAATGCAGCCTGGGATCTGGCGCCCGGCCACGCCGCCACGTCTGAGCAAGCCCTCGGCGCCTGGGCTGGCTTTTCCTCTGTCCCAGCCAAAGATGTGGGACCCCAGCGAGAGACCGTGGGGCCTACGTGCCGCCTCTCAGCGCTCCCAGCCGGCCCCCGTGGGACTTCCCGCTCCCATTGTCCCAGGGCGCCTTTGTCTGAGCAGAAACCCAGGAGTCTCCTTGACCGGGAGGAACAGTCCATTCCTTATTTGTTTAATTCTATCAGTCCCTAGTTAAAAAAACCCCACAACTTATTTTTTGCCTTTGGGGGCTGTGCCTTGCCGCAATGGGGCCAAAGGGCCATAACTCAGTGATAGGATGTCTGCTATGGATGCAGAACACTAGCTCTACCTGTTACTTTATCTTAGACGATTCTAGTCCTCAGGGATCTGGATAAATTGTTGTTGTTGTTTAGTCGTTTAGTCGTGTTCGCCTCTTCGTGACCCCCTGGACCAGAGCACGCCAGGCACTCCTGTCTTCCACCGCCTCCCGCAGTTTGGTCAAACTCATGCTGATAGCTTCGAGAACACTGTCCAACCATCTTGTCCTCTGTTGTCCCCTTCTCCTTGTGCCCTCCATCTTTCCCAACATCAGGGTCTTTTCCAGGGAGTCTTCTCTTCTCATGAGGTGGCCAAAGTATTGGAGCCTCAGCTTCAGGATCTGTCCTTCCAGTGAGCACTCAGGGCTGATTTCTTTCAGAATGAAAATAAATAGCCGACTTAAATAGGAAGCTGCCTTACACATCGAGCTCAGTACCGTCTGCTAGGGTTTCCTGGACATAGCCAAGATTCGGCCATCGTAAACAGCGTCCGGGTGGAAATCGCTTAAATGCCATGAAAATCTGAACGTATGGCAACCCATCTCGGAAGTGTAGTTTTTGGTGAATTCCTTAAAAATAGCTCAAAAACAACTTCTTTTTTTGAGGGGGGGGGGAGCTCAACCACTTTGGGCAAAACAGAAAAAAAACCTCAACAACTTTTGTTCTGGATTTTCAGTTTTATGGCAACCCTAGTCAACACCAGTGGTTCTCGGGCTTTTTTTCTTTGGGCCACACTTTCAGAGTGTAAAATGCTCACGCCACACCGGATTTTTTCATTGATAAGAAATGCATTGGAAAACAAAAATATACAACTCCTAGCGGTGCTTGATTTATAACAAAGAACACAACTACATTATAATATGACCACGGGGCATGTGGAAAGTATGAAACTATGCAGCTACGTAAGAACATGACTCATTCCCAGAATATAATATTGGTGGTCCTTGAATCTTCCCTTCCTATTTGCCATCCTCTCCTGCTACACCATTTGAGAATCACTGGTCTGCACTGACCAGCAATGACTTCTTCAAGAGTTTTGGGCGGGGGACATTCGCAGCCCTACCTGCAGATGCCGGGAATCGAACTCGGAACCTTCCACTCGCAAGCTGGATGCTCTACCGCTGAGCCACACAGCCTTTCCCCCTTCAAAAACTCCTCCAGTACAATACAATTCACTTTAAATCAGCATCATTATCTCTACATTTGCATCTGTACATCTGCACCAGCACATGAAAATCTCTGCCTCATTGTTGTTTTGTGTGGCACACAAATGCACACCTTAACTTTGTGGTCTGATCCTGCAGGGCTCTCCTTAAAAGTTCTCAAGTGAATTTTGGAATAAGGCGTTTTGCTGAGATCTCTGTTAACAAACAAAATCTTTCCATGTTTCCGCCTAGCTTTTTTGAGGCTGTATGTGGGAACGGAATGGGATTTGGAAAGGAAAGAGCTTATTTCTCATCTCTTAACAGTAGCCCAGGGGCTCCGTGGCTAATATCCTGGAAGACTTTTAATCTTAATCATCTGGATTGCTGGCATTTAAGGGTTTGGCAAATTGCCCTTCCTTAAAAAAGATTATCTCCTAAGTGAAAAGTATCTAAAAGGCAGAGCTCGAATGACTCATTCATATATATGATCTTATTTCTTGTGCAAATATTTTTATTTGTTTATTGCAGTTATATACCACTTTTATCTTCCAAGGAGCTCAAAGTGGCCTACAGGGTTTTGCTCCTCACAATGACCCTGTGAGGTAGGTTAGGTTAAGAGAATGTGGCTGAACCAAGGTGAACTTCAGGGCTGAGTGGGGATTTGAACCCTGCACTCCCAGGTCCTAGTCCAGGGGTCAGCAAACTTTTTCCGCAGGGGGCCGGTCCACTGTCCCTCACACCTTGTAGAGGGCCGGACTTTAAAAAAAAAACACGAATTCCTATGCACACTGCGGAGAAAAGCAATGACAAACTTAGACAGCATCTTAAAAGGCAGAGACATCACCTTGCCAACAAAGGTCCGTATAGTTAAAGCTATGGTTTTCCCAGTAGTGATGTATGGAAGTGAGAGCTGGACCATAAAGAAGGCTGATCGCCGAAGAATTGATGCTTTTGAATTATGGTGCTGGAGGAGAGTCTTGAGAGTCCCATGGACTGCAAGAAGATCAAACCTCTCCATTCTGAAGGAAATCAGCCCTGAGTGCTCACTGGAAGGACAGATCCTGAAGCTGAGGCTCCAATACTGTGGCCACCTCATGAGAAGAGAAGACTCCCTGGAAAAGAGCCTGATGTTGGGAAAGATGGAGGGCGCAAGGAGAAGGGGACGACAGAGGAGGAGATGATTGGATAGTGTTCTCGAAGCTACCAGCATGAGTTTGACCAAACTGCGGGAGGCAGTGGAAGACAGGGGTGCCTGGCGTGCTCTGGTCCAGGGGGTCACAAAGAGGCGGACACGACTAAACGACTAAACAACAACAGCAACATGCACACTGCGAGGGGGGCAAGTAGTCCTTATCTTCCCAGGGGCTGCCGCTGCCACCACCACAACGCTTTCTGGCCCACAGGAGCACCAGGGTAGCGGCAGGGGCGGGAGGAAGAGCCGAGCGACAGCGGCTCTGCCAATCAAACGCCGTGCCAATCAAACTCAGCGTGGTGCAGGGACGTCTCTCCCAATCAAACGCTGCTGGTATGCCAATCAAACTAGGTGCAGCGTTTGATTGGCAGAGCCGCCACCGCCCAGCCCCTTCCTCCCGTCGCTATGGCCAGAAGTCTCAGTTTGGCAGCGGCGCGGGCCAAATTTAGGACCCAGGTGGGCCTGATCCTGCCCGGGGGCCGTAGTCTGCCGACCCCTGTCCGAGTCCAACACTCAAACCACTACGCCAATTGAGGCGCCTGCTCACTGACTCAGTGCCATCAGTCTATGCAGATGTTTAGCTTGTTTAAACCTCTGCAGGAACCTTGATTCTCAAGAATGATGGAACTCACAGTTGGAGAATACATTTTTTATAAATCTTCATTATTCGTGTGAGTTAATACTTTGTGATACCTTTTCAGCCGTGCTTAATCTTTCTACTTTCGTCCTTCCAGGCTGCGGCGCTTTATAATTTAAATTTACGAGTCACAGAATCATAAATAAATAATAATAATGAAACTTTACTGTCACTACATCATCTGTGTGCAGTGAAATTAAACGAGCTCCCCCCATTCACTCAGTCTTGTTCGTGCTCTGTGTGCCTGTCAGAAGTCAATTACACCACTATTATTATTATTTTAAAGAGTGGGAAGGGACCCTGAGGGACACCCTCTGCAATGTAGGAATATCCTTGGGCTGTCATACGTCTGGAATTTCCCAGATGTAGCCAGGATTCGGCCCTCGTAAACAGCGTCTAGGCAGAAATTGCTTAAATGTTCAGGAAAATTCGGATGTATGGCAACCCATGTCAGAAGTGTAGATTTTGGCGATCTTCTTCTTCTTTGGAGATTTTGCAAAAACTTTTATATCCAAGTTTCCATTTTTTAAAAATATGGCAACCCTAATTGAATATGCAGCTGGGGTATCTGCACTAAGTTCTTCTTTTTGTTATCTTTGTGCTTTTCATTAGCTAACAAACTGATAATTTTTAAAAAAGTTCTTGGAGGACTTTAATGTGGAGGAATTATAATCTGCAGTTGATTTAGATGCACTACTAAGGACTCACGGAGGGGAGTCCTAAGCTTCGGAAGAACCTTGTTTGATTTCGAAATGTCAACTTGTTAAATGTGAGATTTGTTTTGTAAAAACCAATAAAAATATTTAATAATAAAAATAAAAAGTTCTGAAGGGAATGCCTTTCTCTCCCCCCCCCCCCCCCCACACCCCAGCCTCTCCCAGCGCTCCCTCAGAGACGGCCACTGGTGCAAACTGGCTTACTGGGAATACCGCCTTCGAGTGGGAAGGCTCTTCCCCGTCCACGACGACCACGTCAACATCTTCGCCGACCTCCCGGCCGGCAGCGGTTTCTGCCTGGGCCAGCTGGGCTCCAGGAACCGTAGCCAAGCCGTGCAGCGAGCCCGGGCCAAGATTGGGCAAGGCCTGCTCCTGAGCCGCGAAGGCAGCGGCGTCTGGGCTTACAACCGCAGCGACCACCCTGTCTTCGTCTGCTCCCCAACCCTGGGTCCTCCAGGCGGCTCCGGGCCGGCTGTCCACAAGCTCCTTCCCGGCTACTCCCTCAAGGTGTTTGACTACGACCGCGCCGGCAACCTGGCCTGCTGGCAGGGCCACCACGACGGGCCCTACGATGCCCACAGCGTCCGGATCAGCTTTGGCAAAGGCTGGGGCCAGTGCTACTCTCGGCGGTTTATCACCTCTTGCCCATGTTGGTTGGAAGTTCTGCTGAGCATCCCTAGATGAAGAGGGGGGCAAGGAGCCAGGAAAGGGGGCTGGTTTTGCGGGTGGTGAGGGGGGAACCCCCTCTCTGAGCCCTGGCGGAGTCCGGGAAAGATCTACGTATTATTTCCCAGCTTCCTCACACGGGGAGAGAGAGGATTCTGCGAGAGTCGGGTGGCTTTTGTAAGTTATCTGTTTCCTTTTAAATATACGGGTTGAGAAGGTAGTGTCATATATATAAGTCGAGAAAGTAGCCTGAAGGCAAGCAAGTTAGAAGTAGTCACAAGGCAGAATTAGAACAGGGCCCAACAAACTCAGGTTCACAGCAGAATTTCTTTTTTGTAGTTCACAAACCAGTTCAACCAGTTCAGCAGCTTCCTCCCTGGGAATTTTAGCACTTCTGCTAGTGCGGCTGCCGTTTTAAAGTTTCAGCATCCGTCTCCCTTATGGGGAAAAACTATAGTTCTCAGGGAGGGGTTTTTTTTGTTTTTTTAAGCGAAACTGGTTTCAAACTGGATTTGTCATGTAAACGCAGCTGCCGCTTTGGGGATGGAGGGCAGCCACTCAAAGCGGTCTGCTGGGGCGGAAATGACACCATTCAGGTTTGTAAAAGCTTCACCCCGTGAAGCTGAACAGCAGTAAGTGCAGGTAGGAGGAGCAAAGGTGTGTTTTTTGCTGTCCATTTACAGCATCCACTGTAGGGAATGTTCCGCTGGCTTAGACGGCCTTAGAAAAGGGGACTGGAGAGATTCCTGAAAGAGGATTGGCCCATCGACGTCTCTTAAATAGGGTGGGTAAATGGAACCTCCAGTTCCAGACGCAGTCTACCTCTGAATATCACATGCTGGGGATCGGTAGCAAGGGAAACAACCCACAGCTTCCCACCTCGCTTGTAGGACACGGGTAGCCAATTTATACCAAATCAGTCCATTGGTCCATCTAGCCTGGTAGTATCTACACTGACCGGCAGCATCTCTCTGGGGTTTCTGGCAGGATTCTCCTGAGGCCCTACCTGGAGATTACCAGGAGCAAACCTGGGACCTGTCTGAATGCAAAGCAGATGCTCTACCATGGAGCTCTTTTATGTAACAAAACCAAACCCTAAGATTCCAGTCCTCATGATTCTGAATAAACTGGTGAATTACAGAGGAACAATGGGAGCTGCCTTAAAGTGAGTCCAGCATTTGACCCATCTAGCTCAATATTATCAGTATACCAATGGCAGCAGCACTCCAGGGTTTCAGACAGGCGGTCATTTGCAGCCAATTTGAAAATGCCAGCATTGGAACCCAGGACCCTTTGCATGCAGGGGAGATGCCCTACCCATTGTGAACCTCTGGTAGGCTCCCGTTTGAGGACAGGACGCCAGGCTGAGATAAAACCCTTTGGCCTGATTTATCAAGAGTTGTTGTGGAAAGAAGCAGGGAGGACAGCAAGTTGGAAAGCAAAAAAACAGCGAAGGAAATCTTGCTCGTGTGTCCCGACCCTTTTTGATCTCTTAAGTAAGAGCCCAGCTTCGGCTGAGATATTTCCTTATCATTGTCTCCTTTTCTCTTTTGCTATTAGAGCGCCACATTTATTTCTAGTGCGCTGCATAGAACACATAACTTGATATTTGTGCGGGGGGGGGGACCAGGTGTGACCCCCCAACCTCTATTTGAGCAGAGAGAGGGTTCAGAGGGGATCCTGGAATGAGAAAGGAGGAGGAAGGGGTGTTTGTGGGGATGGGAAAGTGGGTCTCGAGGAGAGGGTCTAAGGAGAGAAGATAGATGAATAGATGGGAGGTTTCTGCCGGGGCAGAAGAAGGGGCTAGGAATGGATGGTGGTTGTGCGAGCCGGAGTAAGTTGTACTATAACAAAAGTAGGAGCCTGACAATACCTTTCGTAGGTGTTACGGGCCGAGCAATTTTATACCCAGTTTATTTATTTCATTGCCATTTCATAAAAATTTTATACCACTCGATTGTAAAAGGAAACCAGCAACCTTCGGAAGAGGTTTACAACAAGAATAAAGCAAATAACATGATCAATGCAGACTGTTTCAGAATCATAGAGTTGGGGGGGGGGGGTCCAAGTCCCTGCAATGGAGCTGTCCCATACAGGGATCGAACCTGCAACTTTGGCATCATCAGCATCACGCTCTCAGCCACGGAGCTATCTACCGAGAGCAGCTCTTTACAACGTTCAAAGGAATAATTAAAACCAACGATAAACCGAAAACCAGATTAAAAGGTAAAGGGACCCCTGACCATTAGGTCCAGTCGTGGCCGACTCTGGGGTTGCGGTGCTCATCTCGCTTTATTGGCCGAGGGAGCCGGCGTACAGCTTCCGGGTCATGTGGCCAGCATGACTAAGCCACTTCTGGCGAACCAGAGCAGCGCACAGAAACGCTGTTTACCTTCCCACCAGAGTGGTACCTATTTATCTACTTGCACTTTGATGTTGGCAGGAGCAGGAACTGAGCAACGGGAGCTCACCCCGTCACGGGGATTCGAACCGCCGACCTTCTGATCAGCAAGTCCTAGGCTCTGTGGTTTAACCCACAGCGCCACCCGCATCCCATGAAACCAGATTAACCTTCTACAAATCTAGGCGGGCTTTCCTAACCTCAGGTTTTTAGCAGGCGCTGGAAAGAGTGCAGCAAAGGTGCAATCGGCAGGGAGTTCCAAAGTGCTGGTGAACCCTCACTATAGAAGTTTTGATTTCTTAGCAATGCAGAACAAGTGTTCTATAGGGACATAGGAAGGTGCCTAACACTGAGCCAGGTTGTGGGGTCCATCTAGCTCAGTATTGTCAACACAGACGGGCAGAAGCCTCTCTTAAGCCCTATCTGGAGATGCCAGGGACCTCTGCTTGCAAGATTCTAGTCCTCAACATTCAAAATGTACAGCTAGTTTAAAGAAGATCATAGGAAGCCAACTTATACCAAGCCAAACCATTGGGTCCATCTAGCTCCATAGTGTCTACACTGACTGGCAGGGGTTCTCCCGGGCTCCAAGCACGATTTCTGGAGATGTTGGGGATCAAACCTGGGACCTTCTGCATGTGAGGCAGAAGCTCTGCCACTGAGCTACAGATCTTCAACTGGAACCCTGAATGAGAGGGTGCACCTCCACAGGCACATACCTCCACGTGTGGTGGGAGTGCCCCAAAATCCAACTATTCTGGACAACAGCCATACGAGAAATATGTAAAATAACTAAGAAGCATTAGACATCACCCCAGAATTGGCCATACTAAACATCTTCCAAGACAACGATGCCCATTTACACCACAAAGAACTCATAACCCACCTACTTTCAGCAGCCAGAAACACCATAACCAGACACTGGAGAGACCTGTCAGGAGTAAGCATGGACCAATGGTACCAAATAGTATGGGAAACAGCCCTACTAGAAAAATTAACTAATAAACTGAAACTGACACGGGGACAAACAGAAGAAGACACCTTCACCCCGGTATGGCTCCCCTTTATCACGTACACAGCCCAACAAGACAGTGACAATAACCCACCAACAGCATACAAATCAATATGGCTAACCTGATCCAAAACACCCACCCACCCCACTCACACACGAAAACAAAGATCACCACAGCCAATCACAAACAAACAACCACACCCTAGGCCAACGCCAACCTCTCTCACCACCAAAGAAACACAAGTGAACAGCATGAGCAACGCTGACACCAAACCCTACATACATTAAGCAAAATAGAAACATGGCCACCCGACCCCCCATCTCCCCCTTCCCCCCCCCCCCATGCCTCCAAAAAAAAAAAAATAGAACCCTGAATTTGACCAATTGCATCCAGGTGCAAATTAGGAGCTCAGGTGGGCAGACATAAGGTTAAGTGACCCCGAGTACATTCTCTGCCTAGGAGCTCACGGTCATTATTACCAAGTTGACCACACCTTTCTGGCCTTTGGAGGGTCCCTTTGTCAAGATATCCCCCCCCCAGCTGCTTCCCTCAGCGAAGCTTGAAGGCAGGGTACACATTTCCCAGGGAACGGATGCTTGCGACAAGAGTACTTCTAAGCGCGTGCAGAGTGGCACAAAGGAAGGAAAGAAGAGTGCCACTTATGCAGTGATTGTGGAGAGATGTGCTTGAGAGGGCTTCTCTGAGCATGTGCAAAATGAATCCCCCCCCCCCGCCACAATGCCACAAATGCATTTGGATCCAGCCCATCTGGAAACTGGAAGGAAGGAAGTCAGCAGGCTGGGCGCCAAGGGAGAGGGAGGTGGGCTGCTGAGTCCCCCCATCTTCCCAGCGAACCTCTCTCCCATTCTTTGAAATCCGTGTACTCAAAGTGGCGTCTCTGTGACTGCCAGCAGGGGGCGGTGTGTCCCCAGCTGCACCAAACGTTTCCTAAATATTTTTCAGGGCCCATGTACTGTATAGGAACACAGGAAGCTGCCTTATCCGGAGTCTTTGTATTCATATAGCTCAGTATTGTCTACACAGACTGGCAGCAGCTCTCCAGGGGTTCTACCTACCAGCCCTACCTGGAGGTGCTAGGGATTGAACCTGGGACCTTTCGCACACAGAGCAGATCCACTGAGCTATAGACCTTCGCGCAAAAGGATAGTTGCCGCTCCCTCTTTCCTGGCCTGGCTCCTATGCCCATACGGTTGCCAGGCAGGTAGTAGCCCAACAGGTTTGGCTTTGACCCAGAGGAGATGCAATGGGCCGTCTGCTTGCCAGAGTAAAGGTAAAGGGACCCCTGACCATTAGGTCCAGTCGCAGCCGTCTCTGGGGTTGCGGCACTCATCTCGCTTTATTGGCCGAGGGAGCCGGCGTACAGCTTCCGGGTCATGTGGCCAGCATGACTAAGCCGCTTCTGGCGAACCAGAGCAGCGCACGGAAACGCTGTTTACCTTCCCGCCGGAGTGGTACCTATTTATCTACTTGCACTTCGACATGCTTTCGAACTGCTAGGTTGGCAGGAGCAGGAACCGAGCAACGGGAGCTCACCCCGTCGCGGGGATTCGAACCGCCGACCTTCTGATCGGCAAGCCCTAGGCTCTGTGGTTTAACCCGCAGCACCACCCATAGGTTAGCTTAAAACACACACACACACACACACACGGATGGGGAACCCGCACCGGCACCCTCAAGTGTTGTTGGACTCCAAATCCCATCATCCCCGACCACTGACCAATGCTGGCTGGAGCTGATGGGAGTTGTAGTCCAGTACCATCTGGAGGGCTAAAGCTTCCCCATGCCTGCTTTTAACAATACAGCTCGGTCCACGCCATACATTTAAAGCTCACAAAGAATCCTGGGAACTGTAGTTTGTTGATGGTGCTGGGAATTTTAGCACTGTGAAGGGTGAACTACAGTTCCCACGACAACTTTATTTTGGGAGGGGAGGGTGGTGCACAGGTTTCCTAATCCCTTGTTTATCGCTTTGCAATAAAATAGCACTTTTAAAAAACAATGCTCAGGCATGAGTGCAAGCGAAGAGTTAAAATCAGAGCAAAATGGAGGTGCCTCTCCACAGCTCCCAAGCAGGGCCTGAAGGCAACAGCCCTCTCCTGTCAATTGTTCCTCAGTGTCTGGCATTTGGAGATAGACTGCCCCTGGAGATGGAGGCTCCACCATGGCTCATGGCTTTACGGAAGTGACCTCCCCGGGGCTCAATCCTAGGCAGTTTGGATGGAGGTGCTGGGCTGCCCAGATGACAAGACCACCACCCCCTGCTCTCAGGGGTCCACAGGAAACCAGAGCAAGATGTTTGGCACCAGCTTGACTGCAGGAGTTGCTGGAAGTTGCTACCCAACTGTCTTAGGGACTCCACTTTTGTAGGGTTTACTCCTTAGCCTTTTATTCCCCCGAACTGTAGACAAATACTAAGTGCAGCCTGCTAAGGCAACTTCCTATTAAAGCCAGATCTTTAATATGGGCCCATAAGGACTAGAAGGGACTCTAATGGTGCTGTGGGTTAAACCACAGAGCCTAGGACTTGCTGATCAGAAGGTCAGGGGTTCAAATCCCCGTGACGGGGTGAGCTCCCGTTGCTCGGTCCCTGCTCCTGCCAACCTAGCAGTTCAAAAGCACATCAAAGTGCAAGTAGATAAATAGGTACCGCTCCGGCGGGAAGGTAAACGGCGTTTACGTGCGCTGCTCTGGTTCGCCAGAAGCGGCTTAGTCACGCTGGCCACATGACCCAGAAGCTGTATGCTGGCTCCCTCGGCCAATAAAGTGAGATGAGCGCCACAACCCCAGAGTCGGTCACGACTGCACCTAATGGTCAGGGGTCCCTTTACCTTTTATGAGGACCAGAAGCTTACTTCCGCTTTAGGGGAAGGGCCAGAGATCTGCAATGGGAGCAGCTGCGCTTCCTTACAGCTCTCGTGCAAAGCTTAAAGGCCAGATCTGTAGCCAGGTGGCCCCCAGAAGCTTGCCCAGAGGGGAATGTGGCCCTTGGGGTTGAAACAGATTCCCCTCCCTGATCTGAAGAGCAACCCATTCCCCGCCTGGGAGACCACGAAGCCCGGAATCTAAAATTACCCGGCGGTGCGGCTGTGGCTGTGATATGAGCCATTCTGTGGCCTTTCATGTTCCTAGACGGCTGCGCATGACGGGGGAAGTGACGGCTTCCTCCCTGACGCTTCCCAACATCCCCCCCACCCACTTTGCCCACCCACAACCCGCAGCGTGATTCTCAAGTCTTCAGAGAAACCGAAAGATTTAAAGGAAAACAGAGGGTGGGGTGGAGGAGGAGGAAGAGAGCGAGCCAGAATAAACTTCTTTGTGTTGTCATCTGACTGCTGGAGGGGGGCCCGGGGCAGAGGCTGGGATCCCCAGACATCTGGTAGCCGAGGGAATACAAAAAAGACCAGGCATAGACAAACTGCAGCCCTTCAGATGTTTGGGACTACAATTCCCATCATCCCTGACCACTGGTCCTGTTAGCTAGGGATGATGGGAGTTGTAGTCCCAAACATCTGGAGGGCCGGAGTTTGCCTACGCCTGAGAAAGACTCGTAGAACTTCAGAGGGTCATCTAGCCCAACCCCTTGCAATGGCGGAATCTCGAACCCACAACCCTGAAATTAAAGAGTCTCATGCTCCACTGACTGAGCTATCCCTTTATGTTTCCTTCGAACGGCAGGAGTCTCCCCGCTACCACCCGCCAGAGGTAGCCGGCTCTACTGTCGGGCAAAGGGAGTATTGTGGCAGGTTTGGGCCCCTGTTAAGTGTGGCCCTGGGAGATACAAGCATAATACTGAATCAAGCCAGTGATCTATCTAGTTAGTCCAGGATATTGTTCTCACAGCGGCTGGCCACATGCCTGCGGCAAGCCCACAAGCAGGCCCTGAGCGCCACAATATTGTCTACACTGACTGGCAACATCTCTCCAGCACGTTCAGGCAGCGGTCTCTCCCAGTCTTACCCGTACAGGAGAGAAAATCCTGAAGCCATCTTGACTCGAAAACATTTCCTTGACAGAGGGGAAAATATGGGAGAAACTTTCCCTAATACAGTGGTACCTCGGGTTACAGACGCTTCAGGTTACAGACTCCACTAACCCAGAAATAGTACCTCGGGTTAAGAACTTTGCTTCAGGATGAGAACAGAAATCGCGTGGCAGCAGCGGGAGGCCCCATTAGCCAAAGTGGTGCTTCAAGTTAAGAACAGTTTCAGGTTAAGAATGGACCTCCGGAACGAATTAAGTACATAACCAGAGGTACCACTGTAGTTCTTTCACTTACAAGTTCTACAAATCCTGTCTTAAGGGCGTGTTTTGTGTAGGCCTGTGACCTGGATTCAAGAACTAAAGTTATTTACCATCATAAAAAAACGGCCTAGACTGGCCAGCTAATGCCTTTATCAGGTCTCTCGGTAGACAGGAGAGAAGCCACACTCTCAAATTTCTCTTGTAAACCGCCTCTTTCTGTGATGTACTTAGTCTTCGGCTAAGGGGTTTGGCAATTTCTGAAGTCTTTAAAGGTCCTCGTACACCTTTTGTTCTGAACCTCTCACCTCCTTGCAAGGAGCAGAGGGGACTCTGTTACAACAAGGAAATACAGATCTCCTTTGCTTTTGCCGGATCCTGCCTCCATCCATTCTTCTCCGACTGACAACGGACTTAGGGGGCACCGAGTCCCTTGATGGGGAGTTAAGGCTGTCAAAGCCAACCCCAATTTTGCCAACAATCTGGAGCAGTGGAGGAAGAGGTGAATGTATACAAAGCACAGAGGCTCCCACTCTATCTCCCCCTTGCAGGATCTGCTCCTCTCCGACAGGGCCTAAAATTAGAAATCAGGCGGCAGGGTCGGTTTCTGGGGGCGCAGGGTGGTTTACGTACGCCTCCGAGTGTGGCTTGCCTTTCATGCCTCTCCTGAGCCCGCCGTTCTTTCCTCGGCCCCTCTGAAGTGGTTGACACAGGAAAGCTTCCCCTCCACCCGAGGCGGACGCCCCCCTAGAGCGAGCGCCGCTAGATCCCTTCAGCCACAGAGTTTGCCTCCTGCCGTGTGGGGTTTTTCAAATCAGTGCACACCATAAAGGGGAGTCGGCGGCTTCAAGGCCTCCCTCCGCTGTCGGAGGCAGCGTACTGGGAATCAGAAGGGGGGAAAGGAAGGCGCTGCTATAGTTGGGGGCTGCTTGGGGGCTTCCCACCGGGGGCATCTGGCTGGCCACCGCGAATTGAGGGTGCTGGACTAGGTGGGCCTTTGGCCATAGCTGTCAACTTACAGATTTGAAAATAAGGGACCAGCAGCCTCGAAAATAAGGGATCAGCAGCCCAAATAAGTGATTTTGCTATTGTAAAGAGTTACATGCATTGGTAGGATTGACAGATGCTGTCAATCCGGCATGAGGTGGTTGCGGCGCTGCCGCGGCCGCTGAAGCGCCGCCCTTCTGCGTCCCTCCCCATCCCCTCCTCTTCCTCCTTGCTCAGGCCGCCTCCTCAGCTGCCACCGCCGTCTCCGGGCTTGCGGGCGGCGTGGGCAAGAGTCTCTTTCCCTCCCCCCCTCTCTCTTGGGCGGGGAAGGGCTGATGTAACTTCTCGCGCCAGAACGACGGCACCAGCGCGCACGCTCTCTCGCGGCGGAGGACCCCGAGCTGCTGCTTCCCTCCCGAGCTGGGCGAGCATGGAACCCGGGAAATTTAAGGGACATCATCAATAAGGGACAGCAGCGGGACACGGCGCTGGGGTAAGGGAGTTTCCCGCCAAATAAGGGACGGTTGACAGCTATGCCTTTGGCTGATCCAGCTGGGGTCTCCTTTTGTCCTCGAACCTTGGCTGTGGACCTCCCTGGAGGAATCTGAATGACCACGATCAGAACAAGAGGCTGGACAAGATGGGCCTTTGCTCTCATCCCCCAAGGCTGTTCGAACCATAGGATCATGGAATAGCAGAGTTGGAGGGGACCCTGAGGTTCATCTAGTCCAACCCCCTGCAATCCAGGAATCTCAGCTAGAGCATCCATGACAGGTTGCTATTCAACCTTTGCTAAAAACCTCCTAGGAAGGCGGGTCTACCACTTCTTCGCCTTTCAATTTATGGTGTGCAGGCAGAACATATGTTGTTGTTGTTGTTGTTTAGTCGTTTAGTCGTGTCCGACTCTTTGTGGCCCCCTGGACCAAAGCACGCCAGGCACTCCTGTCTTTCACTGCCTCCCGCAGTTTGGTCAAACTCATGCTGGTAGCTTCGAGAACACTATCCATCCATCTCGTCCTCTGTCGTCCCCTTCTCCTTGTGCCCTCCATCTTTCCCAACATCAGGGTCTTTTCCAGGGAGTCTTCTCTTCTCATGAGGTGGCCAAAGTATTGGAGCCTCATCTTCAGGATCTGTCCTTCCAGTGAGCATAGATCCCATCTTGGATCACTGCCTTGCTGTGACGAAGGGGCTTGAATAACTCAGAGAAGCTATGAGCTATGCCGAGCAGGGCTACCCAAGATGGACAGGTCATAGTGGAGAGTTTTGACCAAACGTGATCCACCTGGAGTAGGAACGGGCAAGCCACTCCAGTATCCCTGCCAAGAAAACTCCATGGACAAAGACAACAGGCAGAACGTATGCAGACAGCAAATTCAAATAACTCAAGATATTCATTCATTCATTCATTAATCACTTCCCGTAAAACATCTCCAAGCGGTCTCACAATGAAAACAGCCATCAAAACAATTATGCCATTTCATATATTAAAAACAATTATAACAATTTTTTTTTAAAAAACCCAACAATTAAAAACACTTTCATATGTAAAATCAGCTTGAAATCTAGTGTGCCTAGGACTCAGTAATTCTCTGAGAGTCGGGGCAGAATACTGTGATCACCTCCAAGTAGTATATACTTATAATAATTATTACTATTATAAAATATTTCCTCCAATAAACTCAAGGTGCGGGTAGTTCTTTTCCCTCCACAACAACCCTGTGAGATAGGTTTGACTGAGAATGAGCAACTGGCTCAAGGTCACACACAGAGAGCTTCAAGGCTAAGTGGGGATTTGAAACCTGTTCTCTCCCAGGTCAGTGGAAGCATAAACATGTTGTGAATAAATAAATAAACATGGCTTTGGGCATGTGCAGAGTGCATTCTCCTGAGCTCGGGCTGGGTGGCGTACAATAAATAAGAAAAGAAAAAGAAAGCAGAACAAAAAACCTCAAATATTTACGAAATAAACGGAAAATAAAGCCATTGAGTCAAAAGTTCTAGAGATACAAAACAAACAAACTTGGCTCACGATGGATAGCTCCGTCAGTAAACTCTTGATCTCAGAGTTCGAGCCCCACGTTAGGCAAAAGATTCCTGCAGGCAGGCAGGCTCCAAAGTTAAAGTGCAGGGATAGACCCTGATGACTTCATTTATGGAAAGGGCTGGGAAAGTATCACAAAGATGGTTCTGGAGAAAAGCCCCTGGGAAGACTGTTCTGTCACCAGGGAGCCACTCCTGAAAAGGCCCCCTTCTCTGGTTCTCACCAGCCTCACTTCATCCAGCTGGGGGCACTCAGATCAGAGCCTCCCAGGAGGATCTTAAGGTTCAGGGAGGTATATGGTCGCGACTTGCACCCACTGAAACACACTGTACATGTTCAGGAGAACTTGCACCTCTCTTTACCCGAACAACACTCCACATGTGCTCAGGGGACACTTTAACCTGTCCGTACTGAAATGCACTCTGTACATGCTCAGAAGCATGCCCAGTGCTTCTTACTGCTATGCAAGTACTTTAATCTGCCCCTTTTGAAACGCACCCTCTGCATGTGTCCATTTCTACATTGGAATTTACTCTGCCCCTGCCAAATTTCAGGAAGGAAATTGTACGCAGGGAAACGCACGCATCCGTTCTTCTGACTCTGATGATTCTATGAAGGCAGAGTGCACAGCCGTCGCAAGCTCCTCTCCCTTTCTCTCCATCAGTGGCGTAGCGTGGGGGGTGCAAGGGGGGCCGGCCGCACCGGGCGCAACATCTGGGGTTAGGGCAAATCCATGGGTTAGGGGGCGCAAATCCACGGGTTAGGGGGCGCAAATTACTTGCCTTGCCCCGGGTGCTGACAACCCACGCTACTCCACTGCTCTCCATTTGCAACACAGATTGTAAGCTCCTTGGGGCAGGGGGCTGGTTTGGTTACACCATGCTGGAGCAACAGAACAATAAGGCCTGAGTTGCAATCCTGAGAGGTGTGTGTACTTGGGGGCGGGGGAAGCAACCACCAGGGCTGGGCTTTTGCGTTCCTTCAGCACGCACCCGAGCCTTGCTGGGTCCAGATCCTGCAACCCTCTTGGAACAGGCTCTCCCCCACTGCTATGGGCCTTGGGCTCAGCCGCTTCAGTGAGATAATGTCTGTGCAAAGGGACCTGTTTGCCTTGGCAAGGGGTCTGTGAGCTTCCTCCAAGCTTTCCGCCCAGCTCAGCTTAAAAAGCTCTCCTGCGTGTGGCTGTTTCTGACTCAGGCTGAGAAGGAAGGGAACAGGATTGGGAAGCCAGGAATTTTTCCATGGGGGGAGGACGAGGCTCCTGGCTGCACACTGGGTGGGGCGGGAGGGTCTGTTCAGGTGAGGCCAGGTGAGTGTGAAGCGAGGAGGAACACGGTGAGCTCTTCTCCCGCCCGTCAGGCGGCAGCCAAACAGGTTGGGCCTGTGTGTTGTGACCCCACCCAGTTACCTGCAAGTTGGGGGGGGGCGTTGAGCAGGGATAAGGGAGTCTATACCACCCTGCCCAGCATGGCTGGAGAGTTCCCTTTGCATGGATCCAAGCCTGGGCACTTTGTTGGATCAAACCCCCCTCCCCATCTGCACCCCACACCAGCTGTGGGGCAGGGTCCGTGGTTCATTCAAAGCACGCCTTGCACTCTGGAGCCTGGGTTATTTCATATTGCATAATCCAAACGGCTGCCGACACACATTTAATGCACATGGCTTCCCCTGAAAGGAGCTGGGAACTGTAGTTCACCCTTCACAGAACAGGTCCCAGCACCCTTTAACAAACTACAGTTCCCAGGATCCCATAACCTTGCACTCTAGAATCATATACAGTGGCACCTTGGGTTAAGAATTCAATTTGTTCTGGAGGTCCGTTCTTAACCTGAAACTGTTCTTAACCTGGGGTACTTTAGCTAATGGGGCCTCCTGCCGCCGCCATTGCGCGATTTCTGTTCTCACCCTGAAGCAAAGTTCTTAACCTGAGGTACTATTTCTTGGTTAGCAGAGTCTGTAATCTGAAGCGTATGTAACCTGAAGTGTCTGTAACCCGAGGTACCACTGTAGCAGGCAAATTTTGAAGATGGTTTGTGGATATGACCGCCTTTCCATGTTCCTCTCTCTCTGATCCCCCACCCCCAGTTCTGCAATTTCTTGAAAATCATTCTGGATCCGTTAATACAAAACACATCTGCAGTGTGTTCAGAGTCCACAGAGGAAAGAATTCAGAGATCCTCTTCCTAAATATTTGCTGCCAATCTTCCAGGCTTTGGGGTCCCAGGAGTCTTCTCTCTGCTAGCTCCTCGATCCCAAAACACAAGGAACCCAATCTCATTTTGCTTCTAGTGGCGGGGTCCATCAGATACAGTGGTACCTCTGGTTACGTACTTAATTAGTTCTGGAGGTCTGTTCTTAACCTGAAACTGTTCTTAACCTGAAGCACCACTTTAGCTAATGGGGCTTCCTGCTGCCGCTGCACCGCCAGAGCACGATTTCTGTTCTCATCCTGAAGCAAAGTTCTTAACCCGAGGTACTATTTCTGGGTTAGCGGAGTCTGCAACCTGAAGTGTATATAACCTGAAGCGTATGTAACCCAAGGTACTACTGTATCCTCCCCTTGCCCCACTCCCTCCATTGTCAACCACCTTGTGGGATATCTTTGGGAGAAGAAAAGGTTGAAGAGTAAACATCACACAAATCCAGAGTGGAGCCCCTAAGACGGTTTGGTGTGCGCCTTGTACGTCTCCTTTCGGCAATTCCTGCAGCCAAGCTGGAGCCAAACGTCTTGATCTGATTTCCTCTGGACCACATCAGTGATGCTAAAAAGGGGGTCTTGTCATTGGGGCAGCCCAGGACCCCCATAACCCTGCTCACCGTATGGGAGGTCACTTCGGTGCTTACAAGTTCCCACTCCCTTCTCAAACTCCTGTGTTGCATGCAGGACTCCAGATTCCAATTGGATGATCCTGGCCAGCTTCCCCGGACCCTTCTTTAACCCTTCACAGACCCAATAGCAGGAGTTCTGCTGCCCAGTTGTTAAATCATGTAATCACGCAGCCTTTCTCAACCTGTGGGTCCCCAGATCTTGTTGAACTACAACTCCGATCACCCCTAGCTAGCAAGGCCAGAGCTCAGGGATGATGGGAGTTGTAGTCCAACAACATCTGGGGACCAACAGGTTGAGAGCAGGTACCCGGAGAATGAGGATCAGACTCTGAGCAAAGTAGGATTTTCAAAATCTCTCAACAGAGTCCCCATCTGCACGTTAATTCATTTGACACAGTTAAAGGTAAAGATAAAGGTACCCCTGACCATTAGGTCCAGTCGTGACCGACTCTGGGGTTGCGGCGCTCATCTCGCTTTATTGGCCGAGGGAGCCAGAGTACAGCTTCCGGGTCATGTGGCCAGCATGACTAAGCCTCTTCTGGCAAACCAGAGCAGCGCACGGAAATGCCGTTTACCTTCCCGCCAGAGCAGTACCTATTTATCTACTTGCACGTTGACATGCTTTCGAACTGCTAGGTAGGCAGGAGCAGGGACCGAGCAATGGGAGCTCAACCCATTGCGGGGATTCGAACCGCCGACCTTCTGATCGGCAAGTTCTAGGCTCTGTGGTTTAACCCACAGCGCCACTGTAAACAGTCACGGTTTCCCCCAAAGAATCCAGGGAGCTTTAGTTAGTTGGGGGTGCTGAGAGTTGTTAGGAGACCCCCTCTTTCCTTCTCCCCAGGATCTCCAGGAATTGCAGCCCTGAGAACAGAAGTCTCCACAAAATTCCCAGCAACCTTTACAGTTCCCAGGATCCTTTGGGGGGGAAGCCACACTTTCAAAAGCGGTATCAGAGTGCTTTGTAGTGCAGACGGGGCCCAAGTCTCTTGAAGCAGAAATGTAGCCTTTTGGACTTTGAAAGCAAAACCATCCCCTCCAGTTCCAACGGTCCGGCTATGCATGCCAATGCTGGCACCACCTAATCTTGCCAGGTTGAGTGGGCACCGTAGAGGCCGCTTATTCACTTTCTCGCAGGAAGAATCCAGGGCCTGCGAGCTCGCCTGTTCACCTCTACCCTCCCCCTCCCTTTTTCCTTTCCTGCCATGCCTTTCTAAAAAGCAGCAAGCTGCGCCCAGGGTTATTTCATTATTATTGATTTGCAAGAAGCAGCTCTGGAGAGCCTTTCCGAAGGCCAGGCTAGGTTCTTGCTCCAAAGGAACGGCTGCATAAATACAACAGGAGGGGGGAGCGGTGGGCCTCCACGTGGCCTGTCGATGGTGCTTAGGGCGTGTGCGCGCTAGGGGCTGATCCGGAGCCAGATGGCTTCGCTGCGGGCTGCATCATCCAGGCCAAGAGCTGCGGCGCAGGGGGGTGGAGGAGAAGGGGGTGACCAATCCTCCCCCCTCCCCAAGTGGGAAGTCGTGTGTCCCCCCCCCCCCACTTTCCCCTGCCCCACCGCCTGAGGATTAAATCATCCTTTCCGCTTGCAAACTTCTCTTCCGCAGCCTCGGATGATTCAGCTGTTCCTAGGACTCTCCTCAAGTGACCGAAATGACGCCCCCCCAACCTACCCAGATCTCCAGGATCTGGATCTCCAGTCCCCCCCCCCACCCCAAGTTTGCAAGAAGCCCGTTAACCCTTGCAAAGATTCCCAGCAAAGGGGGAGAGGAGGAGGGGGTGGAAAGCCTTTGCAAAGAACCCAGGCGTCCGGCGGATAAAGGGGGGGGGGGAGAGGAGAGAAAGGGATCTGATGGCCGCCAGCTTTTACGACCTGAAATAACCCTCTCCCCTCACCCAACCCACCCAGGCGCTTAGGAGGCGGGTGCGGAGGGATGAAGGGCGGCGGATCTCGCCAGTGGGAGGCGAGGGATCGCCCGCTCCGTCCAATGGCGAGGCTGCGCAGGCGGGATCGTCCCCGCTGCCTTGGGAAGAGGAGGAAAAAAAATAGGACGCGAGAGGATGAGATGGCGAGTGGAACTGCGTGAGCCAGGTGCGGAGAAGGCGGGGCGCCGGGAGGCTCGGGGGCGGGGCTTGGGGCAGGTGGGGGCGGGGCTTGGGGCAGGTGGGGTGTGGGGGGGGGACACGGGCGCGCAATGTCGGGGGTGGGGGTTGGAGAGAGGGAGAGCCGGGGAGGGCTGGCCTCCTTTTCCGGGTTGCGGGAGGCTAAGGTCGCCTGGCGCAGCTGGGTTGCTAAGCTGGAGGGGGGGGCGGGGGAGGAAGGACAGGTGAGCCGGGGGCGTGGCCAGGACAGGTGAGCCGGGAGGGGGCGCAGGGAGGCGGAGGGGATCGTGCGCGACACTCCGCCGCCGACACCGGCCAGCGCAGGCACCCGCGCAAGAGAGATCCCGGTATCTATTGAAAAGTGTCCCGAGAAACCCGGCCGGGAGGGGAAAATATTGGGGTGAGTCCGATCCTCCGCGGCGGGGCGCCGATCCTCCGGAGATGGGGGTTCTGGGTCCCAAAACTGACCCTCACCAGGAATTTGGAAATCCACCCCCCCCCAATTTCTCCTTCGAAACTTCCCCTCTGCTTCCCGGAGATTTAAGCGCACACGCGGGGACCCCCAGAGCAGAAGTCGAGCCCCACATAGCAAGCTGCGTGGGGTGGCTGGGTGGGGATTTCCTCATGGCTCTTTCTCCTCTCCCCCTCCCCAGATCCTCCCCACTACCCCCCCCATCACCTGCTTTCCCCAGATCCCTTCTCTCCCCCCTCCCCCACTTCCCAATAAGAGGTGATGTTAGGACTCAAAAAGGCACGTTAGGGATAAGATCAGGGCAGGCGTGAGCCGTTTCCCTATCCCAGTTTTTTAAAACCTGATTTTGTCCGGGGGGGGGGCAATCTTTTGGAAGTCACGCCCGTTTCCTCTCTCCCTGGCTCCATACCAATGATTGGAGCTGATTGTCTGCATGGGTATTTGTTTCTGTGGATCGAGAGTTATGTTTCTGGGGAGGGGGGGTGTTCCCCTCTTTTGGGGGGGGGATTACTCCACCATTCCAGGCATTTTTGAGAGTGGATCAACTCTGCCCCTCCTTTGACAGGTTCCCTGGTTACTCCCCCCCCCTCCTTCTTGAGTTTGAAGATTCCCACCTTGGGGGGCTATTTTTACCAATTGCTAAGCTTGTAGACGTCCAGCGCATTGAAGGATGAACTTAGGGGGTGCTTGGTTCGCAAAGGTTTCCTGGCAACGTGGCTGGTGCCAGGTCTGGGCCTTGGCGACATCAGAGAGGTAGGGTTCCTCTCCACTGTTTATCCTTTGCCCTCTCTGCCCCATGGGTTGGCACTGCCCTGGCATAAACGGTGGGCATGTTTGTGTGTGTGTAATTTTTTCCCATCATATGCCACCCGCACCCCCTGTCACAAAATCTTCTTGTCCAGGCAGGCAGGCAGGTATTGACTCCTTGCCAGGGGTGGGCAGCGTGTGCCCGCCAAAAAGGCGTCGTTCAAATAATGGTGGAGCCGGTTTTAATTGTTGGAGCTGTTAGCTTTGAATAGGGGTGAGGCATGACCATGGCTTGCCGTCGTCCTCGTATGAACTGGGGATGGTGCTAAGGGCAGGTGGGCATGGTTGGAGCAGGCAGTGCCCAGTTGCTGGACTGTAACCTGGGGAGGGACTTTACTAGGACGAGAGCTTCCTTGTTAGCTAGAGTTGCTGTCAGGCTTGGGTCTTACCTTGCTGTTGCTGCAGGATTCCTTGCTTCCGTAGGGCGGACCCCAAATACCTTGCCCCACTGAAGCTAAGACCCAGCCATTCTTGTGAGCAAGAAGGAGCAGGGGTGGCATCTGTGGCTTCTGCGCTGCCAGGGCGGGAGGGGCCCAACTGGGATCTTGCCCCGTGTGCATCCCCGCTTCCCACTCTCGTACCACCCGCAAGCAGGGAATGGATGGCAAGTCAACAGAAAACTGTTTTACCCGCTTGGCACACGGGCACTGAAAGCGGGCCTTGTCTCAGATGCAGAAGTGCCCTTTGGAATCCAAAGGGTATGATTCTTAAGGTGCCCGTTTTGCTTGGGTGCTGTGTTAGTAAGAACTGAGTGGGTGACTTCTTTTTCTTCCCTTTTCCCTTTGGGCAAACTTTACTAGTTGGACTCTGCCCTCCAAGTTACACCCAGCCCCACTGATTACCCTTCCCTCCCTTACAGGGCTGTGTCTATAGGTGTGCTCACCTTGGCAAGCCTGGCAGCAGCCTGCGAGTTTCCTACAGGCAACAGAATCATGGACTTGATGGGCCATTATGTCTGATCCGGCAGCCGGCTTCTGTTCTTATCGGGAGCCTTGATTCTTGGGGTGGGACTTTTGCTCAGGATTTCTCCTGACCTTTTGGCTCTGCCCACCCTCCGCCGTGTCCCGAAACAAGTTTGTAAAGTTTAGGACAAAGGGGGAGCTTCCTTCCCTCCCTCCTCCACTTTCAGTGGAATGAAATGCAGCTTATGGTCCAGTAAAAAAAGCAATATTATTGGTAGCACTACAAAGAAAGTGCTTCACACATGTTAAATACTTCCTACTTTTAGGAAGTCTGCTTAACATCAGAGTCGATGAGTGAGAGTTACAAGGATGGGGAGAAAAAGAAGCAAACGTGATCATTTGAGTCAAATAAATATTTTATTTTATTTTCAAGTACATATATATATATATATTAATGGCTCACCCAGTAAAACTTTCAAATCGATCGTGATATGACAATGGAAGATTCCTTAGTTACATATTTTAAACTAAGGAATCTCCCGTCATAGCTGTGGTGGTTTCCGAGCCTGACAGAGTTGATCCTTGAAAACAGCCCTTTCCCACTTTTGTTTCTTGCAAATACAGCCCACAAGAAAGAGACATCATCCTCTAATCCCTTGACAATAAAACTATTCCATCCGTCTTATTTCAGCGTACAGAATAATATAGACGGTCCGTATAGCCAAACGGGTCTGATTGATGAGTGTAAGCTATTATGTTCCGATGTAGAAAGGTCCTTTTTGTTGACTGGCAATCTCTCCTAGGCTGGTGAGTCTGGTTAATGACCCAGATTAGCAACTGGGAATCCAGAATTTGGAAGTGGTGGTTATTCCTGGAGACTTAACGCAGGGTGTGATCTTGCCTGTGTGGCATCAGAATTTTGTGGGGTCTTTGACAGTTTTGTGTGTGTGTGGATCAGATGTTCTCTTCTCCCCTATCACAACATCTTAATACTTTTTTTAACATCATTGAAATGTGGATAGCTCAGTGGTAGTGTATCTACTTTGCATGGAGAAGGTATTGGGTTCAGTTCTTTGGCGTCTCCACTGCTACCAGTTTTTCCCAAACTTGGGTCCTCAGCTGTTTTTGGACTACAACTTCCATCATCCCCAGCTAGCAGCACCCACTAGTCAGGGGTGATGGGAATTGTAGTCCCAAAAAATAGCGGGATACCCAAGTTTGGAAAACCCTGGTGTACAGAACTGGATGTACCAAAGGCCATTTGCTATGTTCCTATAAGGCTCTGCTTCTTATGCCGGCTAGGAGATCCCTACCCCAGCTAGATTATTTTATCACTCTGATTTTGACTTCTATGTTTATATTATCTTGTCTAAGTATATATATATTGTGATTTCTGTTTCACAAATAGGATGCTCTTAATTGTTCTAAATGCTTCAGTTGGACACTGCCCAGAAAACCAGAGAACAAGTGGTGAGCCGTATCCAACTAAGTTATACTCAAAGTAGACCCACTGGCCCAGTTAATCATATCCATTCGTTTTGCTGAGTCTACTCTGGGTATGATTAAGCTTGGATGCAACCCCATAACCAGCCATTCTGTCTCTGCATTCTGTCCTCCGCACCCACACAACACTCACTGCCCCAGTCGGGATGTGGGTCACGTCCATACCATACATTTAAAGCACTCTTATGCCCCTCTTCCCCCCTGCCCCAAAGGATCCTGGGAACCGTCAAGGGAACTGTGAGAACCACAGTTTCTAGGATTGACAGCCAATCCCGCTTCCCAGGGAGCCCTGAGAGTTGTAGATCTGTGAGGGCAAAGAGCAGAACAACTTTCTGCCCCCTGAGCAAACTAAAGTTCCCAAGATTAACAAGCAATCTCCCTTCCCAGGGAACTCTGGGAACTGTAGCTCAGTGGCCGAATGACTTCCAGCCCCCTAAGCAAGCTACGGTTTCCCAGGATTCTTTGGGGGAGGCAGCCATGGCTGCTGAAGTAATAATAATAATAATAATTTATTATTTGTACCCCGTCCCTCTGGCACGAGAGTATGGACCGTAAGCTCTTCTCGTGTGTAAAGGTGGACACACAGCTCTTTGCCCACCTGCGTGCCGGAGGAGGAAGGTTCCCGGAGGCTGCCTGCGGAGGCTGCGAGGCGAGCCAGCCTCACCCGCCTGTTTGCGCCGACCCACCTCCCTGAGGGCTCTGAACCGGCAGCGCAAGGGTGAGCAAGGTGGGGAGGCAGCTAAGAATACACCTGCGCCATGTCCCCAGGTGTCCTCCTCATGTGCTGGAGGTGGGGGAAGGGGGGGCTTGTGAGGCAACAAAGTGGATTGTAGGTTGGTGTGTGTGTGTGTATGGGGAAGAGCAATAAATAGCAGACAAGGACGTGAGGGCGACTGAGAAGGTAAATGCTCGGATTAAGGCATCCCAAAATTAAACTGAGCCCCTTTTTGGGCAGCTGGTCTTGGTTTTAACTCTCCCTTCTCTGTTTTGTTTGTTTGTTTGGTAAGATCTGTGCACTGATCGATGGTTTTTAAAAAAGACAAAGCCTCAAAACGGTTTACAAAAACAGTTAAATGATCGAGAAGACTGATTAACGACAATGGTTTAAAACATTACAAAAATTAAATTAAATTAGAATGACGGAACGCTGGGTGGTATTCAGCTATGCTTTGTCCATTATGCGTGATTAAAGCTCATTCATTTCAGTGGGTGCTTGTGAGAAAAACATAACTGAATGTCACTAGCTTTTTCGTGATGATGGTGTTTTGTGCTGGCTGGTTAGCCTTTCCTCTGAGCACGTGCGGAGTATCAGATACTTATTTGCCTCAGCCACCAGCCTGTTCGTGTGTGAAGATGTGCACCTATAAACACAACTAAGCAGATGAAATTGCCACCAATATATGAGAATATTCTGTTGCCACCAGCTCACTTGCAGGGTATTTTGCTGTAAAGTCCTCAGTTCATTTGCATGCATTAAGTCGTTGAGGGAAATGTAGATTTTAAAACGAACCTCGGAGCATGCGCTGAGTTCCCTTCCTTTATTCTCTGATAAAGAGTGGGTGTCGACTAAGCATGGTTTTGAAACAGCTGTGTTGAAACCGAGTTTTGCAGCTGCATCACTGTTTAAGACTCGCACTTATTATTTTTTTTCTAATAAAAAGAAGAAAAAGCTCTGGTTTGTGGGAGGTGGGGGGTTACACTTTGGCCTATTTCTGGCCCTGCTTTTCGCTTGGCTGGGTGGTCTCGTGGGTTGAGTCTTTGGGGACTCCTTTCCTGCTTCTTGCTCATGCAGCCCAGGCAGAAATTCAACAGGTGCAGCATTCCTCTCCCCACCAACCCATGTCCTTCCTGAAAGTTTTGCTTTTTCTCGAAAAAGGTGAAGTATCTGGGTGTAAATATGACTGCAAAAAAATTGAAATTGCATAAAGACAATTATGAAAAGTTATGGAAGGATATCAAAAGAGATTTGGATACGGTTGAAATTATCTTTGTTGGGCCGAATTTCAGCGGTAAAGATGAATGTATTGCCTGTTATTTTTGAAAGTTTTGCTTTTTCTATCTGTTAAAAGTGTGTGTGGGGGGGGGAGTTTTGCTGGTGACCCCAAATGCCAGGCAAGGAGATCGGGGTTTCAGAGGCCTGAGGGACAGTCAGCGGCGCAACAGGGTCAGCCACAACGGCCGCCCGCTCTCCGGCCTGGCTCATGCTCTGCTTTCTGCTCCTGGTTTCGGAGCCGTGGCCTAGTTGGGCCGGCTGCGCCAAACGTGGCCTGGTTGCCGTGGGAGCCTGGGCTGCTGCAGCAGCCAGTCTCCTCAGGGGGCGGCTGATGAAACCACGGAGAAATCTCCCTGCGTGTGCCGCGCCCTGTTCTCTGCTGGAGGTGCCCCCCTCCCTCGCCGCCCCAGGGTGGGGGACGACGCTGCCCCTGAGCTCCGCTGCGCTCCATGGCAACCCTGCGTGGCACACATCCCCGGCCTGGCTGCCGTACCCCAGGCGAGGCCTGTAACAGGAGCCTGGCTTGGCAGGGGGAAACCTGCGACGAGCCGGGCGCGGTGCCAACCGGTTGGCACAGCCGAGCCGAGGGAGGGCCAGGAGGGTTCGCCCACCAACCTTTCCTTTTATTTTTCCTGCGGCTTCCTTGGGAGCACCAAAGAGTTTGCGTGCTGCTGGTGCTACCCGCACCCCCCTGGCACCAGTGCCAAGACGACTTGGCAAAGAAAAAAGTACTGGTTGCCAGCTTGTGCCACTGCGCTGGTGCCCGGTGCCCGGCTGAAGGAGGCAATGGAAAGGCAAGGGGGGGAATCCCGTTTGCTAGCTGATATTTGAGGGGGCGCTTGCCTCTGCGTGCAAAGAAAGTGGGTAGCCTCCCCGGCAACTGTTGGTATGACTTGGCGAAGTTCCCCTCCCCGGGGTGGCGGGTGGGGTGGAGTGGGGTGGGGGGAGAGAGCAGGTGACAAGTCGGAAGCAGAAGTGGGTCAGGCCTTGCCGCTGTGCCGGGCAGGGCTTGGCGGGCACTCTTGCCACAACCCTCCTGACTCTTCAGCTGCTCTTCCACCAGCCACATGGGCACCGGATGGGGTAAGAACTGGAGAGCCCGGGGGGGTTGGGGGGGAGGAGGACTTTATGCCTTTGGGCTGCCCCCCAGGGGCTCCCCCGATCACTCTGTCTTAATTTTTAGCCTTTAAAGTTTTTAGACGAACCTCTACTTGCCATCTCCTCTGGGTTGTTTTTTCTCGCTCCACCTCTGACACACCAAGTGGGAGGATTCGAACTCCAATCCGGGTGGCTGTTCCTGATCATTAGCGTGCAGAGTCAATCAGCCCTGGCCTGAGAGGTGTCAGTGGCTGGGTGGTGGAGTGCCAGGCCGACTGAGGGCGGAGGAACTAAAGGTTTTGCAGATACTTCTGGACTCCATCTCCCATGTTTCCTGACCATTGGGCATGCTGGCAGGGGCTGATGGGAGTTGTAGTCCAACATTGCTCGTTCCTCATCCCTGCTTCCTCGTCCTCTGTAAATGCATTTGGTATGGGTTCCCTGATTGGCTGGGACATATAGGATGGGGTCGGGAATCTGCGGCCCTCCAAATGTCGAGTGCCACAGGTCCAACCCCCCACCCCGCTGCTACAGATTATTGCACCCCATAGCCTTGTTCTTCAGGTCACGGCTGTGGGCACGGGTGGGGCAGAAAGGGTGTGTATGTGAAAGAGAGCTTGCATGGTTCCCTCTCCTTCCAAGAGAACTCGCTGCTCCTTTCGGCTTGGCCTAAATTGCCAAATTAATATTCATACACATATATACATATCAGTTAACAGTGATTGCGTGTGAGGCAGATGGGAGCGGGCGCTATAATTCCCTGGTATTCAAGGACGTGCGCAAAGGCAGTTTAGCGTGGATGTGTGGCTTTTGGGGGCGGGGTGATTGCCTCCCCCTCCCCACACACCAATATTTTGGCATTCACCTGTGGTGCCCAGCTGTGCCCTGTTTCTAGGTTGTGGGCACCCTTACGACCGCACTACAGGGGTGTATTAAACAAAGGAGACATGTGACCCTCCATTTTGTGGCTTTTGGGTGGCAAAGCAGCAGTCATGGCTTCCTCCCCCCAATATTCTTGGGATCTGTCGTTTGGGATGAGTGCCAAGAGTTGTTAGGGAACCCATATTTCCCCTCAGAGCTACACTTCCCCGAATGGTTTAGCAATCGGAGTTCTGAGAACTGTAGTTCTGTGAGGGGAATAGAGGGCTTCTAAGAACGCCTTTAAAAAACTACAGTTCCCAGGCCGTGTTAGCAACCAACCAGGCCCCAGGCGCAAGTCCAGTTGTGACCACGTGGAGATCTCAGGTTGCCAGGTTGGCGACTGGAGAAAGCAAAACGCCCCTTATCTGAAATAATTTCCTTGAAGCTTGCATTTGTTTTATTCTGGGTTGTTTTATTCGACGCATTGTGATCCGCTTTGAGATTTCTTCCCGAAACTGCAAAGTGGGATACAAATCAAATGAACGACAACAGTAATAATAAACCCCGTTGTGAAAGAAAACGGCGCCAAGGTCTTCCACTGTGGCAAGCGCAACCCAGGTTGATGGTGCTGTTTGGCTGTTTAGATTGTACATGACATTGTTCCCAGGGTTCTTTTAAGGGAAGCTACAGCGGTTAAAGCGATGTAATTGTGGTTTAAACTGGACAAAGTGAGAGCGTGGCCTTTGTTGTGGGGTCAGGACTGGGACTCCCTTGCTGGGAAAAGGAGGCTTTGCTCGGGGCCTGGCTGAGTGTGCGCACTGTGCAATTGTGGGTGGCTGTAAGCTGTGGCCGTGGGTGGGACTCAGGGTTGGTGTAGGGCTGTGGGATTAGCGTTGCAATTTTCCCTCTGGCTGGCTCAGCCATGTTTGGGATTGGAGAGTGGGGTGGTGGCGAGGTCAGGTCAGATTTTAACTCTTGTGTGTGAGGGAGTGCGCCAGGGGGGCAGAATCATGGCTGTTTGGGGGGTGACTTTGTGAGGTGCTGGGGCGATGCCGTAGGTTCTTGTCTACTTCCCGCTGCACACCAGAAGTTGAGAAAAACCTGGGTGCCAAGTGGTCAAGGTGTTTTGGGTGCTGGTTTGGGGAAAGCCTTAAAAAAACAACCCACTTTTTTGGGTGCTGGATTTCAAAATATGTGGGGCTCTGGGGTGGGGTCCCCCCTCAGTGTTGCTTTGAAAGCACAGCTTGGTTGACTGAGAGCTCTGTCTCCTATTCCCAGGCTGTGGTTCCTCCTCTGTGGAAGAAACTCTTTACATGCTCAGATGCACTCTTGGTTGTTATTATTATTTGTGTCAAAGAGAAGTGCAAACCTGGCATAGAAAAGGGTTCCTTCCCAGCCTAGATTTAGTCCTATATATAGTTGCCCCACCTGGAAGAAACCACTCAAGACTTCCTGTTCCTCCGGACTTTGGAGGAACTTGTATGGGGAGAATCTTATAGGGAGGCACTTTTGACCTTATTCCTGTGTCCTGGGTGGGAGTCAGTCTCACCTTTTTTCCTGGCACGAGGTGAATTGCTTTCTAGCAGCAGTGTAACGGGCATAAATCCAACAGGTAAACTTTCCCCATCCCAGGCAAGGACGTGTGGTGATAAGGATAGCTTCGCCTGTGGGATGCCTGCCTGAGATGCCACCGTCTGAGCACCAAAGAGCTCAGCCGTAAAAGAGTTGGCAGTCTTGCAGTGGGACGGTCGCACTTGCCTTGGCACTGCCCACTAGCGATGCCCAAGGGTATGAGTCTAACCTTGAAGAATTGGGGGCACTACCATTCTCCCCCCCCACAACCGCAGTAGATAAATATATATTATTTTTAAGTAGGTTTCCACTATTTCCCCCCCAAAAGAAATGCAAAACAGGGGTGCCCGTTTCTCAAACTGTGGTCTGTGGACCATTCTTGGCTCAATAGCTTCATCCAGATGTTTGCATTAACGATTCTTGCTGTTTTTTTAATTGATTTTGATTCCTTTTTAAAATTATTTCTTATATCGCATTTTCTCATTTCACAATGTCGATCTCACAGATTAAAAAATAAAATGGAAAACAGCGCATGACAATTGCTACACCAGGCGGGGGAAATCATGGAGTGGTTGGCCGAAACCCCTCAGCAATTTTTTCCAGGGGTCTGTTTGGGTGGATGAGGTTAGAGAGGAACGTATTTATATATTTATCTATTTATTTAGCCCATCCTTGGATGTAGCCAAGGGGGTGCAGGGGTGGCAGCTGCCCCCCTCTAAACCAAGCAAATAAATAGAAATACTTAACTAACTGACCAATTGCATTGCAGATATCTTGATTCTGTGCCCTCCCACAAACATAAAGCCTGCTCGGCCCACTAAAATAAAGCCAGGCTACGCCCATGTCGCTATCCCAGATTCCTCTCCAAGGAGGTCAAAAGTGGTCCACACCTCCTCATTTAATCTCCACAACAACCTTGTGAGGCGGATTAGGCTGAGAAGTTCCAGCGTCACACCCAGGGAACTTCAGGGTCACATGCGAATTTGAACCTTGGTCCGACACACAAATGTATCTGTCTGTGAGGTATGTGTGTATACAGTGGTACCTCGGGTTACATACGCTTCAGGTTACAGGCTCTGCTAACCCAGAAATATTACCTTGGGTTAAGAACTTTGCTTCAGGAGGAGAACAGAAATCGCGTGGAGGCAGCGGGAGGCCCCATTAGCTAAAGTGGTGCTTCAGGTTAAGAACAGTTTCAGGTTAAGAATGGACCTCCGGAACGAATTAAGTACTTACCCGAGGTACCACTGTATATGAAATATCAATCTATTTTTCAGAAATGCATGAATGAGTCACCTTTGAAATCTCCATATCAAACATGTAAACGTTTGCTTGCAAAGAAGTGAGAATCCTTTTCCTTTACAGCAGCAAACATTCTGAGCTTCCCCCTCGATATTTATTTGTTTATTCAAATTGATATACATAGTTATGGGTATCCAATTCCAGTTCTTCATTGCCTCCCTTGTCCTTTTATAGGACCCTGTCATCCCAGCTGACTTTTTTATATTGCAATTTTATGTCGTGAACAGCCTTGAAATCTAGGGTGGCGTGCAGATTTTCATCGCAACTGCAATTTTTGTAGTTTCCAGCTGCTCTGTGGAGATGGGGGATTTGGGGAAGCTGCTGAACCTGAGGATCTTTTCCCCCTCCACCCCCCCCACAACTGCTTCTAAGTCCTTATACGCTTGTCTTTACTATTCCAGATGTGGATGGACTCCAGCTCCCATAATTCCCTGGGGCTGCTTGGAGTTGGGAGCCCAGCAGGGCTGGCTACCTTTGTCCTGCAGAGATGCTCGAGACAACAGAGGCACAGGGTGTTGTTCCGAGCTGCCCCTTTCTGCACCCGGCTCAACGCCCACTCGGCAGCGGACCCCACCCAGCCGCCTCTCCCGAGTCCCTCGGGGCCAAGTCCCACCCTGTAATGTTCCCTGAATGACTCCGCCTTTTTCCTGCACCCCTCCTTCTCTCTGCAGTCTCCTGGCTCCTGAAACGCTTTGCAATCTCTCCCTCCAGCTGTGCCCTGAGCCTGCGGATTGGGGTGGGGGAACCTTGGCCTGGTAGGACAAACCAGTCAACCTGCTGAAGGGGTTGCATCAAGCGTGCTTCCTACTCGGAGTAGACCCCGCTGAAACAAATAGCTAGATTTCTTTTTCTTTTTTTATATAAATTTTTATTGATACAGCAAGAAAAACAAAAAACACAAATACCAAATTACACACAAGAATAATCTTAGACACATAATTTTCTTAGCAAACAATAAAACATATATTGGTCTTAACACGAAAGACCCAACCTCCCGTTTATTCCATATTTCAATTTCATATTACTTATTGCCAATACACACTTTTATCATAATTAAACTTATTCTTAATATATCTAATTTCTTATATCTACCTTGCAACTATTACTGAAGTTCCTCGAATGCTGCAACAGAATTTAAACTACTATATTTATTTTTCAGATATTCTTTGAAAACCTCCCATTTTGAAACAAATTCCTGTTTTGATTTATTATTTATTTTTTCTGATAGACCATCTAATTCGGCATATTCTGTCTAGATTTCAGCAGCTAGATGGCTAGATTTCAGCGGCGTCTGCTTCAAGCGGGACTTAGCCAGGTACGACCTCAAGGTGCTGGCTGGTCCCTCAGCCAGAAAACCAGGGAAGTGGAGTGTTCCTCTGAGCATGTGCAGAGAGTCTTCTCCTCTTTCTAACTCCCTGCAACAGCAGGACAGCTATAATTTTTCTGGCCTCCTCCAGAATGCAACACTGAAGGTCTTTGTCACAAGAGGAAGAAAGGGGGAAATACATTTTTTTCTTCTTTCTCTCTCCACCCCCTGGGGGGGGGGGATGGCTTGTGGCCGGTCAAATTTGTCCTTCCTGTTCCCTAGACTTGGGTTCTGTTTCACCAGCTCCTTCCTTCCTCCTCCTCTTCCTCCTCCAGCCATGCCTTCCGTTTTTCTCCTTGTGTGTTTTCCTTTTTGGAGAAGGGTCAGAGGGGGTGACAGCAGAGCATGGCGCGTATCGCTAAAGCTGCGCTGATTTCTGTGCCCTTGCAAAACCCTCAAATTATTATTCATTTTAATTTATTATTGGGTCCCTCCCCCTTTTTATTACAAAAAAAAAACTCAAAAGTGGCAATAAACAAACAGTGCATGTTAAAACCAGCATAAATCTAAAATGGAAGAAAACTAAAAATTCATATTTTTAAAAGGCAGGAGTAAAACGTCCCACCTGCTGAGGGAGGCCACAGATTAAATGAAAGCCCAAAGGCTTGACGGGAAACAAAAGTCTTTGCCTTATGCCTAAAGATAAGTAGTGAGGGTGCCAGTTGAGCCTCTCTGGGGAGAGCATTCCAGAAGCAGGGAGCCGCCACTAAAAAGGCCCCGTTCTTGTAGTGCCACCCTCCTGCTGGAAGGGGCGCACAGAGAAAAGCCTCAGGTGACGATCTGGGTCAGTCCATGAAAATCTCAGTTTTCCTAACCACCTCTTTTTAAAACTGTCTCTCTGCAAAACAACCTAAGGTATTCAGATGGTGCCAATATCTCGTTGCTGCTGTCCTGAAGATTGGCAGTGCCCGCCCTTGGCACGTAAACCCAGGAAGCAGTCGATTCTCTGCAAAGAGTTTGGGGGAACCGGGAAGGGTGAGGTGGGGACATGGTTTGAGGAGTAAGCAAGCCTCTTTGCTCAGACAGGCTCTCCTTGCCAGTGATCGTGATTCTGTCCTACCTTACAAGGGTGTTGTAAGGTCGGCTGGGGGCCTGATCAGCCCCGATAGCAGAACAAGGTGGTGAAGACAGGAATAATCCCACAGTACTTGGAGAGGAGCTGGGAGTGGTGTGCCATGGGAAGTAAGTGCAGGTATGTGTGTGGGGGTGTGTGGCTGTGGGTTGCAACTGTGGGATTTCCCATCTTCATTTGCTCCTTGCGCCAGCCCTGTAAGGTAGGTCAGACATCGGGTTCCAGGAAGGGATTACAAGATTTGGGAAGAGCTGGAAATTACAAGTGGGGTGACATGTCCAAATAAAATTATAAGGGAGGAAATAATTAAATGGAAGTCAACAAATGTGTGTCTGTTTGTCTGTCTATCTATCATCTATCTATATCTATCTATCTATCTATCTATCTATCTATCTATCATCTATCTATCATCTATCTATCTATCTATCATCTATCTATATCATCTATCTATCTATCATCTATCTATCTATCTATCTATCATCTATCTATCTATCTATCATCTACCTACACACACACACACACACACACAAACACACACATAGACACACCCCAGATAATAAAAGATAAAGGGTCAGAATGTTTGCCCTTTGGAAGGAAATGAATTTAAGCATATTTTCCTGTTTTTACAAGCAAACGTTTAAATATTTGGTATTGATGTTTTAGAGATAATTCATCTATTTATTTAAGAAAAGAAGATGGATATTTACCGTGTGTATCATTGGTTCCAATTTTCCCCTCCCAACAAACTCTTTGAAAATTGCTGGGGTGGGGGGTCTTACTGGACCACTTTATGATTTTTGTTTCTGTTGTAGCAATTGTAGACGCCACATGATTTTGAATTTTTATTCTTTCTTCCATATTGCATTTAACGGAGTTACAAAATATAAGAAATATACGAAGTGATAAAAAAATACAATATGGATATTTAATGT
Source organism: Podarcis siculus (assembly GCA_034642415.1). Classification (NCBI taxonomy): domain Eukaryota; kingdom Metazoa; phylum Chordata; class Lepidosauria; order Squamata; family Lacertidae; genus Podarcis; species Podarcis siculus. The sequence goes on along the minus strand of JAXCMG010000019.1, from coordinate 27,217,601 downwards.
GATGAAAATGCTGTCTCCTGTCTTTTATGACGTAGCCGAAGAGACGGCGTGGAGCACCTGCAATGAAGCATAGCTTGGGAGTATAGATTTTTTTTTTTAATAAGATTTTTATTCAAGATTTTCAAGATACATAGAAAAAGAAAAAAGACATACAAAGAAAAAAGCATACAGAAAAAATATAACAAAACAAGAATATAACATCCTAGTCCGAATCTTACTTTCTTTACTAATTGGACTTCCTCGCATCTTCCGTTCCTGCTTTCCAAATTTGAAAAGTTCTAAACAGCAATTTATCACCTTATTTCAGATACTTATTTATATTTTCCAATTATTATGTTTCCCATTTTGCATTTACCTCCAACAAATTTAGAACCTTGTTTTTACACATAATGTTATTCAGAAATTATCTTAGACTCAGATTTCATTATAATCTCACATTCTTTTTAACTAATTTACTGAGGCCACACTTATTTTTACTCTTTCACTTTCTTAACATTCGTACAATTTACAGTATTTTTGTAGATAGTCCTTAAATTTTTTCCAGTCCTCTTCCACTGCTTCTTCTCCTTCTTATACACCTGGGAGTATAGATTTTTTAAGTCAAGATAAAATACAACGGTTGGCATCATGCGAGTAATGAAGGCCACATCAGGATGCCTCTTTGAACACTCATGTCTTCCCCCAAAGAATTCTGGGAGCTGTAGTTCGTTAGAGGTGCTGAGACACCCCTATTCCCCTCCCAGAACTACAATTCCCAAAGTGGTTCCGCAATCAATCCCTCTTCCCAGGGAACTCTGGGAATTGTAGCTCTGGGAGAGGGTGGGGCCAGTTGCAAAAAGTGGGTGGAGCGACTAGCATAGATTTTACCTTTGTGAAATAGACTTATATTCTTTGCACACAAAGTCCTATACGCCCTGCTCTGTCCTCCATTTCCAAGCAAGGAAGAGGCATATGTCAGAGTTCAAGAACGGCCAAAACCAGCAAAGAGGTTGCGAAGCAAGGCTGGGGAGGGGCGTGGTGTGGGGAAGGAGGTGTATGGGGAGAGTCCGGAGGGCCAGAGAGAAGGCCTGGAGGGCCATCAATGCCCCCTGGGCCTGGGGCTCCCTACTCACTGCTTGACAACTCTTATATTTTACCTGGGACTGCAATAAGAACTCTCTGTGTGTAGATTGCCCAGCTGGCGGACAGTGAGGTCTGTCACTATCTCAGTCGGTAGAGCATGAGACTCTTAATCTCAGGGTTGCGAGTTCGAGTCCTGCGTTGGGCAAAAGATTTATGCGGCGCACTGGGTTGGACGACCCTCGCGGTCCCATCTGACGCTACAATTCTGTGCTGGTTCTAGGGCAGTGTTTCCCAGCCTTGGGTCTCCAGCTGTTTCGGACTACAATTCCCATCATCCCTGCCCGCCGGTCTTGCTAGCTAGGGGTGATGGGATTTGTAGTCCAAAAACAGCGGGAGACCCAAGGCTGGGAAACACCGCTCTAAGGCATCTTCTTCTTTAAGTCAGCCCTTTATTCATAACCTTGAGGACGAGAATCTTGTTTTATTTTTACGGGGAGGGCAGCAGCTCATTGCTGTGTGCCAGGTCCCAGCCCCATGTGGGAAAACGGACCCCCCCCACCTGAAACCCAGAAGAGCTGTTCCAAGTGCAGCAGCGGAGACCACCAGTCTTCCGCCGGGTGGGGCAGCCATTTGAAATTCGCCCTGGCATGGGGATATTTCTGATCAAAAAGCCCCATAACTCAGCGAGGTATTGCAGCGTAAGAATATAAAATGGGGAGGGAAGCAGCGGCTTTAGAACCAGGAAAGCGAAGGCAACGGACTCTGTGTCTGGATGAGGCCTGAATCTAAGTCCAGGGTGGGGTCCCCGGACATCTCTTCTCTTAAAAACCACTTCTGGTTTGCGACAGAGAACGAGAGAGAGAGAGAGAGAGAGAGAGAGCCCTTGCGACAGCAGCTCCCACCCAGGCTGAGTCATGGGCCTCTCCAGGAGGTCTCCCCCCCCCCTCATGGCACCACCCTGAACCCTCCTTGCCACACAAGGTGCCTGGGCCTCTCCCTTGCCTGCTTCGCCCTCCTTATCTCCCTGCTTGCCTCACCTGGATTTCCAGGAAGTGCAACGACCAACCATGATCAGAGTGGGGGGTGGCAGCTGGGGGAGGGAGGGGGAAAAGCTGCATTGGGCAAAAGGACAGGGAGTGGTTGTACTGCCCGGCTTTTGTGGCTGCTTTAAAAACGTCTTTTAAAAGATTTTCACCGAGGTGGAGGAGAGGCTGGGGTTGTGGCCTGCAAGGACTGTCACTCCCCAGTATGAACCTACCCTGGACCTTGAGATCATCCTCCGACGCCCTTCTCCGTGTGCCTCCTCCGTGAGATGTTCTGAGTGTGGCAACAGGAGAACAGGGCCTTTTTTGCAGTGGCTCCCTGTTTGTGGAATGCTCTCCCCAGGGAGGTTCAGCCGGCGCCTTCATTCAGGCGCCAGGCAAAAAACGTTCCTCTTCAACCAGGCCTTGCGTCGATTGACGCCCAATGCCCTTTAAAATGTGTTTGCGGGAAGGGGGATTGTTGCTTTGCGGTTGTTGTTAGTTTTGTTGTGTATTTTATGTTCTCATCTTGTGATCTTCGGATGAAGGGTGGTTTACATCATCACCATCATCATCATCATCATTACAGTGGACGCTCGGGTTGCGAATGTGATCCGTGCGGGAGGCACGTTCGCAACCCTTCTGCGCATGCGCAGGTTGCGATTCGACACTTCTGCGCATCCGCAGAGCACGATTTAGCGCTTCTGCGCATGCGCGACCGCCGAAACCTGGAAGTAACCTGTTCCGGTATTTCCGGGTTTCGGCAGGTCCGTACCCCCAAAAAATGCAACCTGAAGCATCTGTAACCCGAGGTATGATTGTATCATCATCATAACAACAGCAATAATAGAGCCTCCAGTTGCAAGAGTAGTGTACCCCTTGAATAGCAGGTGGCTGTGGAAAAAACAGGAAGCTGAGGAGCGGAGCAGAATGCCGCGGCGAGAGTCCTTACGGGGTCTTCGCCACGGGATCACATTCCCCGAGTGCTATACCAGCTGCACTGGCTCCAGGTGGAGTACAGGATCAGGTTTAAGGTGCTGGCTTTAACCTTCAAAGCCCTATATGGCCTAGGACCCTCGTACCTACGGGACCGCCTTTCCTGGTATGCCCCACAGAGGACCTTACGGTCTTCAAAGAAAAACATATTGGAGTTCCTGAGCCACAGGGAGGTTAGACTGGCCTGGACCAGAGCCAGGGCCTTTTCCACTGTGGCCCCAGCCTGGTGGAACGTGCTCTCACAAGAGACCAGGGCCCTGCGAGATTTCGCATCTTTCCGCAGGGCCTGCAAGATGGAGCTGTTCCACCAGGCCTTTGGTCAGGGTTCAGCCTGACTCATTTTCTCTTTGTATAAGAACAAGCACGAAGGAGGTTTCCCAGCCTGTTCACAGGTCCTTATAATATCAGTGGAAAACAGTTGGTCCTGTCTAGTATTAACCGCTTTCAATTTTAACCTGAGGATTATCATTTGTCCAGTTTTAACTTTAATTTATTTGAATTATTTTTGGGATGCATTTTAATTGATTGATTGCTTGTTTTTATGCATATTGTATTATTTATATGGTGTTAGCTGGTCTGAGGCCGGGGAGGGCGGGGTAAAAATAAAAAAATATTATTATTATTATTATTATTGCAGGGATAGTATATACCACCTCCAAGTAGCAGGTGAATGGGAATAAAGCAGCAAGCTGTTGGCTAGCGTTGCTAAATATGGAGCCTCTGGTTGCCAGGGCAGTATACCCCCTGAATAGCAGGTGGGCGAGGATAAAACAGGAGGGGACTGCCGTTGCCCTTTGTGCTTTGGGGCAAAATGTTGGGTCAAAGCCCATGTTGCAGAAGAGAACCTCTGAAAGCTGGATGCCTCAGGCTGTCTATGTAGAGCCTCCATGGATGGGGGCAGTCTACCCTGGAACGCCAGCAGGGACAGAAACACATGCCTCTCCTCTTTCCGCCCCATCCCAGAGACACCTAGACCGGCTTCTGTCGGGAACAGGACTCAGTGGCCCTGATCCCAAGCCTCATTGTTGCACAGAGGGACAGGGAGGTGTGGGTTGTCGCAGTTTGTGGCTATGCGCCGCTAGCCGGTCCTTGAGACGGCCTCAGCCATCCTGTTGCCATCTTAGGTGTCGTTGCGCAAGGGAGTTGCAGCGCAAGCGGGCAACCACCTCTTCTTCCCTTTCCACCGCCGTGCCTGTTTTGGGGGCTACACCCTTGTGTCCTGGGCTCACCCTCTGGGACGAATCCTCGAGCGCATTTGAAGCGCATAGGGAGAGGTCCTTGGGTGCTGGTGGGAGGGAGAAATTGCCTTATATGGAGAGAGTCAGCTCACTGGGGCCTTTCCATATAAAGCAAGATTCTAGTCCTCAAGTTTTCTGAATAAAGGGCTGATTTAAACAGGAAGCTGCCTTACTTACTCCAGATCAGGCCATCGTGCATCAAGCTCGTTATTTGTCTACATTAGCAAAGCAAACACTGTGCAGAGTTGCTGGGGCAGCCCTGCCTGATGGGCGGGGTATAAATAATAAAATTATTATTAGTATTTTAAAAACCCCGCTGTGGTCCCTCGACTTGATCACATCTCCTTTGAGAAATAGACTTGAAGAGAGCCTGTCATTAGCTTGAGGAATAGGTTCATCTATACGTTATTTATTCTTTCATTTATACCCCATCATATACCGTATTTTTCGCTCTATAAGACGCACCAGACCACAAGACGCACCTAGTTTTTGGAGGAGGAAAACAAGGAAAAAAATATTCTGAATCCCAGAAGCCAGAACAGCAAGAGGGATCGCTGTGCGGTGAAAGCAGCAATCCCTCTTGCTGTTCTGGCTTCTGGGATAGCTGCGCAGCCTGCATTCGCTCCATAAGATGCACACACATTTCCCCTTACTTTTTAGGAGGGAAAAAGTGAGTCTTATAGAGCAAAAAATACAGTATTTCTTCCCAGGATCTCAAAGTGGCGGGCATGGTTCTCCCATTTCACAACACCCCCTGCGAGGTAGCCTTGCCCTGGCCGAGTGCCATTCCCTTGCAGCCTAGGGGTATAGTATAGGAACCTTTCACTTTCTTTTTTTTTGAAAGTAGCTCTCCCACTTCTAAATTAACCTTATTTTCAGCCGTTTGGGGCCCCTTATCTCAGCGGGCCACACAACGGCCCTCCAGAGCGGACTGGCGCTATCTCTAGGCCGCACTTGGAACGGGAAGGGTGGGAGACGGCAATTCGCTTTCGCCCCTGTTGGGCATGCTGCCATCTCCTCCGCTCACCCTCCTCAGAATAAACCCATTGAAAGGAATGGGCCTCAGTTAGCCGTGCGCATTCACCTGAATGGGTGTTGACTCTTGAATAGGACCACCATTGGCTATGAACATTAGGACGCCATTTTGGAGCCATCGGGCCTGAAGTCTTGCAAGTCCCCACTCTTGGGACACATTGGTGTAGTGGTTAGAGTTCTGGACAAGGACCTGGGAAGAGACCAGGGTTCAAATCCCACCCATGGGGGGGGAGTGTCAGTCGCTTTCTCTTGCCTATCCCACCTCGCAAGGTTGTTGTGGGAATTAAACCCAGGAGGGGGGGAGAGCCACGCACGCCACCTCCTTGGAGGAAAAGGCAGGAAATGAATGTTATCCCTGGGATACCTCAGCTGGTAGAGCATGAGATTCTTCATCTCAGGGCTGTGGGTTCGAGTCTCACGTTGGGCAAAAAAAGGGGGCTGGGCTAGATGACCCTTGGTGTCCCTTCCAATTTGACAATTCTGTGATTCTGTGAAATGGGCCCAGGGTGTGTTGGTGCCTGGGATCCTGCCCAGAGGCAGTTGTGCCCACCCCATGCCTCTTGCACAACGGAGCGTGTTTTTCATTTTCTGAGGCGCATGTCATCCGATGCCCTTCCAGCCTATCCTAGCCCTGTTAGCAATCCCACCCCCCTTTTGCAAGCCGCCACGCAGCAGTTCCTCTTTCATATCAGCCGCTCTTCTTAAGTGGGTAGTAAACGGACAATCTTATTTCCTCGTTCCCTCGCGCTCTCTCTCTTTCGTTCTCTGTTTTCTTCCCCCACGTGGGTGGGCTCTTCTCGTCCAGCTGGCTTGTTCATTTTTTCCCTCACCGGGGTTGAGGGGTGGGAGGGAAGCGGTCTGGCTCCCCACGCTGCAGCTGTGGGCGAAAGAAGAATTGGAAGCCTGCCTGGGGAACCCAGGTGTCCGGGCCGAGGCACCTGTTTGGTGGTGAGCAGATTAAGGGACTTCCCTCCCTGCTCCCACCCGCAGACTTAGAGACTAAGGGCCCATCTGCAGCGAACATTTAAAGCAGGGTCACAGCTTTGCCCAAGGAATCCTGGGAACTGTAGTTCGTGAAAGGGTCTGAGGCCTGTTAGGACCTACAGTTCCCAGAGTGGTTTGAACAGTCAATCCCTCTACATATGGGACTCTGGGAACTATAGCTTTGTCAGGGGAATGGGTGGTCTCCTCTCGGCACCCATAGCAAACTACAGTTTCCCAGGGGAAGCCATGGCCGTTTAAAGTGGTATGGAACTGCTTTAAATGCATAGTGCAGACGGCGGGTGTAACTTTGTTAGTTTGCTTTCTATTGGACTGAGTTCTGGTCATAGCTGTCAACTTACAGGTTTGAAAATAAGGGACCAGCAGCCTCGAAAATAAGGGATCAGCAGCCAAAATAAGGGATCAACAATTACTTTGATAAAATACATATTTTGTTGCGTGCAAACGGCTTTAGATACCTATTAGGTCCATAAATCACCATATAGCATATATTCGACACAAAAAGACAGCAACAATTTGTTGTTGACAAAGCACAGCTGGACATAGAAAGGGCCCCATTACCTTCAATAGCTTATTTAAGGGACATCATCAATAAGGGACAGCGGCGGGACATGGTGCTGGGATAAGGGACTGTCCCGCCAAATAAGGGACACTTGACAGCTATGGTTCTGGTTTGTCTGTTTTTTTAAAAACAGATTCGAGGGTTGGCAGAGTCCCGGGCAAAGTTACCCATAGGCAGCTGACTTAGTTGGTCACGGGTGTGTTGTTTTACACACACACACACACACACACACACACACACAGTGTTGGACTGGGACTATGGACACCCAGGTTCAAATTCTCACCCAGTTGAGGGACTTTGGGCCGACTCCTGACCTACCTCATAGGGTTGTTGTGAAGATAAAACAAGAGTGGGAATAAGCTCCTGGGAGGAAAGGTGGAATAGAAATGAAAACGCACAAAGCCGCTGCTTTTTCCATATCACACACTCACAACCTGCGTCTGGTCAGGTACTACCGGCAGACAAACCAGAAGTCAGAGCATCTGGTTGGCAATTGTGAGAACAGGATACTAGGCTGGCCTGATCTAGAAGCTTCGCCTTACGTTCTGATAGGGGCAGAAACCAGCTCAGATTATTTTGATGGGTGAAGAGCCGCAAGAGCCGTCTAGAGCCTCCTGTTTCAGGAGCAGTCTACCTCATTCTCAGCTGCAAGGGAGGAGAGCTGCTATTGAGCTCAAGGTCCTCCTGCTCAACCTCTGTGAGAACAGGGTGCTGGGACTAGACAGGCCCGTGGCCTGATCCTGCTGGGCTCTTCTTAGTTTCTTGCGACCTTCCGCAAACCAGACCTGCAGAAGGCTAGGACCAGAGCACCTCCTTTGAGGGGCCCAATCGGAGCCCACTTCCAATGCCAGGCTGCGAAATGATGTGTTTCTGAGCATCTTCAGAGTTCAAATTCCACATCCTGCCTGTGAGGGGTCTGGGCGTTTCTCCCAGGAAGCTCTTGACACAAGCACCTTTACAAAATTACCCACCTAGTACTTGCCAGGACAAGGGAAGGGAGATTTTATTTTATTTTATTTACGTCTTCCAACAAAATTTTGATTTGACAAAACCAGACAGGGAGCGTCCTCTCCAGAACATGTCCCTTGCCACTACCCCTGGAGAGTCGCTATCAGTCACTGATGACAGTCCTGAGGTCGATGGACCTGATTCTGACTCAGTAGAAGGCAACCACCTATGTTCTTTTGACTAATGGTCCAAACTTCCTAGGTTCCAGTTTAAATCATCCCTTTATGCAAAACCGTGAGGACCAGGAACTTCTAATTTGGCATAGGGAGTTGCTGGAAAGCACATAAGGACACAGGAAGAGCCCTGCTGGGAAACCAGAGCTCAGTGGCCTTGCGTGCAGGAGGTCCTGAGTTCAAGTCCCGGCATCTCCAGGTAGGGCTGAGGACGTCCCCTGCCCGAAACCTTAGACAGTTGCTGCCAGTCCGTGCTGGCGACACTGAGCTCTATGGGCCGCTGGTCTGCCTGTTTATAAGGCAGCCCCGTCCTATATCTGGTGCCAGGCATGTCTCTCCTTGCCATCTCCCCTGGCGCAGTTCTGTGCCCGCCTTGCCCCATCTGTTCAGGGCACAGCAGGAGGGAAGAAGTCCTTTCTGCTGGCGCCGTTGCTACCCTGCAGGCTGAGTCAAGCCAGCACTTTCGGGGAGGGACCTGGGTGGGGGCGCGGCTTGGCTCAGCAGGGGCAGCGCCCACCTTGCCAGGCCGCTCGGCAGGGCAGGTTGGGGCACGCCGGCTTGGCTCAGCCCCGCCAGGTGACACAACACGGCTCGGATAAGTGGGGCAGGAGGCAAGGAAGTAGGGCGAGGAGCGAGGCTGGCGGTGGACACCCTTTCTGGGTCGCTTGGGGCAGGTGTCGTAATGATGTCTCTCCCACCCTCCCACCCCCGGCGGCTGGTATTCAGAGGTACGCCGCCGCTCCTGGCAGCGGAGGGAGAGCGTCGCCACCGTGGCTGGCAGCCGTCTGTCTCCCGGAATTTGGCCCCCAAGTGGGTGGCGATCTCTGCACCTTGTGGCAGGGAGTTCCAGAGGGGAATTCTAAGCAGAACCTCCGTATTCCAAGGCAGTGTCTCTTGCTTTTGCTTCTTTCTTGCTTTCCCCCCTCTTGCGGTCCATTTTTCCTCACCTGAGAGAGATTTGGGAGAAAAAAAGAGTCACCAGGGTTGTGATTTGAGGCAGGATAATTGAGAGATTCCCTCCCTCTTCTTCTTTCCAAAGGTTTGGTTCGACCTTTGTGGAAGGAGGAAGGGACTCTGGAGCATGTGCAGAGTGCAATTTCCACACCGCAAAGCGCCCGTTTGCTAGCCTCTGGGTGGTTGGTGCTTGATAAAAGTGTCTGTGTGGAGGGGTCATCCTTGCTTGCCTCCCCCCCCCCGCGCCTACCCTGGTGGAAATAGGGTTGACCAGTGATGGGGAACTGGCAGCCTTCCAGATGTTTTGCTAGACTACAAATCCCATCGTCCTTGACCATGGGAGTCCAAGAACATTGGCCAAACTACAAATCCCAGCATCCCCGGCCATTGGCCATATTGGCTGGGGGGCTCATGGGAGCTGGAGTCCAAGAACATTGCCGAACTACAACTCCCAGCATCCTTGGGGGCTGATAGGAACCAGAGTCCTCCTGCTAGGTGCCTCCGCTGCGTAGATTTATCCGTCCTGCCCTGTTCAAAAAGCCAAGAGGGTCTTTGCCGCCACCTCCTTGAGGGCTTGAAACAAACCGAAACCGCAATTGTCTGCTGCCAAGACGAGCCCGGGCATTGTGCGATGTGACTGGCTGTGCGGTGGTGCTCTTGTGTGTGTCTTAACACGCATGTGTCCTGGAGACGAGGCCCTCCCGCTTCTAAGATGTTAACTCCCAGAGATCCTGGCAAAGAGTTGCAGCCTTGAAGCAGGGAGTCACACATAGCAAAATCTGAACAGGACACCCCCCCCCAAAAAAAAACCCAACATTCATAACATTTCATAACATTTAATCCTCCGTCATTCTCCTCCAAGGAGCTCAAAGCAACGTACAGAGTTCTCCCCCTCCCTCCACACTAACCCTGCGAGGTAGGTTAGGCTGGAAGATGGTAACTGGCCCATGGTGACCCCAGAGAGCTTCGTGGCCGAGTGTGGATTCGAACCCAGGTCTTTCCCGTCCTTATCCATCTTAACCATCGCATCACCCCCGACAGGGAAGAGATGGAGGGCTTCAAGGTCAGATGGTTCTACTTTGAGCATGTCACGCCGATGGCAACTTTTATTTTTGTCACTCTGCAAAGTTGGGTGTGGGGGAGCGGAGGGCCGCATTCTGTTCTGCGCAGCCTGCCAAGGGCCGTGTGTGCTAGCGGTGGGCGGGGCCAGAGGTGAAAGTGGGCGGGGCAGCAAATATAAATTTTGCCTTTGAGCATGGGGCTAATTTCTATACTTGCTCATCTCTCTCTCTCTCTCTCTCTCTCTCTCTCTCCAGATGAGTAAATAAGGCATGTTTTAGTTGACATTGCTGCATTTCAGGGGGTTGGACTAGATGACCCAGAGAACCCCTTCCAATTCTATGATCAGAGCTGAAAGGCACATTCTAGCCAGGCAGAAACACTCAAGCAATGTGTGAAGCCAAGGGCTAGCGAGGGGGGGGGGGAGTGTTGCCTGGGGAGAGTCCTGAGGGCCAGATAGCGATATCCCGAGGGCCATATTCAACCCCTGAGCCCGGGGCTCCCCACCCCAGAGCTAAGAGGCCTCCACTGACTTTTGTATGGCATGCGTCTGTTTGTGAGTTGTACGTCTCGCCGCTTCTGCAGCACCTCTGGAGTTGGCCCGCCACTAATGGAACCTCCCACTTCAGGGGCAGTCTACCTCCAAGTGCCAGCTGCTCAGCGCATGCCAGAAGGAAAGGCGGAGGAGGAGGGCGGCTCTTCCTTTCATATGCCTTTCGGAAGGCTCCGCGGCCTAGGCTTGCCAACTTCCGAAACGGCCTTGCAGCCTTTTTTTGGGAACGGAATGATCTGTAGTCAGGCATTTGTGCTTTGATCCATGCGCCATGGGACGCCACGCGGTCTCTCTCTCACACGCTTCTTTCCACAGATTGAAGCACAGGAGCTGCCCAAGCCATACCTTCCAGGACAGTTGGCAACCCTGCTTTGTGTTTATACGGACGGAGCACAGAGTCTGCGAGGAGCTTGTGTGCGCATGTGAATGCCAAAGGACTCCCCGCCTCGCTTTTCTCGCAAGCTTCTCTTAAATTATCTGCCTGCTGATCAGCCTCAGGTAGCTTCTGTGCTCACCACAACTGCTTCTCCGGCACCTGGGTGGGTGAGTGGGTTTAGAGGCCTCCAAACCGGCGCGATTTCCCAATAAATGTCACGAACCGCCATTTCACATTTTCAGAGGCTTCCGAGTGGTCCCCGCACCTCTTGCCTCGCGTCCTAACGACCCTGGCACGTGGCGTTATCCCCCACCCTCAATAGGGCGGGTGTGAAATGCCGAGGGATGTGCATGGCGAGATTCGAACCTGGGACTGTTTCCTGACTTGCACCCTTCGCCGCATTTGTCTGGCTGCTTGCTGGTGGTGGTTGGTGTGTGTGTTTTTTCCAGGTGGGTGCCTTTCCGGGGGGGGGGGGAGCAGGGAGGAAGCAGGGTGAACCCCCCTGCCGGGCTCTCCGTTCGAGGCTGGAGAGCGTGGCAAAGGGTTAAGAAGGTTTGAGGGTGGGGTGCTCACAACCTGGGGTGTGGGCGTTGCCTCCTGTTTGAGGTGGGATCCTGCCTGCCTGCCTGCCTGGCTCAGAACTGTTTGCTCCTTCGAGAGAGTGAGAGAGAGGGGGAGAGAGGTAAGTGGCAAGGATGAATTGCCAGGGGTGGCTGAGGGATGTGTTTGGGCAAAGGGGGGCTTGGAGAACGGGCGCTCCAGGTGCCAGCCCTCCTGAGATCAGCCTTTGAGGGTTCGACGGCGGCCTCTCCGCAAGAAATGTGTGCCCACCTGGCAGGGTTCTGCGGAGAGGTTCCAGAACCAAGCAGAGGTGGTCGAAGGGCCCTGCAAAAGTGTCAGAGGCTGCAATTTTAGCCCTTTCCGGAAGCTATAGGTGCTGGGTTCGGGTGGCGGCATAGGGGGGCCCTCTCCCTGCCCCTTGCTACCCTCTTGGGGCAGCTTAGCAAGGGGTTTCTGCCCCCCAGCTGTGGGACCTGGCTGTTTGCAGGCGAAGGGGGGCATTTAAACTGGCTCTGTTTTTACGTTCCAAAGATGATGAAATGATGTGTGTTTGTGTGTGTGTGTGTGTGTGTGTGTGTGTGTGTGTGTATTTCAGTATCAAACATAACCTAGGCAAATGGCTGTTTTTGGCATCCTTTAACTGCCCCGTCTTATCCGCAACCGACCCCCCCAGTAGCCCCACACGTTCCCACCGCATGCTTTTGGGTCCCTGTGGTTTTCATTCCCTCCCCATTTTGTAATATATGATTTCCGCCTGGGTAGTTTTCCAAAGTGTGTCAATTGCCGCATCCCCTTGGAATTCTCCCCACCACCACCACCCCAGATCGAGTGGGGTGTGTGTGTGCTGCGCTCTTTCTGTGGGGTGCTTTCCCTTCCTCTATCTCCTGCTGTCGGAGGATTCCTTCGGTAACTGGAATCCACCGTCTCCTTCCATAATTGAAATTTGGCACAAACTGATTCACCCTTGGAGAGGCGTTGGTGGGAGGGGAGGAGAATGAGCTCTGGCAGGACTTTCATATCTCCGGTGTTGTGGCACAGGTTTTGCTTGCTTGCTTCCTTGAAATCCTCTGGATTTAGTTTGACACCTCAGCCATGGTTCTAGTCCTGTGTGTTTGCAGGGGAGAAACTGCAGAGATCTGTGAAAAGCTTTTCCGGTGCCATCGTCATGTTTTGCGAGGGGAACTCCGCTTTTTGTAGTTCAGTTTCCTTCTTTCTTTATTAAATGGCAAGTTGGCAGATTTTCTTTTTTAATATACGTAGATTCTATCAGCGAAGTTACTTCAACATAAACCCATTTTGCACAACTCCTGTGTTTCTGTTTCAATTCGTCCTGTTCATCTCCAGTTTCCCAAACTCTCCTTGCCCACCGAAAAAGTAATCTAAAAAACTTACAAAGGGCAACCAGATTGCTATTAGGGTGGATGAGTCCAAGTTCAGAATTTTCGTATTATTATAATAATTATTAAATTTATTACCAACCACCACCAGAAAGCAGCCAGCCCTTAACCAGCGGGTCCCAGGGGATGTTGCGACCATTTCAAATCTGGTATTAAAAATAGTTTAAACTGATTATAGTCTCAGGAACAGGGTGGGCCCTGAAAGCACACACCTCAGATGTTGTAGGCCGGAGTCGAATCATAGAATTGTGGATTGGAAGGGACCCCAGGGGACATCTAGTCCAACCCCCGCAGTGCAGGAATCTCAACTAAATAGGTTTGCCTTCAGCATCCCCAGAAAGCTGTGCAGTGGAGAAGCCAGTTGGGGAGGGAGTCCCGCAACTGAGGGGCTGCCACGGAGAAGGCCCTCTCGTTTGCCACTGCTGCCCCAAACATCTGAGGGAGGTGGAATTACCAAGGTGCCCCCCAAGGAGGGTCTGTGGGGAAGGAGGAGGCCTCTCAGATATTTGGAGCCTGTCACCTAGGTCTTTGGGTGCTGGCATTTATTAGCACCTTGAATCGGGCCCGGAAACTAAAATTTTCCAGTTGCAGTTGAAATCGGGCCTTAAACGGGCCGTCAGTGCTGATTTCCGCATCTGTGCAAAGATGTTTTTTTACAACTCATCAGAGATGTCGCTGGGAAATGATGCGAAAACCATCCTAGGTTGAAGTTGGGTCTTGTTGTCCCAGGAAAGGTGGTTGGGTTGGGGCTTAATATGCACGCAGGTAGCTACAAATTCTGCCGCCCATCTCTCAGCCCTGCGGTTTGCAGGTTGGGAGCCCATTTGTAGCGCTCAGGGGACCAATCCTGTTTTTACCACCCTGAGCACCTGGAAGTGTGCAATGTAGCAAAGCTTGGGGGGGAGGAAGAGACATAACCACTTTCCTCCGCTGCTGTGCCGCCCGACCCACGCTGCAAAAGGATGTTGGTTTTTATTTTCTCAAAAGAGGCTTTGTCAGAGTGTAGGAAGCTGCCCTGTACAGAATCGGGTCCTCGGTCCATCAAGCTCAGTATTGTGATTGCTGATGGGGCAGCTGTGTACCTGTCCTTACCTGCAGCTAGCAACAAAATTATCCAGTTTGTCCCGTCCTCCTTTAAAGCCATCCACGACAGCGGCCACCATTGCAGGTTTGATCCCTGTCTGAGACAGCTGCGCATTCCTGCATTGCAGAGGGTTGATCCTCTACAATTCTCGGATTCTGGAGGTGGAGGTTTCCGGGTACCAGGTTTGGCGACCGCAGTTTAAAAACCCCTGCCTTACCTCCATATTGAGTACCATTTCCATTTCCACCTGTTCTTTTCTCCTTGCTTATTGGGACAAGTGAATTGCTGTAAGAGCAAGCTACAGGCAAGTGATGTAATTGAGATTCAAGGTGCCATTTGGCAACTAGCTTATATACCCGAGTTTCTAACACTAAACCTGAGCAACTGGTATTCAGATGTACATCACTGCCTCCAACAGAGGAGAGGGGAAACAGCCGTTGTGGCTTGCAGCCATCAGTGGCCTTTGCCTCCCTGGATTTGCCTGACCCCCCTTTTAATGCCATCAAAAGTTAGTGGCTATTGATTACCTCCAGTGGGACGCGGGTGGCGCTGTGGGTTAAACCACAGAACCTAGGACTTGCCGATCAGAAGGTCGGCAGTTTGAATCCCCGCAATGGGGTGAGCTCTTGTTGTTCGGTCCCTGCTCCTGCCAACCTAGCAGTTCAAAAACATGAAGTGCAAGTAGATAAATAGGTACCACTCTGGCGGGAAGGTAAACGGTGTTTCCGTGCACTGCTCTGGTTTGCCAGAAGCAGCTTAGTCATGCTGGCCACATGACCTGGAAGCCGTACGCCGGCTCCCTCAGCCAATAAAGCGAGATGAGCACCGCAACCCCAGAGTCGGTCACGACTGGACCTAATGGTCAGGGGTCCCTTTACCTTTAGTGGGAGCAAGCTCAGAGCCTTTGGATAGCCCTACTCTACATGGACTTGCGTAAGACGGCATGCTCCCCCTCTTCCAAATTCCTGCCAAAGACCCAGGAACCCATTTGCAATGGATTGGTGCCCCTGATGAGATCTTGGTTCCGTCACAGGTAGCAATAGGGAAACACCTGAGTCGTTCGCCGTGTGAGAAGCTGGGGTGAAGCATCCGGGAAAGTTTGGACAGGGATAGGAAACTCGGCGGGTCCTGTAGTCCCCAAATATTAGCTGTGTGGGCCTGTGTGTGCTTTCGCCCAGTCATTTCCAAACTCATGTTTTGCAAAATTGCTTCAAGAAGTGACACCCATGCATTGAGGAGGAATACAGGAAGCTGCAATAGAGTGAGTCCATCTAGCGCAGGGTTCCCTGCACTGACTGGCAGCAGCTCTCTAGGATTTCAGGCAAGGAATCTCTCAAAGCCCTACTTGGAGACGCAATTGGGGACTGAACCTGGGACCTTCTGCCTGCAAGACTCTGCCACTGAGCTATGGCACTTCTCCTAAAGGAGGAAGAAGAGGGAGGCCTGTTGTGTCTCTGCATGAGTTTGCGGTTCCGCAAGCTCTCCCATTAGGACCAGGCAATATATTGATATATAGTGGTACTTTGGTTGTCGGAACTTCATCCATTCTGGGAGTCCGTTTGACTCCCGAAACCGTTAGAAAACCAAGGCGCAGCTTCCGATTGGCTGCAGGAGCTTCCTGCACTCAATCGGAAGCCACATCGGACATTCGGCTTCTGAAAAATGTTCGCAAACCGGAACACTCACTTCTGGGTTTGCAGCATTCAGGAGCCAAGCCGTTCGACAACCAAGGTACCACTGAATCGTCCCAAACCAGTTTGAAGTCCATATTGGGATATCAGTATCATAGTTTTTGACCTTGCAATATATTGCAAATCATGACGTGTGCATGTGCTTTGGAAAAACCACAGTGTGGGAAAAACCATGAAGCTTAGCTCCATCCTTATTTCAGGCATTGTGATATATCAGAATATTGCGATGTTTAGTAAAGGTAAAGGGACCCCTGACCATTAGGTCCAGTCGTGACCGACTCTGGGGTTGCGGTGCTCATCTCGCTTTACTGGCCAAGGGAGCTGGCGTGCAGCTTCCGGGTCATGTGGCCAGCATGACTAAGCTGCTTCTGGCGAACCAGAGCAGCGCACGGAAGCGCCGTTTACCTTCCCGCCGGAGCGGTACCTATTTATCTACTTGCACTTTGATGTGCTTTCGAGCTGCTAGGTTGGCAGGAGCTGGGACCGAGCAACAGGAGCTCACCCCGTTGTGGGGATTCGAACTGCCGACCTTCTGATTGGCAAGTCCTAGGCTCTGTGGTTTAACCCACAGCGCCACCCGTGTCCCATTGCGATGTTTAGCTGGTGATCTATCACAAAGTTGAAAACCAGATACCAACCAGCCCTAAAGAGCTAACCTTAACCCTTGCCTGCCCCTTACTGTCCTCAGCCTCTCTCTTTCTCCCTGGTGCGCCCAGGACCCACTGACATGGGCTCCTTCGACAGATGACCATTTTGTTTCTTTCACCATTTAAAAACTGAACTTCTCATGGGCAAAATTCAGTGCACCTTAGCTACCGGAGCTTTTGGCTTACTGGGTTTTTGGAATTTGGCAACATGTGCTATCTCTGCGCGCTTCCATCTCCTTTGAAGGAGTCTTTTCTCTGAACAGGTCAAAGTGGCTTTCATAGATGTCCCCCCCACACACACCTTTTCATCTTCACAACAACCTTGCGAGGCAGGTGAGCCGCAGAGATAACAGACCAAGGTCACCTAATGAGATTTGTGGCCAAGTGGGCAGGTGGGGATGTGCTCAACTCAAACCCTCCAGTCTTGGTCCAACCCTCTAGCCACTACACCGCACTGCCTCCTGTGGGGAAGGGGGGGGGGAGAGAAGCTACGTTTGCATTTTGCCAGCTGGCATGTTTTGAGCTTGCGACTGGAAAGAAAATAATAATAATGGTCTCTGTCTCAGTTGGAGACCGAAACAGAAGCACCATTGGCTTCCGTTGTCTCGGAAAGTCGCACTTCAAAGCATCAGCAAACACAGCGATGGCAATGAAAGGAACTTTTATCTGATTTTCTTTTAAAAATAGACAATCCGAATAGTCAGCGTGGGCTTTTATTTTTTTTATTCTGAAAAAACAACAACCCAGAGACTGTCTCCTAAAGACAGAACTGTTGCCCTTATTCAGGATGCTTTCAGACCTGGTTGGACCACAGCTGCTGTCCATCCCCAGCCAGCAGGACCAATAGTCAGGGAGGATGAAGTTCAGGGGAATCTATAGAGCTACAGGTCCTCCACCCCAGTCTTGGACACATGGCGCAGCCAATCAGGGATCACGTGGCCTAGCCAATCAGTGTTAAAGGCATTTACAGAGCTGTAAAGCAAGGTTGGGGAAGCTGGGGGAATGTTCAGATGTCGTTGGGCCACAGCTCCCGTCAACCCTAGTCAGCCTGGCCAATGGTCAGGAGGGATGGGAGATGAAATTCAGAAAAATCTAGTGGGTCACAGCTTCCCTCTTCTCAGGCTGTGAGAGGTGGGTTCCTACAGACCCTGGAAGTGAGGAATTGGAGTCAGGAGGGAGGGGTAGAGAGGGAAGGCGGGAGGAACAGAAGCCTATTCTCTCTTTTGTTCTCCCAAATTCATGGAGGGCAAGGCTACTAGCCGTGCTCTGCCTCCACAGCTAGAGGCAGCAGCGTGTGGCGGGGTTAAACTGTGGAACTCCAGGTGACAGGAGGCCGCGAAGGCCACCATCTTGGATGGCTTTAAAAGAGGTTTGGACAAATTCCTGGAGGTGAATGCTACCCAGGGTGGTTGTGCTCTGCTGCCACAGTAGGACGCAACGATGCTTCTGAGTACAGTGGTACCTCGGGTTAAGTACTTAATTCATTCCGGAGGTTCATTCTTAACCTGAAACTGTTCCTAACCTGAGGTACCACTTTTAGCTAATGGGGCCTCCTGCTGCCACTGCACGATTTCTGTTCTCATCCTGAAGCAAAGTTCTTAACCTGAGGTAATATTTCTGGGTTAACGGAGTCTGTAAACTGAAGCGTCTGTAACCTGAAGCGTATGTAACCCGAGGTACCACTGTACCGACCTGGAAACCTCAAGAGGAGAGGGCCGCTCCTGTGCTCAGGTCATAGCTGTCAACGTTTCCCTTTTTTTAAAGGGAAATTCCCTTATTCCGAATAGGATTCCTCGCAAGAAAAGGGAAAAGTTGACAGCTATGGCTCAGGTCCTGCTTGCTGGCTCCCCACTGGTTGGCCACTTGAGGAAACAGGAGGCTGGACTAGATAAGCCATTGGCGTTCTTGAGACGCTGAGGACTAGCCTCATGCGCTGTGGCCTTGCAACACAGAAACTTGCTTTCTTCTACTTTCAGCGCCTGAGCTGTTTCGGACCTGATTCACCACCCACTAGCCAAACTAAACACGCTCTCTCTTTCTCTCTTTCTTGGCCCTGTCCAAGTCTAATCCAGCGCTCCTTTTTCTGCATGCTGCAACAACTGCGCTGCTGGACATTTTTTTTTAATATGTTCCTGAAGCGTATGACTATTTCAGTCTCTCCCCCCCCCCCCCCTTAAGAGACCACGTTGTTTAGGGGCTGGGAATCCTCCCACCCATCTGAGCCACTCCCTTTCCCCTGGGAACTCGCTAGCAGCAAAGTCACATCAGGGCGGCTGTGTGGTTTTGCGTTGTGTTGTGTGTGTGTGTGTGTTTTTTATGGTACGAAAGCCTTGCTCTCTCCCAGCTCCCTGGCAGGCGGGTTCCTTTCCTTGCCAGGGTCCTCCTGACCCAGGGGAGAGGCTCTGCGTGTACCGGGGGCCGTTCCCAGGACCTGTTTGGGCACGTCCCCTTCCCACCCATCGCCTGCCTGGCACCGCTCGGGAGCTGGCGCAAAGGCCGCCGCCCCCCCTCCTTCCGTCCTTCGGGGCCGGCTTGCAACAGAGGGATTAATGGGCGTTGGGCAGGAAAAAGTACAGCCGGTTCCTGAGGCTGCCTGCCAGTGCCCAGGTGTTGCCACCCTTGGCTTCCCTGCCCTGCAGTTCGCTTCCTTGACTTAGGCAGATGAGAGTATCCCGACGCCCACGGCGGGAGCCCAGCGCCACACCCGAGTTGGGAATTTCTGATAAGAGGAGCCTGGTTATCCGAATCAGGCCAGTGACCCAACTCATCAGTCCTTCTGTTCTCTAGATGCCCCACTGGAAAATGGTTGCGTTAGCCTGAAATCATGCCTCTTTCAATTTTATTTTTATTTTTCCAGTGCTCAAGCAGGGATTAACCATTAAGCAAAATAAACTTGATGGTTGTGGACCCTCCTTCCTTGGAGGTTATTTTTTAAGCAGAGCTTGGGTGGCCCTCTGTCGTGGATGCTTTAGAGCTGAAGATTCCTGCATTGCAGTGGGGTTGGGCTGGATGACCCTTGGGGTCCCTTCCAACTCTCCAATTTGTGATTCTAAGCATGTGCTTCTAAGCATCAAGGGAAGGGAGCACCACAAAAATTTTCCATCTTAACCAAATTAATGGTCACAAACTTCTCACCTGAGCGTTCGTTTTCTCAGCTGAAGTACATGGAAAAAATCGCAACAGAACAACTTTGTGGCAAAGCGGGCTTGGGTGCCTTATGTCTCCTAAGTATTGAAGCAGGTGGGCTACGTAAGGATCTCATCCAAGACTTTTCAATTAGAAAAAGGAGGAAGGTTTTCCAAGTGTAAATAAAGTTGGAAGTACAGTGGTACCTCAGGTTAAGTACTTAATTTGTTCTGGAGGTCCGTTCTTAACCTGAAACTGTTCTTAAACTGAAGCACCACTTTAGCTAATGGGGCCTCCCGCTGCTGCCGCCGCGCTGCCGGAGCACGATTTCTGTTCTTATCCTGGAGCAAAGTTCTTAACCTGAAGCACTATTTCTGGGTTAGCGGAGTCTGCAACCTGAAACGTATGTAACCTGAGGTACCACTGTATTCAAAACAAGCATTATTTTCCATCTTACTGTAGGTTTTGTTTCGTTTCATTTCAAAAAATTAAATTTTGTTCTACGGTTTATTATTGTTTATAGTTTGAATTGGATATATATGGGGGGCACCAAAATATTTTAAGTGCTTAGGGGCCTCAAAAGGTCTTAATTTGGCTGGAGTCTCCTCCTTCCCCCTCCCTGCTTTTGGGGTGGGGTGGGGTTCAAGCCAGGAGAGAGCTACCTGTGCTGTCCTCCTCCAGGTGTGCTAGATGCGCTGGATCTTTTTACATTGCCGGACTCCAACTCCCATTAGCTCGCACCAGGCAGCACCAATGACCAGGGATGATGGGAGGTGTAGTCCAGCAACATCTAAGGCCCGCAGGTCCTGCATCTCTGCTTCTTAAGCCTGCTAGGAATCTGCCTTGATCCCGCTCAGACTCTTGGTTCATCAATCCCAGTGCTGGTTCCCCTGTTTGGCGGCAACTCTCTCTGGCAGAAAAGGGTTGTTCCCATCTCGTTCCCTCTCGCTTGCGGGTTTCCCAGAGGGGCATCTGGTTGGCCACTGTGCCATCCTGGGCCGCATGGGGCTTTGGCCTGACTCACCTGGGCAGAGTCTGTGTCAGCTGGGTGCACCAGGGAGGAAGAGGGCTATGCAGAACAGCAACTCATGCAGAGCAGCAGCAGGCAGCCTCCGATAAGAGGCAGACCAGGCTCTGGCATTGAGGCACGGCAGGATCAGATGGGAGAAGGTGGAACAGCAAACTCATGCAGAGGCACAACAGGGCCCCTCCTCTTCCTGTAGCTCAGTGGCAGATCTTTTCAGCCAGAAGGTTTGGCCCCCAGTTGTGTCTCCCGGTGTGGCTGCGAGAGACTCCCTGCCTAAAACCCTAGAGAGCTGCTGCCAGTCAGTGTAGGGAATCCTGCGCTAGGCTGACACCACAGATGGCGGCTTCCTGCGTTCCTCCTCAATGCATAGGCGTCGCTTCTTGAGGCAATTTTTGCAACACACAAGTTTGGAAATGAGTAATAGGCACATACAGCTAATAACTCGCACAGCTAATATTTGGGGATTGCAGGAGCTACCAAGCTGCCTTTTGCTGGCCAGTCTTTTCCCTGGCGCTTCACCACAGTTTCTCGCAACACAGGTGTTTCTAAGACGATCCCTGAGATGTCACTGGGATCCCTTGGGGGCAGCGATCAAAGGTGTTCCTGGGACTTTGGTTCGGGAGGGAGACATTTGGAAGAGGGGCAGTGTGACACAAAGCTTCCCATTTGGCTGCAGAAGGGCCCGGGGTCAATTCTGGGTTTTGATCATTCAGGAGCCAAAATGTCCGAGAAGTAGGCTGCTCAACTTCCAAGGTATGACTGTACAGTGGTACCTCAGGTTACATACGCTTCAGGTTACAGACTCCACTAACCCAGAAATAGTGCTTCAGGTTAAGAACTTTGCTTCAGGATGAGAACAGAAATCGTGCTCTGGCGGCATGGCAGCAGCAGGAGGCCCCATTAGCTAAAGTGGTGCTTCAGGTTAAGAACAGTTTCAGGTTAAGTACGGACCTCTGGAACGAATTAAGTACTTAACCTGAGGTACCACTGTACTGGAGACCCACTGCAAGTCAGGGTAGCCCACAGACGGGGAACCTGTGCCCAAACTCCCAGCTCCCCCAACCCCAGCCAGCAGGGCCAGGAGTTGGGGCTGTGTGGGGACTCCAGAGGGCTTCAAGGCCCCCCAGCTGTGGGCTAAAGCAGGGATCAGGAACCTTTTTCAGCCATGGGCCGGTCCACCGGCCCTCAGACCATGTGGTGAGCCGGACTATATTTGGGGGGGGGGGGAGTGAACAAATTCCCATGCCCCACAAATAACCCAGAGATGCATTTTAAATAAAAGCACACATTCTACTCATGTAAAAACATGCTGATTCCTGGGCCGGATTGAGAAGGCAATTGGGCCGCATCCAGCCCATGGGCCTTAGGTTGCCTACCCTGGGCTAGAGTGTCAGACTCGAAGCACAGAAGGTAAAGGTAAAGGGACCCCTGACCATTAGGTCCAGTCGTGCCCGACTCTGGGGTTGCGGCGCTCATCTCGCTTTATTGGCCAAGGGAGCCGGCGTACAGCTTCCGGGTCATGTGGCCAGCATGACTAAGCCGCTTCAGAGCAGCGCACAGAAACGCCGTTTACCATCCTGCCGGAGCGGTACCTATTTATCTACTTGCACTTTGTGCTTTTGAACTGCTAGGTTGGCAGGAGCAGGGACCGAGCAACGGGAGCTCACCCCGTCACGGGGATTCGAACCGCCGACCTTCTGATCGGCAAGCCCTAGGCTCTGTGGTTTAACCCACAGCGCCACCTGCATCCCTAGCGAAGCACAGAAACTTGGCTCCAAATCCATAAAAGGTATCAGTGTTGGGTGACCTTGGGCTGAACAGTATCTCTCAGGCTCGCCTACCTTGCAGGGCTGTTTGGAGGGAAGGCTATAGGCTTTCCCCAGGCTCCTTTGGATGAAACTTAAGACAGGAATGTAATGCAAGCGTCTAACCGTCCCGATCGACTTAAGGAATGTTCTTCTTTGGCAAGATAGCACCCTGATTTTCTTTTTTTAATGCCTTTGCCATGAATACTACAATCCTTTAGCTTTCAGCCCCCATCCCTTGAGCCAGAAGCGAAGTCTCTTGAGTTTCTTAAGCCAGTCAGGTTCTTGTGCATGTCTAAGCAGCCAAGCCAACCCCCACCTGCAAAGACGCTTTAAAATCCCAAACTTGTACTATGGCTGCGTCTTAATTCCCTAACGTCCAGCACCCAGAGCTGCCTGACCGAGCTGGTGAACGTTTGGCAAACACGTCTCTTCCGTAATAAGTTGAACCCCATCGCTTCAGTTAGGTGGTGTTTTGTTTTAAGTTAAAACCGAGACTTTTGCTTTTTGGCCATCTTACTCTGCGCCCCATCGTAGGAGAAGTTGGCGCAGATCTTTGGATCGCGTCATGTCGGCGACGTCTGTGATGTGCCGATTGGCTAGGATGCCTGAGGCCACACACCCAACATACATCGAAAACACACCTGTACCACTTCGGCAGTCATGGCTTCCACCCCACCAAAGAATCCTGGGATCTGTAGTTTCCCCCATCACAGAGCTACAATTCCCAGAATCCTTAACAAACCACAGTTCCCAGAATCCTTTGCAGGAAGCCATGCACTTTAAATGCAGCGGTGTGACCTGACTCCCACTGGTAGGAAAAGGCCCTACTTTTCAATCCTCAGCATCTCAAGGAGGCCTGGGAATCTCCTATCTGATACCCTGGAAAGTCTGTGTGGACAACTGCAGAATTGCAGAGTTGGAAGGGACCCCGGGGGTCATCTAGCCCAACCCCCTGCAATGCAGGAATGCACTTGTCTTAGCAATGGCAACAAGAAACACTGTTCTCTCCCCCTCTCTATTATATTGCTGAAATAAAGAAATATGGGTGGATTGGACAGGGAAACCAGGATTTTTGTGTGTGGAAGGACTGTGAGTTCCACATCCAGACAAGCGCAGAATTATTTCAGTTCTAAGAATATACGCTTGGCTTCAGTTAGTGGATTTGAAACAAAAAACTATGTAGATCCTGCAAGTCTGAAGTTGTGTGGATGTACAACAAGTATACAACGGGCAGCAGGGCGTATGGCTTACAAACAACCCGGGGTGTGAGAACCAGGGATTTTATGACCGCTCATAATTTGTTGTCTCAGGACTCTCAGATCCTTTCGTGCTGCTTTAGGATTGGAATTGTTTTTCAAGTTGTTCAATAGTTTGGCTGTGTGTGTGCCCTCCGTTACGACATAAAGACGATTAATTATAAGATGCTTTGGAGAGTTCAAAGCTCTCTGTGAACTTATCAGGCCAATCTTGGCTGTAGCCCTGTGAGGTAGGCTGGCGTGGCTGTCCCCTTTATGGGGCGGCGGAGACTGAGAACAGGGCAGCTTTGCCCCTGAGCCGTGTCATGCGTTGGCTGGTGTGAGATTCAAATCTGGAGACTATCCGACTCGCACCCGAAGTTCCCAAGACTTGAGATCGCTTCCACGCTCGGCGCTTTGCTTCTGCCTTAATTAACTTTCCCATACTTGCAAAGCAGAGTGCTAAATGTGAACATTCGACAACAAAACTTTGGTTTTTCTAAGCTTCTTCCTTGCGTTAAAATTTGGCTCAGATGTGTGTGTTTGCCATCGCCTCTTGAGGACTAGCGGCTTAAGGTGCCAGCTGGGCAGGAGCCGGTTTTGCTAAATACCGTATTTTTTGCTCTATAAGACTCACTTTTTCCCTCCTAAAAAGTAAGGGGAAATGTGTCTGCATCTTATGGGGCGAATGCAGGCTGCGCAGCTATCCCAGAAGCCAGAACAGCAAGAGGGATTGCTGCTTTCACTGCGCAGCGATCCCTCTTGCTGTTCTGGCTTCTGAGATTCAGAATATGTTTTTTCTTGTTTTCCTCCTCTAAAAACTAGGTGCGTCTTGTGGTCTGGTGCGTCTTATACAGCGAAAAATACGGTAGCCAATGCAACTCCAGTAAATCCCAGGTTCCAGTTGGCAACTGGAACAAAAAAACGAAAACCCAATGCAATTCCAAGCTGGACTGAAAAATGCGCACATTTTAAAACACTTGACCCCGCCCCTTGTCCCATCTGGCTCCGCCTCTGACTTGATCCTCCATGACCTGCCAAATCCCTCTAGGCTCTGCCCCCACCATGCCTGGGATTCCGTCCTGGCTGAAAATTAACCTAGGCCCCGCCTTCACCCCACCAAGCCCCGCCTCCCCATCCAGGCCCCGCCCTTTGCACATCGCTGTTACTTCTGCGGTCTGCTGGTTCTGGGGCTGATGCCCAGGACAGCCTTCAGAAATGCAAGGGGAACCGCAGGGCTTAGTGTCTCTTTCGGGGGAATTCTAGCTGATTTAGCTTTTCTCTAACCCCTGTGCGGCAAACGGCAGTTTCCAAATTCCCCCTTCACTGCATTCATCCTTCCCCCCCCCCTTTTGCATCTGGTCACCCTCCATCTTCAAGGCTTCCCGTAAATGCGCAAAGCCCCAGCGCCCATAGATGTGCACTTTTGGCCCTGGCCTCCCGGCCCTTATCTCTCAGCATCTCCCCCGAGAGCGGCGGCGGAGGTGGAAAAACCCCTCCTCCAGTCACCGCCGGGATAGCTCAGCCGTGCTGCAACATCCGCCACCCACTTTTTAAATTCTTCTTAAAACGGAGACGAACAACTGCCTGGAAGCTACATTCCCCCCCCACACACTCTCTGCACCCTGGGCATCCCTCAATCCTGACACCCTCCAGGCATTGAGGGACTACAACTCCCATCATCCCTGAGCATAGGCTGTATGTGTGTGGAGGTCCGTGGGAGCTGGGAGCCCCCGTCAGTGAAGACCACCAACCTAGATGGCTTTGAAAGAGGAGTGGGCCTAGACAGTGGCTGGCTCCCAGTGACAGAAACTCAAGTACAGTGGTACCTCGGGTTAAGAACTTAATTCGTTCCGGAGGTCCGTTCTTAACCTGAAACTGTTCTTAACCTGAAGCACCACTTTAGCTAATGGGGCCTCCTGCTGCTGCCGTGTCGCCGGAGCACGATTTCTGTTCTCATCCTGAAGCAAAGTTCTTAACCTGAGGTACTATTTCTGGGTTAGCGGAGCCTGTAACTTGAAGCGTCTGTAACCTGAAGCATCTGTAACCCGAGGTACCACTGTATATAAAGCTAGGAGCGAAATGGCACCTTGAATCTAGGTTGCGGTAGCCGCAACAGAATGTCGATTTGCCACTGGGGGGGTTGGACTAGATGACCGTCGGGGTCCCTTCCAATGCTACGATTCCATGATCTCGACTACATGGCTTGCCCTTACAACAATTCACCTGCCCCAAGGAGGAGAAGCACCCACAGGCGAAATGGAAATGGTGTTAACTATGGAGCAAGGCAGAGGTTTTTTAAACTGGGGGGGGGGGGGAAATGCAGAGAATCCTTCACAAAACAGTGCCCTAAAATACATACCTGGACTTGTTTCGATTAATGTCTGCAGGAGACTTTGTGGATATTTAAGTTAGAATTAGAAAAATCTTAATAATTATTCATAAAGGAAACAGTTTATAAGAAGTAAATGAGGAGTCCAGGTACAGGTTTTATTTGGTTGTTTGTATTGTTGTATGTTATGCTTATTGTATGTTATGTTCACGTTTAATGAGGGTGGATTTGTGTATTGGGGGGGTTTATGTTATGTTGTAAATAAAATTCCAATAAAAATAAAAATAAAAACTGTGGTAGCCAACCTGGCACCCAGAAATCTGCATGTGGTCGCAATTGGACCTGTGGCAGTAGCAAAACGCGCTTGGCACCTGGCTAATTTCTAACACCGCCAGCTACGGGTTCGGCTCCATTGTCTGTCCCAGGGGGTTATTTATTGAGCCTCTAAGGGGCTGTTTTGTGTGGATCGGCTAGCCAGCTTGACTTTGAAGTTGGGAACCTCTGGTTCCTTTCATGGCCAGTCTGAAGAAGTAGCCAAACCTAACGGATAAGTTCTGAGTATTTGGCCGGGCATGGCGACGCTGAACCCCGCAGAGGAGGCATTCGCCTTGCCCTCTCGGCCATGCTCTGAGGGGCCCGAAAAGGCCCCTGTAATTTGTCCCCCATCAGATGTTGGAGGGTATCGTTTCTGAAGCCTGGGCTCCGAAATCTCCCTCCTGGGTGACGGAGGAGACAGCTTTCGAGTGGTTGAGAGGTCGTGGGTGTGATGAGCCGCGAGGCACGCAATTCTCACAGACCCCCCCCCCCCTGGCCTGCCGCAGCAAAAAAATCTTTTGCTGAAAACAGGAAAAGGTGTCAAACCCCAGAGCTCCCACGTCAAAGGTGCAGGGTGGGGGGGGACGGTGGGGGGGGGAACAGTTGCTCTGTAAAGATCTGGTTTGGGTGTCGCTAGATTTGCTGCCGAATCTTCCCCTTGTAGACAGTCTTTCGGCCGAGAACGACAGCTTGATCGCACCCGGGGCATTTGCGATGGGGAAACTGCCTTCTAGCTCGGCCTTCGAGCCCCACGTTGGACCAAAAAAATCCATGCATTTCAGAAGTTTGGACTAAATGACCCCGCTTTGTGATTCTATGATTGTCCACATGGACTTGCAGCAACTGTCCAGGGCAGGCATAGGCAAACTAAACCTTCCAGATGTTTTGGGACTACAGCTCCCATCATCCCTAGCTAACAAGACCAGTGGTCAGGGATGATGGGAGTTGTAGTCCCAAAACATCTGGAGGGCTGAGTTTGCCTATGCCTGGTCCAGTGTATCAGATAGGAGATTCCCAGGCCTCCTTGAAGAGCTGAGGAATGAATGTAGGGCCTTATTCTACCACTGAGTCTTATTTTCCCCTAGAAATAAGCTAAGGTTCTGGTCCTCGTCATTCTAGAAGATAGATTTGAATAGGAACACAGGAAGCTGCCTTCGTCTAGACCGCTGCCCTATCTAGCTCAGGACTGTCGACACGGGCTGGCAGGGGCTCTCCCGGATTTCAGGTAGGGGACGTTCCTAGCCCCACCTGGAAATGCAGGGGATTGAACCCGGGACCTTCTGCATGCAAAGCAGGTGCTCTCCCACTGATCTGGGGCGCTTCCCACCCCCCCCCAGGGCTGCTCGCAATACACCTCCATCCTGCATTACAAAAGGGTGCAGTCGCAAGCTCACAGGTGAGACCGGGCTCAGGGCAAGATTGCTTCATCGCCCCAGCCTGAGCCAAATGGCTGCTGTATCAGATCTTGGTGTGTAAACTCTCTGCCATAGGTGGGGAAATGATTTGAGCACAGCAGGTAGCTGGAGTTTATTGTTTGGAGTGGGGTAAGGCGGCACGACGCACCGCCGTTTAGATTAGTGCAGGATCATCTCCCTTTTTGGGATGGATGTGTAAGGCTAGAATGCCAGGGAGCATGCACAGAGTGCCTTTCTCTTGGCACCGACGCCTTGCTGGCTTTGCAGGTTTGGGGCCACAAGGATTTGTCATTTAAAACAAGGCAAACAGATATCAGAATGTGTGATGGTAAGAATTCTCATTTTGGATGACAAGAGCCTGGTTTGAATGCCTGCTCACCCAAGGAATAAGTGGACTTGTTCGGACTCAGTTTTCCCCACCTGTGAAATGGAATCGGCAGTGCTCTGAGTGGCTGTGATGACTAACCTGAACCATCATTTTAAGATTGTTTCTGAGACAAGCTTTATTCCTCTGGTTTTCACACCTTTTGAATACTGGCTTGTTCCTTCATCTTTGAAAACCTAGTTCTCGATTCCTCATGTTCCACAGCCTTCCAATTTGGACTACTACTACTACTAATATTATTAGCAGTGAATCCAGAACAACTTGGGCAAAAACATCTGAATACAACATCTCCACATTCTCTAGTTTCCATTTCAATTTTGTCTCTGCCAGCGAGCTGCAAAAGGGCATGTTATTTGAGAAATAAGTACACTGCAGTTCTGATTTATCTTTAAATCTTGCATCAAATGCACAGTTAAACCGGAATAAATTACCCCAAACCTCTGTCAACCAGGCTATTTGGAACTGAGCTGGATATTCCTGCATTTGGGCAATTTTTATTTACATTATTTGGGTTGTTAAATGTGTACCCTGCCCTAACCTTTCAAGGGGCCCCTACGTACATTATTGTACACCCTGCCCTTTCTTTTTTCTAACTAACCCTGTAGGCTGAGAGAGTGCATTGCCTGGCTCAAGGTCAGCCAGTTAGCCTAGTGGCCGAGTGGGGATTCGAACCCGGATCTTCTAGCTCACTAACCACTATACAACACTGCCTCTTAAGGCACAAGTGCATTTCCTGAGCAGCATTTCCTAAACCTCGCTTCCTCTAGGTACAGATGTGCTACAACTCCCATCATCCCTGACCATTGACATTGATGGGAGATATTGTCCAGAACATCTGGATGAAGATTTTGGGGTGCCAAATTCGCCAAACGGAAATCTTAATTGAAAGTGAAGTTTACTTTATCAGCAGTCAACAGACCATTAAAACATTTTATAACAACTGAATGCAAATCAATTCTGAAAATCAGAATTAAAATACTAGACACTCAGGTAATATTTTCAGGCAATCCTAAGAAGTCTATTAAGGATAAAAGGTAAAGGTACCCCTGACCATTAGGTCCAGTCATGACCGACTCTGGGGTTGTGGCGCTCATCTCGCTTTATTGGGAGCCTGCGTTTGTCCACAGTTTTTCTGGGTCATGTGGCCAGCATGACTAAGCTGCTTCTGGCGAACCAGAGCAGCGCACGGAAATGCCGTTTACCTCCCCGCTGGAGCGGTACCTATTTATCTACTTGCACTTTGACGTGCTTTCGAACTGCTAGGTTGGCAGGAGCAGGGACCCAGCAACAGGAGCTCACCCCGTCACGGGGATTCGAACCGCCAACCTTCTGATCAGCAAGTCCGAGGCTCTGTGGTTTAACCCACAGCGCCACCCGCGTCCCCTATTAAGGATAGCTGGGCCCAAAAACTTTGCCTCCTGATCCGTGGTTGGCTTATAGGAACCCTGCAGCTCGGAGGAGGGACCAGGGAGGGACTGTATTATGGGATATATTAAACCTTTCCTCACCTCTTCATAAAAACTATAATAGAGAAGGACATGCAAAATAGACTCCGCCTCCGCGTTGTTACAGAAGCTGCATCTGTTGTCCAGTGAAGCCACAGTCACACCATAAGTTAAAAGCACTATGATGCCGCTTTAAACAGTCATGGCTTCCCCCAAAGAATCCTGGGAGCTGTAGTTTGTTACAGGTGCTGTTAGGTGGACGGCGCCCCCCCATTCTCCTCCCAGAACTACAGTTCCCGGGGTGCTTTAAGAATCAATCCCACCTCCCAGGAGCTCTGGCATTCGCTGAAACACATAAAATTCTAGTCCTCATGATAATCTATGGCGGGGGTAGGCAACTTAAGGGCCGGGGGCCGGATGCGGCCCTATCGCCTTCTCAGTCCGGCCCATGAACGGTCCGGGAATCAGCGTGTTTTTACATGAGTCGAATGTGTGCTTTTATTTAAAATGCATCTCTGGGTTATTTGTGGGGCATAGGAATTCGTTCAATTTTTCTCCCCAAAAAATATAGTCCGGCCCCCCACATGGTCTGAGGGACGGTGGACCAGCCCGCGGATGAAAAAGGTTGCTGAGCCCTGATCTATGGGAACAGCACTTCTGGGAGACTAGGGGATTGAATTGGAGATGCACTGCTCACGGAACCACATTTATGGGAACAGTGTGAAGGGGACATGGGGGCAAAATATAATAATGGGAGAATCAGGGTGTTGCACAATTGTCCCCATGTTTTTTTTCTCCGTGAAATATGAAGCAGATGGTGAGTTTGGGTCATAGATGATGCAGTTTAGTAGTGCATTCAGGCTATGGCATTCATGGTATTGTGGGAATGATTCTTCCTTGGGAACCTAGGGGAACCTAGACTTATACCTTGCCTTTGTCTACACTGACTGGTTGGGGGTGGCATAGGTGTGCCCGCTTTCTATTTGTTTGGGGCTGGGCGTGGGCATTTTGACTTTTGCTCAGGGGGTGTTCCTTTGAAATGGGTGTTTTGCAGTTCTTCCCATTTCTCTCTAAGTCCCTTCCCCTCAAAACTTTGGGGACTCCCAGTGCTGCACCTCAAAGCTGCCCCGTTTTCTTATCTCCAACAACACCGGGCATGTTGCCTGTTGTTTCTGCAGTGCGACGACGCTCTTGACATGCTCAGAGGCACTCTCCGTAGCATGTACCCTGACTATCCAATACTGTAGAGGGGATCTTGGGTACTGAACATGCATTTATTTACATACCCGTGTGAGGAACCTGTCGCCCTCTAGAAGCCAGCAACAGCCCTCCCTCCCCCCCACAAATTTCTCTAATCCTCTTTTAAAGCCATCCAAGTTGGTGGCCATCTCTGCCTCCTGTGGCAGGGAGTTCCATAGATTAGCTGCGCTGCAGTTAAGCTAAAAAAGTCCCAAATGCTACCACTCATTTCTGATGCTTTCTCGTTTTTGTCCTCTCAAGGGGCTCAGCAGGAGGGTCACCCCCTCTCGCAGTCTTTGCAAGAACCCTGCGATGCAGGTTAGGCAGAGTAAGGGGAGCTGACCCAGTGTCACACTTTGGGGGTGAATTTGACCTTGAGCTGGCTCTGTCGCAGATACAGAGTTATGCCCTCCTTCTGCCTTTCCTGCTAAAAGCTCCATGCTTTCAATAAACCGCCTAGCAGGCAGCAGTGCACCAGGTGAAGCTTTCCCAGAAATGGCTGCACCGGTTGAATTTCTGCCCGCTGTGCAGTTTTTAGAGCCCTCTGCCTGCAAAGCCCTTATAGCTGATTGCGTCTGGACCCTGCCAGTCTCCCCTCAGCTCCCTTCCAAACCCTGATGGCTTCCGCCTGTGCCACAACCACCACCTCTAATCCCAGCCGATTGCTCCTCCTGCTAATCCCTCCTAATCTGATTGGCGTTTGTCAGGGTTTGTCAACCCAGAGGGGCATGATGGCTTAATTGCAGCTCAGCCCGTCCCTCTGCCTCCCACCTGTGCCCGCAGGGGCAGGTGGAGAAGGCCTCGTGGGTAATCTCAGGACTCCTGGGTTCTATTCCCAGCCCTGGGAGGGGAGGGAAATCGAGAACGGAGGTTTCTGTGTTCTCAGTAGAGGCTTGCTGCCTTGTTTTGTTCCCCCTGCTGTTTTGCAGCAGCAGCCGGGCGGAAATTCCACAGGCAAAGTGCTGTTTGGTCACCGTTCTCTGCAGTGGGAAGGGCCGTCGGTTTGTTTTCCTGCACAGCAGCCAGGCAGAAATCCAACAGGCGAAGTGTCACACAGACACTGCGTGCAGCAGGTGACCTGCGACTGCTCAGCTTCTGCCTGCCCTTTAGAGCTGTCAGGCAGAAATTCAACAGGAAAAGCTCTCTCTCTCTCACACACACACATGCAATATTCACTGTGCAGGGAAGATCGCGCCAATGTCTGCCTGACATCGTGACATCCTGTGGGGAAGGGGGCAAAGGCAGTGGCGCTCAGACACGAGGAATGGGAGCACGAGGCTTGGGCTGGGGGGCGGGGAGAGGGCCGGGCGTGCAGTGTGGGAAAGGAGTGGGGCGATGGGAGGGCCGGGGCGGCTGCTAGCTGGGACTTGGAGAGACCGCGGAGAGGAGACCAAGCAAGGCCTGTCCTGGGCATTTTGCCCCATTGCGCCCCTCCCTGAGGGAAGGCAATCAAAGCCAGCCTCTCTCTCTCTCTCTTTCGTTCTTTCTTTCTTTCTCTCTCTCTCCCCCCTTGCTCCTCCATGCCAGGCAGGGGCTGGCAAAGTTCTGGCTGAGCTGGCATCCCCCCGGGCGTTGCCATGACGCGGACCGCGCCCAGCTCCTGGGTCGGAGTGCTCCTCCAGGAAGAAAAACCACGCCTGCCTGGCAGGTCCCCATCCGTCGTCCCCCCCACCCTCCAAGCCTTCCCACCGCCGCTCTTCTCCTCCTCCCCGCAGAGCCAGCCTGCCCGCCTGCCCATCCCCTTGCCCGGCCGGTTGAGCCTGCTTGGCAGAGAGGGGAGCGGCTGCCCCTGCTTGGAGCCCGTCCCCTTCCCACCCACCCTTGCCCCGTCGAAGGCAAACACACAGCCCAGCTGGCTGGCACCCAAAGCGGGCAGGGAGCGGCCACAAGGCAGCCCCGTTCCGACTTCCGAGAACAAGGCGAGGCACGACGACGAGTCTCTCTCTCTCCCCCCCCCCCATACCCCACCATCTTTGCCCAGCTGGCACCCAGGTTATCTGGGCGAAAGGTGG
The DNA here is from genome assembly GCA_034642415.1 of Podarcis siculus. NCBI lineage: Eukaryota > Metazoa > Chordata > Lepidosauria > Squamata > Lacertidae > Podarcis > Podarcis siculus. The sequence goes on along the minus strand of JAXCMG010000019.1, from coordinate 27,184,842 downwards.
GTGGGAGAACAAGATGCAGCAGGGGGGAACATTATTAGAGGGTGCCGGGGGGAGTTTAGTATTATTTTACTTTTCTTTGTATAGCACGTTTTTATCCAAGCAGCCTAAGGTAGCATACGTTGCTCCCCACTTCCCACAACAACAAGGTAGGATAGGCTGTGAAGCAGTGACTGGCTCTGAAGAGCACCTAGTGAGCTTTGTGGAATTCGAACCCGGGTCCCTCCCGGGTCCTAGTTCCAACAAGTTGGAATTCGAACCCGGGTCCCTCCCAGGTCCTAGTCTGACGCTCTCGCCACCACTGGCTCTCTCTTAAAAACTGACTTCTTTTAAATGGTATTGGGTAGGGGGCGAGCTAACCTTTTCATTCCAGTTTCTCATTTCTACCACTGTTTGATTTTTTTGTTTTCCCCAGAAAATGAAAATTCGTTCAGTGTGAATTTTTCCTACTGTACCCATTTTTCAGATCTTTCATCATTTCGGAAAGTGCAAAAATTAGGTAACGGTAAAGGCACCCCTGACCATTAGGTCCAGTTGTGGCCGACTCTGGGGTTGCGGCGCTCATCTCGCTTTACTGGCCGAGGGAACCGGTGTAAAGCTTCCGGGTCATGTGGCCAGCATGACTAAGCCACTTCTGGCGAACCAGAGCAGCGCACGGAAACGCCGTTTACCTTCCCACTGGAGTGGTACCTATTTATCTACTTGCACTTTGACGTGCTTTTGAACTACTAGGTTGGCAGGAGCAGGGACCGAGGAACGGGAGCTCACCCCGTCGCGGGGATTCGAACCGCCGACCTTCTGATCGGCAAGTCCTAGGCTCTGTGGTTTAACCCACAGCGCCGCTGCCTTAAAACGTGAACTGGATCGAAATGTTCCCCCTTTCCTGGGGAACTGCACCTGGGACCTCACCTACAGCACTAAGGATCTTTATAGTTCTACTGGAAGTTTCTAGACTCCTGTCAGCCCCCAGTCAGCATGGCCACAGGTTCAGGGAATGATGGGAGTTGTAGTCCAGCAACTTCTGGAAGGCCACTGGACCCCCTCTCCTGTCCTGGACTGTGTCCCAACCTATCAGGGATCCCATATGAAATGATTCCAGCACGGCCTGCCCCTGATCTGTACTCTGGCGCATAGAAACGGCAGTGCTCCTAAGCACATACAACATGCAATCGGAATTTCTACCTGGGAAGCGCCACGCAGCCTTGTTAGGAACATCTAGGGCAGCCCTTGCCCTCCAGAGGTTAGCAGCTGTCATTCACAACCTCTGGAGGCCAGCAAGCCGGTCTAGGGAACGGCTTGGCTGAAGAGGCTATGCTAAGGGCCACATTCCCTTCGTGGGGGGGGGGGCACATGCCAGCGGTGGGCGGGGCCAGAGGTAAAACTGGGTGGAGCAACAGACGTGATTTGCCTGGAGAAAAAGCGCTGTTTTGTGGAGGGACAGCGCGGCACAAAATTGTGCGAGGGCACGGCAACCAAAATGATGGCCGTGCTCTCTCGATAAAAAAAATTAATAATAATAATTTACTGTTTATACCCCGCCCTTCTGGCTGGGTTTCCCCAGCCACTGTGGGCGGCTTCCAACAAAACACTAAAATACAATAACCTATTAAACATCAAAAGCTTCCCTAAACAGGGCTGCCTTCAGATGTCTTCTAAAAGTCTGGTAGTTGTTTTTCTCTTTGACATCTGGTGGGAGGGTGTTCCACAGGGCAGGTGCCACTACCGAGAAGGCCCTCTGCCTGGTTCCCTGTAACTTGGCTTCTCGCAATGAGGGAACCGCCTGAAGGCCCTCGGCGCTGGACCTCAGTGTCCGGGCAGAACGATGGAGATGGAGACGCTCCTTCAGGTATACTGGACCGAGACCGTTTAGGGCTTGAAAGGTCAGCACCAACACTTTGAATTGTGCTCAGAAACGTACTGGGAGCCAGCGTAAGTCTTTCAGGACCGGTGTTATATGGTCTCGGGGCCCGCTCCCGGTCACCAGTCTAGCTGCCGCATTCTGGATTAGTTGTAGTTTCCGGGTCAAAATAATGGGAAGATAGTACATCTGGGAAGATGGCGTCCTGGATTTTGCCTTCGGATTGTTGGAGGGTATGGGCTGCTTTCCACCCACCACATTCCTCTCTCTCATCTCTTGCCTAAATCCAGGGCAGCCCGAGACATGATGGGTGTCCAAGGCTGCATCCCAGCCAGCAAGGGTGTGAAGGCAGGGTCCGTGAGGGGCGTGGCCTAGGGAGAGAGTTCTGGGGGCCAGACTGAGAGGCCTTAAGGGCCGCCTGAGCCCTCTCCCCCTCCTTCCCCCTGCAGCTTTCGCTCTGGGTCCTCTCTCTCTCTCTCTGGGCGCCCTGAGAGTGGAGGGTTTGAGGCTCACAAATGCCACGGGTCGTGGGCGGCAGGAGGGAACTGCCCTATCTTTCCTAGGAATCTGCCTCTAACCCTGTCTCTATCAGGCCCCTGATCTCCTTTGCACCGTCTGGGGGCGAGGGACTTCCTCCCGCTCTGAGAAGAAGTCAGTGCCGTGCTCTCTCGGAGCCTGCACACTTCCTTTTCATGTGTGTCTGTTCTTTTTTGAGTTTCTTCACGTACGTCTGCCATTTTCCCTGAAGGAGGCCTGGGTTTTATTGCTTTATTTAATTGAAGCTTCTACGTTGTCTTCTCTCCCCGCCCCCCATTCGGTAGAGAACGTAAGACTCTTAATCTCAGGGTGGTGGGTTCGAGTCCCGTGTCGGACCAAAAAATTCCTGCATCGCAGGGGGTTGGTCTAGATGACCCTCGAGATCCCTTCTGCTATTCCGTGATTCTGTGATAAAGGATCTAAGAGCAGCTTACGTAAGATCAGTTAAGAAAACGACAACTGCAATGCTTGCACTCTGAAAGACACGGCACACAAGTAAAAGGCATGGGGAGGGAAGAGGAAAGTGAGCAAAGCACAACCCCTTTTTGATTTAGGCTTGGAGGGGAGGCAGGCGGGAAAGGTGAATCCTGCACTAAGAAGCCCTTTCTTCAGATCTCGTCTCTGTCTTGGAGGTGCAGCTGTCGCGGCCCTCCCTCTTGGCCACAAAGCTCACTGTGGGTGACCTAGGCCCAGCCTAACCTATCTCACTGGGTTATACTGGGGATCAGTTTGAGGAGGAGAACCATGTACACCACCTGGGGGGAAATGGTAGGGTTTAAATGCAAGAAATGCATAAATGGTAAGAACTGAAAGCGACCATTTCCCGCTTTTAGTTTCTTTAGCTCCTTTCCTGGACTGTCCACTTCCTACAGAGACAACGTGTGCAGTTGGTGAATATTCGGGCAGATCAAGAGTAAAATGGTCTCTGATGGTGAATGACGAAATACATAGGATCTTGGCGAGTGATTTAATGAGGAACCTGCGACATCGCCTCATAAACACCTCAACAGATCCGGTTTCGGATTTTCTACAAATTAGCACACTCTTCAGACCCTATTTAACCAAGCCCAATGCCACTAACTGCACACAGGGAAATCAGTGAGTCTTGCCCACTGAACCAAAGAAAGATCTGCTAAGGGCTATTAGAATCTATCGGAATAAACCTTCCGAAATTAACCAGGGAAATATGGGATGGAGCAGAGCAGCATATAAACAGGACTAACGCAACCCTCTGTTAGCCTTAGTAAATGACTGCGAGTTTAAGGAATTGATTGCAACTTGAGGGATTAATTGATCAAAACTTCTCAAAATAAATGATTGTCCGTCCCCAAACACCTTGCTTTGAATGGCTTTTAAATACAAAACCTAAATGCTGCCTGTGTTGGCTGGTGCTAACATCCCTTCTCTTTCCCCCCCGTCCTTGCAGGTGAGGCAATGGGAAGCCCTGAAGACGACTTGATTGGGATCCCTTTCCCAGAACACAGCAGCGACCTGCTGGGCAGCCTCAACGAGCAGCGCCGGAGGGGGGTTCTCTGCGACGTGACCTTGCGGGCCCAGGGATCGGAGTACCGAACCCACCGGGCCGTGCTGGCAGCGTCCAGCCGCTACTTCCGGCGGCTCTTCGCGGGGCCCGGCATGGGCGTCTGCGAGCTGGATTTCGTGGGGGCCGAGGCGCTGGGCGCCCTGCTGGACTTTGCCTACACTGCCACCCTGACCATCAGCACGGGCAGCCTGGCAGAGGTGCTGCGGGCCGCCCGCCTCCTCGAAATCCCCTGCGTCATCAAGGCCTGCGTCGAGATCCTGCAGGGAAACGGCTTGGAAGCGCCCGTCCCCGATGACGCCGCCCGCGAGCGCGCCCACCGCTACCTGGAGGCCTTCGCCACCCTACCCAACGCCGAGGGCGACCTACCCGAGCCGCCCGTCTATCCGGCCCCCCGCCGCAGCAAGAAGATCCGCAAATTCCTGCAGGCCAAGGGCTCCCGCCTCAACAACCACCTCGGCGAGCTGTCACCCTCGCCGTCCCCCTCGTCGACGGGGACGCAGGAGCGGCCGAGCCCCCCCAGTCAGGCCTCTCCGGCGCCAGTCCTCGCGCACCCCCACGAGGACGAGGTGCTGGCGCCCTCGCGCGCCTTCCCGTACCCGTACACCCCCGGCCTCTCACCGGAAGACCTGGGCTCGGACGAAGAGCCCACCGAACACGAAATCATGTCCTACATGCGGGCCCTCAACCCAGAAGGACCGTCCCTGGGCCTGGACCCCCCGGACAAGCTGGTGCGCAAGCGGCGCTCGCAGATGCCCCAGGAGTGCCCCGTCTGCCACAAGGTCATCCACGGCGCAGGCAAGCTGCCCCGCCACATGCGCACTCACACCGGGGAGAAGCCCTTCGCCTGCGAGGTCTGCGGGGTCCGCTTCACGCGGTGAGCCTTCCCCCCCTTTCTTTCGAAACTGGCTCGCTCTGCCCACTGCGGCCTGGCTTGATGCCAGCAGCAGGATGGGGCAGGTGTGAGAGAACAGACTGTACCACATGGGAGTGTAGGGGTGTGTGAAAATACCACAACTTCCTTCTTTTGATGTTGGCCATGTTGTTGAAAACACAGCTCCTTGCAAAGGAGGAGGAAAAGGTTCTAGATCAGAGGGGAAGGGGGCTTTTTCCGTCCAAAGGCCCCATTGCTTTCCAGGGAACCTTCTGGGGGCTGGCATGCCCAGGGGTAGATACAGCGAGAGGCATTGAGCGGGTGGAGTTAATGGATGCGACTCTAGATCTTTGTTCGGGAGGCTACATCTGAGGGCTTGTTTCAATATGCGCACAACCTGCGTCTCTCCATCCAGACATCCCAAATTTCCCGGGAAAAGGGGATTGGTTGTTAAACTACTCAGGGGGAGGAACGGGTGTTTGTCACCTAACAGCTCCGTTGGTATAGCATGAGACTCTTAATCTCACGTTGGGCAGAAGACTCCTCCATTTCAGGGGATTGGACTAGATGCAACCTTTGTGGTGCCTTCCAACTCTGCAATTCTATGATTCTAAGAACTCTCAGCACTCCTAGCAAACTACACTTCCCATGATTCTTTGGGGGAAGCCACAGCTGTTTAAAGTGGTATCATAGTGCTTTAAATGGCTAGTGCATTTGGGGCCTAGGCAAAACCTTATCACTCCCATTTCTGCTGAAAAGCTGGCCCCAGCTTCCTTCCTTTTTGTTTGTAAATGGGCCATTGGTCACCCTGCGAGAAGACCCATTGAAATCGGTGGGCTTAAGTGACTCAGGTCCACGGCTTCTACTGAATCCAGCCCAGTGTTTCTTTCAGCCGTGCTGGCTTGGTTTTATTAGAATTATAGAATCTGCAGAGTTGGAAGGGGCCACGAGGGATATCTGGTCCAATTCCCTACAGCGCTGGAATAATTTTGCACAACTTGGGGCTCAAACCCACGACCCTGAGATTAAGAGTCTCATGCTCTACCATCTGAGCTATCCCATATGTCTTACTTGGTTCCCTCCTGAGCTGTGCAGAAAGGGGGGCAGAAGTTTAAAATAAACAGTACCTTTTAATCCTGCACAAAGTGGTGCTCCCTCTCCTAAAACTGCCAGCAGCGAAGAGACAGGCAGCGAGGACTGTTCCATCTGTAGCAGTCAAGGGAGCCTGCCTATAGCCAAACTTCAAAGAGGCTTCTCCTTTCCTAGAGCTCCCTCTAGAGGCCATTCTGCATTTATCTAACTGAGCAATTACTGCGGGTGGGGGGGCTTTTTTGTACCCCATTTGCCTATTTTTGTACCCCATTTGCCACCAGCCCCTGCTAGCAAGGCCAATACTCAGGCATTGCGATTTCTGCATAGCGCACAGACACACAAATCATGATTTGCAATATATCATATCTTTCAACATTTCTCTGAAGAAAATAGGGACATATTATTATTATTATTATTATTATTATTATTATTACTACTACTACTACTTACTTACTATTTATACCCCACCCATCTGACTATGATGCCCCAACCACTCTGGGCGACATATATGAAAACATAATAAAACATTAAACATTTTTAAACTATACAGGTCTGCTTTTACATGGCCCGGGGGTTGGATAACTCCATATCCTCTTTTAACATTTCTCCAGTGAAAATAGGGACTTCCTAAGGAAAAGCAGGATCAAATCAGAAACCAAGATGGCTTCTTGTAAATCCGGGACTGTCCCTGGAAAATAGGGTCTGATATATTGCCAGGTCAAAAATTATGAAACAGTATCACAATGTGGACCTCAAACCAGTTTCGGACAATATATCGCCCAGCCTTAATTCTGTGTGGTCCGCTGGGTTCCTCTCCGTTTCATAAGGACTAGCTGCCCTCTTGTTTGAAATTGAGGTTGCCCACAAGCAAGGAAGATGCTGCTGGGCCGCGGGCAGAGGTTTCCCTCAGCTCTTGCTGACGCAAATCTCCTGTCTCCCCCCTTTCCCCCTCGCAGGAACGACAAGCTCAAGATCCACATGCGGAAGCACACGGGAGAGCGCCCCTACTCGTGTCCGCACTGCACGGCCCGCTTCCTGCACAGCTACGACCTGAAGAACCACCTGCACCTGCACACGGGCGCCCGTCCCTACGAGTGCTGCCTATGCCACAAGGCCTTCGCCAAAGACGACCACCTGCAGCGCCACCTCAAGGGCCAGAACTGCCTGGAGGTGCGCACCAGGCGCCGGCGCCGTGGGCCCGATCCCGAGCCCAACTCCTTGCCCGCCGCGGGGACGCCCTTGGCCGACCACGACTTGGCCAACGGGCTGACGGATGAGCAGTGCCTCTCGCTCGCCCGCGGCTACTGGGATCCGGCCCGCGCCCAGCAAGCCCTGTCTCCTCACATCAAAGAAGAGGAGGACGAGGAGGAGGAGGAGGAAGGCCGCGAGGAGGGAATGGCGACGGACGACGGGCCGGCGGCGGAGGCAGAAACGGCGTAGGGGCCCCCCTCCCCGAGACTAGGCCTCAGGCCTTCTTTGCTTTGGCCGTTGCCACGGCGACTCTGGGGACTAGGCCGTGGTCCAGGCCGAGATGCACTATTCCCCCACCCTTTCTGTTGCCGCGGCAACGGAGACGAGATGCACTATGACCCGCCCCTCCCTGGCGCACTGATTTGGTGCCTTTAGCGACCCCTCAAAGGGGTACGGGGCAGTTATGAACCAAAGCAGGTGGGGTTGGGGTGGTGGGAGGGCAGAGAAGCAAGGGAGAGGGTTCATATGCTCAGGATCAATGAAATAAGCAATTAAATAGGGGTAGTGCTATTTGGGGGGGGGGGGGGGCGGGGGAGGGAATCCTGATTTTTTTTTTCTCCTAAGAAAACATGAGATTTATATAACTTTGGGAAGGGGGGAGTGGTTGGTGGCCCCCAGACCCTGCACTTTTGGGGGGTGCTCTGACCCCCATGTTAGGGAGGCTAGGAGGGGATGACTAGATTTATTTATTTTTCTTAAGGCGAGGATGTCAGGTTGAGGAGCTTTTGAGGAGTGTGCCAGGTTTCCTGGGTTTGATCCCAGAGAATTTTATTTCTGAGGAGGCAGAAGAGAGAAAAGAAGATCTTTCTATTATTCCGGGCCCTGAGACTGGCAGCTGCTTTTTGAGAGGGGGGGCGAGTGGGAGGCCCACAACCTTTCCTTTGCATGGTTGGGGAGGGAAAGCAGGGGGTGTTTTTTCCACACCACCAGGGGCGGTGCCTGCACCCTATATCGACTGCACCTCCTTTTTTGCACAGAGAGCCCCGCTCGGCCCTCGACGCTTCCTGGTGGCGTCCTTGCACAGTGCAATGGGCTGGTCCCAGCAGCAACCCGTCCCCCCCAGCTTGTTCGTTTGGGGTGGGAAGATGCCCCCAAGATGAGTCTTCTGACCCACACCAAGGGTCTGGGTCTTCCACACCAAGACCCAGAACTCCTTGCAAGCAGATAGGTTTTAGCACTTGGCAGGGGACGGACCATCAACTTGGGGTTACCCCCCCCCCCCATAAAAACCCTCCCCACAGAAGTTTCATTCCACAGCAACAGGTGTCCGGTGGACTTTTGCACAAAAAGGCAATGACCCCGTTGTGTTGACACCCCCCCACACTTTAATTTTCCTCCTCCGCCATTGCACTGGGGTTTTTGCCTGCGATTTGAGGGCGGGGAGGGTTTGGGACTGGCACACTCCTCAATGGTGGTTTAGGGGTCAGGTCTAACTTGTTGCCCCTCACCCCCATTTGCACATTCCTTAGATTTCCGGGGGGGGGGGGCTCACCTCTCTGGAGGGGGCAAAACAGCCGGTGGGTTGGGTTGGAGGGAGGCGGCATTTGGGGAGCGCAGGGAAAAGTCCGTCCCTAGAGTATTAGCACAGAGTTTAATCTATATTTAAGAGATGATGTAATATATTATTCCCCCCTCCCCAAACTCTGCTTTCCCTTCCACCCCAACCCTGTCCCGATTCCCCCCACCCTCCCCGCAGGTGTTTTTTGGGGGAGCCTCCCGTCGGGTGAAAAGAGGGCAGGTCTCTGGTGAGAGTTCCATGTCGTCTTCCCTGACTTTTTTTTAAAAAGTGCCTGTATGTTTAAACTTGAATTTCTAGCTACTTGAAGTGCAAAAAACCCCCGCTTGTTCCACCTTACCCTGCAATACCTCAGCTACACCTCACCCTGTTTTCCCTGTCTTGAAGACCCCCCCTCCTCTTAGACTCTTCCTGCAGCAGCGATTTGGTGATGGGGTGGGGGGAAACAGCTGGAGATGAATGAAAACACCACCCTCCTCATTGCCTCTCTCTGGGAGCGCAAGCAAAAATGTGCATATTTTCCTGGATGGCTGTGGGGGCGGGTATGTGGAAAAGACGGATGGGGTGTTCACCTCCCCGCCATTTCATTTGGTGGTGTTGTTTTTTTAATTATTATTAATGTGCTGGTATTCCCGGTGTCCGTTGAGGCTGCTTGACAATAAAAAAGGAAAGCAGGGGAAATTTTGGGCTTGCGTTGGTGTCTGTAGGGGGGGGGGGCGTTCCTTCATGGACAAAAATTCTCCCAGAAAAGGTGGAGCGAGGTGGCTTGCGTTACCTGCTGCGCGCGACACGAGGGTTTACGTTACCTGTGCCAGGAGGTGCCACTAGGCCGGCTGACACATTGTGTGTGTGGTGTTTCTTTAAAAACAACGTTTAGGGGGTACTCTCATTTTGACTCAAGTAAATCAGCATTTTATACAGTGGTGCCTCGCAAGACGAAATTAATTCGTTCTGCGAGTTTCTTTGTCTTGCGGATTTTTCGTCTTGTGAAGCACGGCTATTAACGGCTTAGCGGCTATTAACGGCTTAGCGGCTTTAAGAAAAAGGAAACGAACTCGCAAGAACTCGCAAGACGTTTTCGTCTTGCGAAGCAAGCCCATAGGGAAATTCGTCTTGCGGAACGACTCAAAAAACGGAAAACTCTTTCGTCTTGCGAGGCATTCGTCTTGCGAGGTACCACTGTAGTTCAAATCGGGGGAAATAAATACAGTAAATGGACAAAAGTACAAATATTCACAAAATGTTTAGGGGTATGCGTACCCCTACGTCCCCCCCCCCGAAAAACAACAACACTGTGTGTGTATGCACACACATCTTACACAAATTCCTGCACTGGATGGGAAAATATGCTGTGAGTAAAACAACTTCTTCCTTTACTGAGGGGTGACCATGTTTTTTGGCTGTGGCTTCCACATGGGGGTGTGGGAGAGGGTAATAATTATATCCACGTAGCACCTCCAGCAAAATGCCGCAAGGTTTGCAGGATCCAGAGGCGAGGATGTGAAGCGGTGGATTCGAATGGCAAGATTCTGACTAAATATTGAGGAAGAACTTTTTTGACAGTGGGATGGAGCACCTCGGAGGCTGGTGGACCAGGGTCAGCAAAGTTTTTCAGCAGGGGGCCAGTCCACTGTCCCTCAGACCTTGTGGGGGGCCGGACTATATTTTGGAGAAAAAATGAACAAATTCCTATGTCCCACAAATAACCCAGAGATGCATTTTAAATAAAAGGACACATTCTACTCATGTGAAAACACCAGGCAGGCCCTACAAATAACCCAGAGATGCATTTTAAATAAAAGGACACATTCTACTCTTGTAAAAACATGCTGATTCCCAGACCATCCGCAGGCTGGATTTAGAAGGTGATTGGGCTGGATCCGGCCCCCAGGCATTAGTTTGCCTACCCATGTGGTGGACTCTCTGTCGGATGTTTTCAAACAGAGCCTGGACAGCAATCTGTTGGATTCTTTAGCCGCGATTCCTGCACTGTGCAGCCACTGAGAATGCTCAGTCCTCACTGGACTGATTTTAGGGTATTCCCCCATGTCCCTTAAGCTTTTCCTAAATACCTCTGGGGGGGTGTATGACATTTTGGCAAACCTCAGGATTCCCCTCTGCAGCCCGCAGATTCCTTCCTGCTTGCGGGTGGGTGGTGCAGTTCTGGCTGCTTAAGGACCAGCACGCCTTGGCTGTATATTGAAAATAGAAGGCACTGATACCTAATTTATTGCCATACATACTTCCTCTCTTTAAGGGAGGTGGCAGAGACTCATTCTCTGTCTCTCTCCCTACTTTTTTGGGGCAGACCTCTTCTCGCTTTTCACCTCCTCCAGCTCCTCGCCGCTGCTGGTCTCCACTTCCTTCTGGTAGCCGAAATCGAGGCTGCTGGAAGGGGGGGGAGAAAGGGGGGGTGATATAGGAGATCTCATTTAATTTTAAATGGTTTCATAGCCTCATTTTTTCCGCTCACCTGAGGTGCTGGAAGCTGCTCGCAAAAAGGGACATCTTAAAAATGAGATGATCTTGGCAGAATAATTTTAAGAGATAAACAAAAGACAAGGGAAAAAATCACAGGCTTGGTGAGTTGTTTTTTAACTCTGTAAGGTCAAGGTTTGCCTCCCACACCACCTTCGGGGGGGGGAGCATGTGGGGGGCGGAGCCAGAGGCACATTGGACGCAGCATTCCAGTTGTGCAGATGTTAGAGGCTGCTACCACTATGCACGCAACTTCCCCCATGGCATCCAGCAACACCTGGAAGGGCCGAAGTTCCCCATCCCTGGTGTATTCTCTGCTGTTACGAGTTGTCCGGCAGCCAGGAGTTCAACAGGCGCAGTTGCAGCCTCGGCACGCCACCGTGGCTGGGCCACAGTGCGCCGGTTGACTGCCTGCCTGTCCCACAACTGCTAAGGGCACAAAACAGTGTTTGGGATGAACAGCCTCTTAAGGGCTGCTCTGCTTTGGGTACAGAAGGTCCCAAGTTCATTCCTGGCACCTCCAAGCCAGGCTAGGATAGACTCCCTAATCTGAACCCCTGAAAAGCCACTGCTTGCCAGTGCGGGGCATCCCAAGCTAGATGAAGCAACGGTCTGGCTCTGCAGAAGGCAGCTTCCTGTGTTACTGTTTTGATCAGCCCTGAACCCTGAGGACTGGTTTTATTTCTAGGCACAAGGCCCCAGAGCACCAACTATGGGAGCTCCCAGGTGCCAGCCCCCCAGTGGGCTGCAAGAGAACTGCTGCCAGTCAGTGTAGACCAGGAGCCAGCAAACTTTTTCAGCAGGGGGCCGGTCCACTGTCCCTCAGACCTTGTGGGGGGCCAGACTGTATTTTGAAGAGAGAGAAAGTGAACAAATTCCTATGCCCCACAAATAACCCAGAGATGCATTTTAAATAAAAGGACTCATTCTACTCATGTAAAAGCATGCTGATTCCTGGACCATCCGCGGGCCGGATTTAGAAGGCGATTGGGCCGGATCCGGCCCCTGGGCCTTAGTTTGCCTACCCATGATCTAGTCCAGGGGTCAGCAACCTTTTTCAGCCGTGGGCTGGTCCACCGTCCCTCAGACCATGTGGTGGGCTGGACTATATTTTGAAAGAAAAAAAAATGAACAAATTCCTATGCCCCACAAATAACCCAGAGATGCATTTTAAATAAAAGGACTCATTCTACTCATGTAAAAGCATACTGATTCCCAGACCGTCCGATTGGAAGGTGATTGGGCCGGATCCGGCCTCCGGGCCTTAGTTTGCCTACCCATGGTGTAGACAATATGGAGCTAGGTGGCCCCAGTGGTGTGACTCCTGGATAAGGTACCTTCCCACGATGCTTTGCCCTCACCTTGATGTCGACCCTGAGGAGCCGTCTTCCTCAGAGCTGCTAGATGTGTCGTCGTCATCATCATCTTCTTCGCTGCTGCTGCTGCTCCCTTCCTGATCCTTCAGCTGCTCCAGGATCTTCTTGGCCAGTTCGGGGGGTAAGCGGCGGCAGCCCCCGCGCCCTTTCACGGCCCGCTCGATCCGCGCCCTCAACAGTCGCCGCTGCTTCTGGCGTTCCTTGTCTGGCGACCCGCTGAGCGCCTGCACTGCCTTGGTCCACAGAGCCATGGCCTCTTCGTCACTGGAATCCCTGGATGAAAGCGAAGGGCTGTGTGGCTCAGTGAGTGGAGCACCCGCTCTGCATGCAGGGGGGGTTTCAGGTTTGGCCCCCCGGCATCTCTGGGGAAGGCACCCTGCCTCAAAGTCTCAAGAGCTGCTGCCAGTCACAGTACTGGCCAAGAGGGACCAGCTGTTTCACTTGGTGTGAGGTGACTTTCTGTGATGGGCAGGTATTTTTTTAAATAATAATAATAATAATTTATGATTTATACCCCGCCCATCTGGCTGGGTTTCCCTAGCCACTGTGGGCGGCTTCCAACAAAACACTAAAATACAATAACCTATTAAACATTAAAAGCTTCCCTAAACAGGGCTGCCTTCAGATGTCTTCTAAAAGTTTGGTAGTTGTTTTTCTCTTTGACATCTGGTGGGAGGGCGTTCCACAGGGCGGGTGCCACTACCGAGAAGGCCCTCTGCCTGGTTTGGTTCCCTGTAACTCGGCTTCTCGCAGCGAGGGAACCGCCAGAAGGCCCTCGGCGCTGGACCTCAGTGTCCGGGCAGAACGATGGAGGTGGAGACGCTCCTTCAGGTATACTGGACCGAGGCCGTTTAGGGCTTTAAAGGCCAGCACCAACACCGAATTGTGCTTGGAAACGTACTAGGAGCCCGTGTAGGTCTTTCAAGACCGGTGTTATATGGTCTCGGCGGCCGCTCACAGTCACAATTCTAGCTGCCGCATTCTGGATTAGTTAGGTAATTACCACTTATTTTTACATCCATATGTAAAAATGAGAGGGAGCTCAAGGCGGCATACACTCCTCAATAGCTCAGTCGGTAGAGCATGAGACTCACAACCTCCAAATCATGGGTTCGAGCCCCACATTGGGCAAACGTTTCCTGCATTGGAGGGGGTTGAACTCTGCGATTCTACAATTCTACGAGGTAAGTTAGGCTGAGAGGCGGTGACAGGCCCAGGGTCACCCAGGAAACATCCTGGCAGAGTGGGGATTTGAACCCAGGTCCCAGTAGCGTAGCGATGGTTGCCAGTACCTGGGGCAAGGCAAGTATTGTGCCCTGTAACCCATGGTTCCTGTCAGGGCCAGATGGCAGCAGCGGAGAAGGGTCTTCCCAGTGGGGAGAAGGAAGCTGGGGAGGGGTCAGGAGCAGCAGAGACCGTTTATTTTATTATTAGTTTCATGAAAATTTTACACTGCTTGATTTTTTTTTAAAAAGTCAATACGGTGCTTTTTTTCTTTTGAAATTTTGCCCCCCTCCAATTTTGCACCCAGGGCAACAGCCCCACTGCCCCCCCACACACTACTCCACTGCCAGGACCTACCCCAGTGCTCTAACCACTACACCACACTTCCTTTGCCCTGGTTTCAGCACCAACGAACTGTAAGCTCTAAATCATTTCATCACTCTTCTTTGCCTGCCTGCATGGGCACCGCAGGAGAGGCGCTGTAGATTTAGCTTCTAGAGAGGCTGGCGTTATTTACTAGGGCGCCCCCAAAGTGAGGGCGACGGAAACACAAAGTTTCTCACTCACACCTCCTCGTCCATGTCTCCCTGGTAGGTTAAGGGTGCCATGCAAATGGAGCACATGTTGTCCAGGAGTTTGTAGCAGTCGGGACAGTAGATACCTGCGGAGACAGGATGGGGAGAGTCACGTGGCATAAGGGGAGCCAGGCTGGGATACCTTTATCAACCCTCTGAGTGGGCGGGGCCAGAGACAAAGGTAGGAGGAGCAATGGCAGAGTGGGAGGAGCAATATAAGGTGGTTCAATTTCCACACACCCCTCTCTGTACTCTTATCCAGGCAAGATCAGGGTGTGAAGGCAAGGCCAGTGAGGGGTGTGGCCTGGAGAGAAGGGGTGTGTCCAAGGATGGGGGTGTGGCCTGGGGAGAGTCCTGAGGGCCAGGCAGACAGGCTTGGAGGGCCGCATTTGGCCTCCTGGACTGTGCTTTCCCACCACTGCCGTCCAGATTTTCTGGGGTAGAATCCCAAGGGTACATACGGAAAAATTTTCAGCTCAAGGCATGGGCGTAGCCTGCTGCCCCCTGCAGCCGCCACCACCAAAATCAAGTAAATAAATAGAAATACTTAACTAAAAGTGGACAGAGCAAAGGGTATAAATTTCACCTGTTACAACAAGCTAGTTCCTACCCTCACTGCCACGCACCCCGCCCGGCTCTCTAGTCTCCGTCCAAGCAAGTGAGAAACAAGATCAGAGTTCAAGGACACAGTCTGGCCAGGCAAGAACATGAAAGGAGGGTCAGGAGCGGGCTTGGTGAAGGCTGTGGCCTGGGGAGCGCTCCAGATACAAAGGCTTGGAGCATAGCTGTCAACTTCCAGATTTGAAAATAAGGGATCAGCAGCCTCACCTGTCCCGGGGACAGTCTACGGGATATCTAACAATCCGAGATAGCAGCGGGAAGCAAAAAAAAGGGAAGGTTGACAGCTATGGCTTGGAGGCCTGCATCAGCCCTCTGGGCCTGAATCTGCCCACTCCTGCGGCAGCCACCAGTAGCTTCATCCTGCGCAATATGATTTACCCTGCCCTCCTTTTACAGCCTTTCTGGGCCTCGCCTTTGCCCCACAGCCTCCCTCGCCCCGCCCCGGCTTCCAACCTCGGCATCCCTGCGTACTGCAGGTGACAAAGTCCTCGCTGTCCGTGTCCTTGCGGATCTTCCCGCAGCCCATGCAGTAGGACTCGTGGACGCCCAGTTTCTTGACCAGCCACGAGCAGACCCGAGACCTGCGGAGGAGACCCGTGAGGCATGTCTCTTACACACACAGACACAACGCACTGCAGGTCAAGATTCTGCAAAAGCACCACCAGTCTCTGCTTTTATCTGTGTGCAGGTGAAACGTCGTCGTTTTGATATATATACCACCCTTATTCAAACATCCCAGCTGCTACTGGCCACAGCTTCCTCAACCCTATTATTACCACCTGTCCTTCACCAGAAGTATAAAATAAAGCATTAAAATCAGTGTGAAACAAATCAGAATCACAACTAGAGTGTGTTCTGAAAATATATTTCTCAATTGTAGGGTGATGGATAGGTTGTCTTTCCTGTGCTCTGGCCAGAAGGAAAAGGATATCGGATGGAAAGCATTTCTGATGACGACAACGACATAATTGTTTGTCCAATGTTTTTGACCACAGCTCCCATCAGCCCCTGCTGGCACGACCATCATAGACTACAACTCTTTCCTTCCATTTTGGGGGAAAGGTTTGGGGGCTTACTTAGCTGCGAGGACCAGCAAAATGTTGGTGTGGCCCCCGTCTGCGGAGCGATTCCTCACGGCCTTTAGCACGGCTTGGGCCAGCCCCGTCCTTCGTGTCAGGATGGTGTTGTAGAGGTAACAGGTGCGCTCCTAAAGGATCGTTGCGGGGAAATAAGATCACTGGGTTGAGCGGGAGACCAGGCGCCCAGGGAATTCGCTGGGGTGAAGGCCGCATGCAGAAAAAACTGGAGCTGAGGTGGTCAGGTGGCTCAGAGTGGTGTTGTGGTAAGAATCATAGCATTGCAAGGGACCCCCCCAGCATCTAGTGCAGGCATGTTCAAAGTCCATTTGGGGGGCCTAATGCAGCCCACCGGTCGGCTTAATCCGGCCTCTGTGACAGTTTATTTCCTGGGGTAAAATCCTAAAAAACCTCAGCAACTTTGGTCGGCCACCATGGCCATTCACTTCATCAAATCTGGCCCTCTTTGAAAAAAGTTTGGACACCACTGATCTAGTGTAACCCCTCCAATGCAGGAATTTCAACTAAAGGTAAAGGACCCCTGACCATTAAGTCTAGACGCGGACAACTCTGGGGTTGCGGCACTCATCTCACTTTACTGGCTGAGGGAGCCAGCGTTTGTCCGCAGACAGCTTCTGGGTCTTGTGGCCAGCATGACTAAGCCGCTTCTGGCGAACCAGAGCAGCGCACAGAAGCACCGTTTACCTTCCCGCCGGAGTGGTACCTATTTATCTACTTGCACTTTGACGTGCTTTTGAACTACTAGGTTGGCAGGAGCAGGGACCGAGCAACGGGAGCTCACCCCGTCGTGGGGATTCGAACCGCCGACCTTCTGATTGGCAAGTCCTAGGCTCTGTGGTTTAGACCACCCGCTTGTTAGCCTACCTGAAGCTAAATTCCTCCCCGAGTGTGTGTATGTAGAGTCACTCACCTGTTCACGGGAGGGATAGTACCAAGCACACACGACCCGCCGCAGGCGCTGTATGTAGGTGCCAAAGATGGCGATGAAGAAACAGACACCGTACATGAGACCTGGGAGATGGGTGGTTGGGAGGTTTGAAGAAGCAACACCACTTATCTACCTACTTGGCACATTTAGATGCAACCTTCCCGCGGTCCTAGCCCGACACTCTAACCACTGCCCCACAGTCTTATATCACATGGAGAATCCTGGGAACTGTAGTTTGTTAAGCCAGCTTGCTGGAAGGAGGCTTACTAGGCGCCATCCAACCATCTCAGGGACTCCACTCCAGATTTGTGCAGTGTTTGCTCCTGAGCCTTCCCTCCCCCCCCCAAATATCCCACAAGGCAGCAAAGGTTTGGGATCAGTGTTAGGAGTGTGTGCAGGAGTCAGGCCCTGTGACCAGTAGGGCTTTACAGGACTGGGGCCTTCCTAAGTTTCTTCTGAAGAGGCAAGGCACGGCCGCACAGGTGAGGCCGATTGGTAACTCACAGCACCTGGTAGCAAGAGCTGGGAAGGGATAGAAAGTCAGCATGTCCCTTCGGCTCTTTGCCACAGCAACACGCTTCCTGCCTTGCTGCGTTTGGCTCCTTGACTCCTTGATCCCTTGACTCGTGACTCCTTGCTTCTTGATCCTCGGACCCTTGATTTCGTGACTCCTAGCTCTCTGACCCTCAGACCCTTGGCTTCTTGACTCCTGGCTCTCTGACCCTCGGATTCTTGGCTTCCTGACTCCTGGCTTCTGGACTCCCGTTCCTGCTCCCACCCCGCCACCTTGCCCCCCCTCCTGACGTCCCCAGCTGGAACTTTGCTCGCCCGTGAACTGGACCATGGCAATCAGAGTTTTCCTTCTCCTAGATGGGCTCCCTTCCTAGGTGGATGAACCCATACCTGCCCCTCACTTCCCTCTACAGCAGGTGCATAAATCACCTTCTTGACCGCTGGGCCAACTCCTGGTTTTGTCCACTCAGTCCTTCAGAGCCTGTCTTCACATGCAGGGGCATTCTCTAACTCACCAAGGGTTTGTGACCCATTGGCTCCCTTCACTTGGTTCAGCCTGTCAGTCGAAGCCGTTCCCTGGGGTGTGGCCGCCCTCTCATGCTGACAGCTTCTAGGAGCCACAGGTGAAAGCTGGGTGCAGGGTGGGGATCCAAGGTGGACAGACTAGACCAGAAGGAGCCCGACGTGTCCCCCGCCAGAGGTACTATCCCCTTCCCTAACACCTCATGCACTCGGTACCCTTGCAGAACATTTCCTGCACTGTGCAATTCCAGAAACAGCCACAAGGGGCTTGTGCAGAGCTTTGCACTTTTAATGGGCGATTCAATGGACCAGGGGGCAGCAAACTTTTTCAGCAGGGGGCTAGTCCACTGTCCCTCAGACCTTGTGGCGGGCCAGACTGTATTTTGAAGGGGGGAGGGATGATCAAATTCCTATGCCCCACAAATAACCCAGAGATGCATTTTAAATAAAAGCACACATTCTGTGGTTTAACCCACAGTGCCACCCTTACCCTTTTTCAAATACCCTCCCTTGTGAAGTGTTCCCTCAGCCTCCTCTCCTCTCCCCTCTGCTTGGGAGTCCTTTGGGCAGCCACTGCCCCTGGTCTCTGAGCTGCCTCCCCACGCCAAAGAAAGGTGCCTCCTCACACTGCCCCACAGGGGCCTGGGAAGCACTCCCTAGTCAGTCCCAGAGGCAACTTTCGCCTGGGGAGCTTGTAGCCAGGGCCGCTGCAACTAACAACTGTGCAAGGCTTGGGGAGTCAGAGGGCATCAGAGGAGGGAGGGAAGGGAAGGGAAGAAAAAGCGTCAGACGCCAGAGTTGCCCGCAGCACCCCTGACCATCATTCAAGGCACCCCAGGGTGCCATGGCACACTGGTTGGAAACCATTGCTCTACAGGACAGAGTCAGGAATGAAAGTAGGAGGGGGCTATTCGTGTCCTGCCCATCTGATAGGCTCCCTGGAAGCATCCAATGGAATGGCACTTCCAGGAAGAAGATGGGGACAGAGCTAGTTACAGGTAGGTAGCCGTGTTGGTCTGCCGTAGTCAAAACAAAACAAATAATAAAAAATAAATCCTTCCAGTAGCACCTTAAAGGTAAAGGGACCCCTGACCATTAGGTCTAGTCGTGGACGACTCTGGGGTTGCTCATCTCGCATTATTGGCCGAGGGAGCCGGCGTACAGCTTCCAGGTCATGTGACCAGCATGACTAAGCCACTTCTGGCGAACCAGAGCAGCGCACGGAAATGCCGTTTACCTTCCTGCCAGAGTGGTACCTATTTATCTACTTGCACTTTGACGTGCTTTCGAACTGCTAGGTTGGCAGGAGCAGGGACCGAGCAACGGGAGCTCACCCCATCGCGGGGATTCGAACCGCCGACCTTCTGATCGGCAAGTCCTAGGCTCTGTGGTTTAACCCACAGTGCCACCTGCGCACCTTAGAGACCAACTAAGTTAGTTATGGGTATGAGCTTTCGTGTGCATGCACACTTCTTCAGATACACTGAAACAGAACTCACCAGACCCTTATATATAGTGAGAGGGTGGCTCTGGCTCCACCTTCTGTTGGACCTCCAGCCCTACCAGTCCCCAAAGGCAGCACCAGCCACCACCGGGGAGGAAGCCTTTCCCAGTCCCCCCAGTTACCAATGGTGATGTAGCCGTCGTAATCGGGCTCCGCCGGGCGCAGGCGACATTTCCGGGACAGCACGCTGACGTTGCCCCTCTGCAGGACCTCGAAGGCCGAGACCATGTCGCGGTACATCTCGCCAGTGTAGCCCGTCCCGTTGACACTGACGCTCATCGTCACGGGGGCTGCGGGGAGACGCGGCTCAGGCCCTGATCTGAACGGTCGCCGTTATGTCTGAATCCCAATCTCCACCCATAATTGGTGCAAAAACAGATACACCTTTGTACTCTTTTGGCGGGATGCACAATAGACCACCATCCCACCAGTTCTGTTACCTCTTGCAACGATTTCTCCATGCAGCAGATACCGCACCAAGTCCAACAGCCAGAAGACTGAAAAGTCGGCAATGATCAGCAGGACAGCAAGGGTCAGTTGGCGGAAGAGGGAGACGATGGCCAGCGTGTAGCGGAGTTGCTCTTTGCGGGGCAATATGAGCGAGGCTGCAGAGGAAGAAGCAACAGCGGCTGGGTGGACTCAGGGCCACATTCACACCATTTAAAGCGCTACGGCGCCCCTTTAAACCACCATCCTTCCCCCCAAGGAATTCTGGGAGCTGTAGTCTTTCTGGGGTGCTGAGAATGATTAGGAGACCTCCCTCTTCCCCTCACTGAGCTAAACTTTGGAAAGTGACATTGTGTGTAGCAACCTTAACACATTTCCCATGATTCTTGGGGCGGCGGCAGAGCCATGCTGTTTAAGGTGGTATGGTACTGCTTTAAATGTACAGCCATACCTCAGGTTGTGAATGCTGCAGGTTGTGTGTTTTCGGGTTGCGGACCACGCCAAACCTGGAAGTGCCGGAACGGGTTATTTCCGGGTTTTGGCGCTCGCGCATGCACAGAAACACAAAATGACATCACGTGCATGCGCAGAAGCGGCGAATAGCGTCATGCGCGTGCGCAGACACGGTGCTTCAGGTTGCAAACGTTATGGGTTGCGAACATGCCTCCCGCATGGATCACATTCGCAACCCGAGGTATGATTGTACAGTGCAGACAGGCCCTTGGTGTGTAATGCATTAATAGTAGTAGTAGTAATAATAATAATAATAATAATAATAATACCATCTGGTTCAGTTGCCCCAGCCACTCTGGGTGGCTTCCAACACATATAAAAACATAATGAAATGTCAAACATTAAAAACTTCCCGATACAGGGCAGCCTTTAGATGTCTTCTAAATGTTGTGTAGTTCTCCTATTTATCTGATGGGAGGGAGTTCCACAGGGAAGGCGCCACTACCGAGAAGGCCCTCTGCCTGGTTCCCTGCAGCATACATTTTCATGTTTCCACCCAACACCTCTCATTTTAGTGAATAATTTCCAGAGGCCAGAATATCCAAGCTGGGTCTTTCTAGAACTGCTGCCTTACTTGGGCGGATGTACTTGGTACACTCCTTCGCAGACAACGGCAGGACGGTGGGCTTCTTGTTCTTCCTCCGCATTGCGTCCATCTCCAGGAACGGCTTGGTGATGAAGATGTTGTCAAAACTGTCCTCGTGCAAATAATGCTTCCGGTACAGCAGAGCCCTGTTGAAGTCAATAAACAGACATTTCCGTGTTGCTTTCACATGAGAAAGGCTGATGGGTTAGCTCAGCAAGTATAAGAAGATCGCTGCTGGATCAGGCGAATGGCCCATCTAGCCTAACACCCTGCTCTCACAGTGGGACCTGAGCACAAAAGCACTCTGTTCTCCTGCAGCTTCCAGCACCTGGTCTAAATGTCCTTGTGGCGATCACACAGGGTCCCTGGACGTTTAACGGTCTATTGATCCCTGTGCCACCACTGTGCTCGCTTCCCCGCTGCCACCAACCCATTAAAGGTAAAGGTAAAGGGACCCCTGACCATTAGGTCCAGTCGTGGCCGACTCTGGGGTTGCGGCGCTCATCTCGCTTTATTGGCCGAGGGAGCCAGCATACAGCTTCCGGGTCATGTGGCCAGCATGACTAAGCCGCTTCTGGCGAACCAGAGCAGTGCACGGAAACGCCGTTTACCTTCCCGCCGGAGCGGTACCTATTTATCTACTTGCACTTTGACGTGCTTTTGAACTGCTAGGTTGGCAGGAGCAGGGACCGAGCAACAGGAGCTCACCCCATCGCGGGGATTCGAACCGCCAACCTTCTGATCAGCAAGTCCTAGTTCTGTGGTTTAACCCACAGCGCCATCTGTTTCCCCTTCCAACCCGTTACTCTAGGGTAAAACACTGAGTCCAGACAGTTGTTAAAATTAAACCAAATAAACAAGTTTATTTTATAAGTATTAACAAGTTTACGGTTTCTCAGATCATATTCTTCTCAGTTTCTTAACTTTTGTTTCTTTACTGGCCTATACCTTCCTAATACCTTCTGACTGATTATCTCAACTGTTTGACTGACTCCTCTTAACAGATTCTCTCACATCAGACTAGCCCAACCCACAGATTTATCCTCTCCCTCTCTTCTCTAACACCAGACTGACTTCTTAACAACTCGAACTCTAACTCCTCCCCTTGGGTTCCTATTGGTTAGTCATTTTACAATTAGTTAACCCTTTCCTTATGAACCCAGTATGATGTCACACACCTAGGGGGGCAAATGCCACAGTCCGCCCAACCAATCAGGGATCACATATCAAATTGAACTTAACAGTGGTGTTTAGCCAAATGGAACTTATAGAGGTGAACCTCCAGAGGTTGTTGGACTCCATCTCCCATCAGCCCCAGCCAGTAAGGCCAATGGTGAGGGATGATGGGAGTTGTAGTCTACCGCTGCCTGGTTCCTTAGCCCTGCCTTAGGAATGGCAAAGGAGCTCCTCGCTCCTCTTGGCCTCCTTGCTGTGACTCACTTGATGTAGAGGTACAGAATGACCAAGGTAGACATATAGCCAAAAAGCCCTACAGCCTCCTTCACAGGCTGCAGGCGCTTGGAGACGTCCTCCATGATGTCAAAGGCGACTTGGGAGAGGCTCTTGCTGGCATTGACGGTCACGTCGTAGTGGTGCACAGCTGTGATGTTGAACTCGAACTCGTGTCGCACGCGGTTCAGCACAGCCACGATCGCTGGTGGTGCATATTGGGGGAGATGGGAGGGTAGGGTGTGAGAACAAGGGTGGCTACGTCTATACTACAACTCTAGCGGGGGCTTGAATCGCTTTGTTAAAAGTTCACGTTTTGGCGACTCACAGAGCCACAAGACTCTGTTTAATCGCAGAATGAAACTGAGAATGCTAAGGGTTTAACATTGGAATATTCCACTGAAGCACACTGAAGCTCCCTGAGCTCTAATAGGTGGATAATTACCTGCTGGTGTTCTCTGCTAGCTTTATCGCAAGTGTTTAACCTTAGATCATGTGAGGGGTAAAGTAAAGGAACCCCTGACCATTAGGTCCAGTCATGACCGACTCTGGGGTTGCGGCACTCATCTCGCTTTACTGGCCGAAGGAGCCGGCGTGCAGCTTCCGGGTCATGTGGCCAGCATGACTAAGCTGCTTCTGGCGAACCAGAGCAGCACACGGAAACATTGTTTACCTTCCCACCGGAGCGGTACCTATTTCTCTACTTGCACTTTGACGTGCTTTCGAACTGCTAGGTTGGCAGGAGAAGGGACCAAGCAACGGGAGCTCACCCCGTCGTGGGGATTAGAACCGCCGACCTTCTGATCGGCAAGTCCTAGGCTCTGTGGTTTAACCCACAGCGCCACCCGCGTCCCATGTGAAGGGTATTTGATTGCAAATCTGCACCTTGAAGGGAGTTGCCTGTTAATCTTTCTCTGGAAGCCACAGGGAGCAAAGGATGTGGTAATAATGTTTCTCCAGCAGCAAATAACCTTATGCTGGATGCAGCTATGGCAGAGACATAGCTTTGATTGTTGCTCTGACCGTAATTGTATTATATATTTAAGAAGAAGAACATCTGCTTGAATATGCATATGCTTTATACTCCTTTCTGGGTATATAATTGATCGTTTTTGTACCTGTTTTGAATGAGTTATGGTTAGTAAAGCTTTAAATCATATTTATAGGTCTGGGCAATTTTTATTCCAAAAGGAGTCAGTTTTTATGCATCCAATTGTTTCATGGCGCACAGGAATAATGGGAATTATAATCTCAAAACATCTGGAGGGCCGAGTTTGCCTATGCCTATGCTTGGTCTGAGTTTTGGTTTTAGTTTTCCTCTGCCCTCCCTGTGCCTTTTACCTTCTGTGTCTTTTTTTTAAGATTGCAAGCTTAGGAGTAGGGATTGCCTTGCTTTGATTGTATATAGGCTGCTCTGGAAGCCTTTTTGGGGTACCAGATGCTATGTCTAAGTAAAGGTGTCCACTTAAAAACTTAGGGAAAGCCTTGCTGGATCAGACACCGGTTCAGGCCCACCTGAACTGGACAGGTGTTTTATCCCCCAACCTTTCTCCACACTCACGCTCAACAACCTTGCGGCGCAGGAACGGTGCTATGTACTGTGGGATTATGCAGAAGAGCAAGAGGACTGTGGGGAAAAAGACAAGACCATTAGGAGGGCAGGGCACAGTGGTCTAGCTCCCAGCCGCACACTCATTCATTGGCTGGCCTCAGTCACAGCAATATTGCTACTCCTAAGCATTACTATAGAGATTCAGTGAGGTCAAAGCATGTTCAACACATTATCTCATTCACCCACATACAACAGCCCTCTAAGGTAGGCTTGTATTGCTATCCCTTCTTTTGTCAATTAATCGGGGCCTGAAAAGCCAATGAACTGCAGCTACCATATAGCTTGCCAGCACATAACACAACCATAGCACACCAGTCTCCCCCGCCCCAATAGCTCCCAATAATATATTATTAAATGGCTGATTTCTGCAAATCTCTCTGGATTCAGCTCTACAGCTGCAAACATAACGTTTTAAGTGTGTTTTAAGTGCATTATACAAATGTGACACTAGATGGCGATGGTGAGCTAGTAGCAAATTCAATATATATTTTTAATTATCATTATTTTTTAAAGCATTTTCACAGCATTTTTTTTTTAAATGTATCTAGATTCCACCTCTGTCTGGCCTGGTCGGACTCCGGGGCTGAGCTCTGGCAGTGTTTGAGGCTGGGGCCATGCAGAGAACGTGAAGAAGCACCTGAGTCACGCTAGCTATTTGCCACAGACACCAGAGGTCAAGGCTCACTCCAGGATGACGAAGGGGTCAGAGGCTGCACAAAGCAGTGACATGGCTGATGAGAGGTCAAGGGTAACGTTAAGCAGGTGGATGAGGGGCTCAGAGGCCGGTTCATGGACTTTGATTAAGGCCAGGGGTCCCGGTAGGCAGAAACGAAGCTGACCAGAGGTCAGGGGTCATCCTAAATAGTGACCAGGTTTGTAGGAGCTAGAGGATCTATGCCGTGTCTATTATGAATAAGCATAGTTTGTGCTGGTTAGGTCACAACCAGTGAGTAGACTAATGAGGAGTCATGCTAAGCAGTGAAAAGTTGGAAGAGGTCATAGGTCAGGGGTCATGCTAAGCAAAAACTAAGTGAATCAAGGGTCAGAGGTCAGGAGTCACACTGGGCAAGGACTAGGCTAACGACCTAGGTCATGCTAAACAGCGATTAGCTTAGCAAGAGGTCAGAGGTCACAGTAAGCAGTTGTGATGGCCTGGGACTCGGGCTCGGACTCGGAACCAGAGGAGACTCAGTCCGCACTGGATCCTTTGCCTCAGGCGGCAGCTGAACCTAGTCTGGGGCCTGATTCTGAAGAGCCCCAGTCTGCACAGGTTCCCCTGCAACAAGCACCAGCTGGGCCGAGTCAGGGGCCTGAGCCTATCCTGGCTCCAGATGTGGGGATGACCTCGTTGCCTCCAGCTGGGCCATCACTTACAGCTGCTCCACTACCAGTTGGGTCAGGAGAGGCTGAGGTGGCCTCTGGGTCTAGTAACCCACCGACATCTCCCGAGCTGCAGAGACTGAGGTCTGAGAGAAGGAGAGACCTGAGTACTTGCAGGAGGAGGAGTACGCCTTTGGGCGAGACAGGGAGGTGAGTCGCCGGGGGGTCAGGACCGGCCGTTACCCCAACCATAGCTGTCAAGCGTCCCTTATTTGGCGGGACAGTCCCTTATCCCAGCGCCGTGTCCCACTGCTGTCCCTTATTGATGATGTCCCTTAAATAAGCTACTGAAGGTAATGGGGCCCTTTCTATGTCCAGCTGTCGTTTGTCAACAACAAATTGTTGCTGTTTTTTTGTGTTGAATATATGCTATATGGTAATTTATGGACCTAATAGGTATCTAAAGCCATTTGCACGCAACAAAATATGTATTTTATCAAAGTAATTGTTGGTCCCTTATTTTGGCTGCTGATCCCTTATTTTCGAGGCTGCTGGTCCCTTATTTTCAAATCTGTAAGTTGACAGCTATGACCCCGACAGAGATAAAAAGCTGCTGGACCCCGTCCCAGGTTGCGGGAGCAACGTTGCTGTTTGCCAGAACCTGTCTGTGATTCTGTGCCTGACTTTGCCTGGCTTCCTGCCTTGGCCCTGTCGGACTGACACCTTGCGGAACCTTTGCATTTGGGACCAGACCTGGACCGCATTACTCGGGTTAACCCTGGGCCCAGCACAGCAGTGACTAGGTTGACGAGAGATCAGGCGTCCTGCTAAGCAGTGACTAAGCCAGCGAAGGGCCAGAGGTTTGGGGATGAAGGGCTGGAGACAAGGGAATCCCACTGACCGCTGCCCTAGTGTCAGAGGTCAAGTGCAGCCATCGGAGGGGCGGCAGGAGGGTCAAGGGGTCAAAGTTCATGCTCACTATTAGCCAGGCCGCAGAGGTGCTTGAAGAGCAGGACGACGGAGCAGAGGAAGTAGAGGAAGGGGATTGCCCGCTCGCACGTGTCCTTGGCGTTGTCAAAGAGACGGGTGCACTTCCGGTAGGGGGTGCCCATCTCCTCGTTGCAGACCTCGCCCAGGTTGAGGAGGAAATACCACACATTGCGCAGGCAGTGAGCTGCACGGAAGGAAGGGGCAGAGAAGAAAATTGTCAATTTGATTGTCTGGAGCACCTGCAGAGTGCAGCAGCTAGGCTGCTTGTAGCTGATGGTCAATAACACCCTGCTGGCAGAATTTGAACTCGTGGCGATTCTTCTGCTGGGCCAGTGGGGGAACTGTTGCAGGAACGCCCCCCCCAAATAATTGTTTGTACAAACACGACACACACACACTCACACACGACATACGCACCGCTTCTGTTATAAATTCATTAAAAAATCAGCCGTACATCGGATCTGTACCGTTCCACTTTTATTTTACACCATGAAGGAAGGACTATCAAAGGGGGGAGACTTGACACAAGGCAGCCATAATCCCCAAGCGTACCAACACATCCGCAGCAAGCCCTACCCAGTTGGCATGCCAACCTTGATGGTCCTAGACAGAAGATCATTACACTCACAAAGGACCTGCATATGGAAGTGGATTCAGTACGGACTGAAACAAAGGACAGTGACCAGCCCTTCCCTCTGGGGGCAGGAAACAGTGAACTCCTCTTTGTCCTCAGGAATGTAATCATGGGGAGGGGGAAAGGAGGAACCGGACAGGTGACAAGACACTTGGGTTACCACCACAACTCCTCCCTGAACCCCTCCTCTTTGTGATGTGTCAATGATGTAGTCATGATGTAGTTGTGATGTAGTTCTAGGGATGTAGCATGGGGGATTAGTAGCTAATAAAAGTTGGGGTCTTCTTTTGTTCTGGGCTTCCATCTTGTTCCACCTTGTGGCAGGTGGGAGTTCTGTGGTGACAGTCTTCAATAAAGACCAAGCCTACTGGCTGCTGTTTTGCTCTGGTATTCCTGGCTGGTGTCCTTGGTTTTTTGTCCAAGGGAGCCCTCAGATTTCTCCGTTAAGAAAGTTAAAGGTATAATATGTCCTTCTCCAGCTCAGGACCAGGTTGCTTGAGAGACGGCCTTATCCCTTATACATCCAGAAGATCACTGCGGTTGCAGCAGGGTCTCTCCTGCAAATCTCAAAGAATTCAGAAATCTATCATCTCAGAGCAGGGCTTTTAGGGGGGCTGTACCTGTTCTGTGGAACAGTATCCCTGTCCAGATATGACAGGGGCCCCCACTAGCTGCACTTCCTGGAAACAACTGAATACAGTGGTACCTCGGGTTACATACGCTTCAGGTTGCAGACGCTTCAGGTTACAGACTCCGCTAACCCAGAAATAGTACCTTGGGTTAAGAACTTTGCTTCAGGATGAGAACAGAAATCGTGCTCCAGCGGCGCGGCAGCAGTGGGAGGCCCCATTAGCTAATGTGGTGCTTCAGGTTAAGAACAGTTTCAGGTTCAGAACGGACCTCCGGAACGAATTAAGTACTTAACCCGAGGTACCACTGTATATATTTGTCCTGGCAGGTTTTTCCGGCTGGATAAATGGGTCTTTACCACAAGTGTACAGTTTGCTTGTGCGTTTTTAATTCTGCTTGCGGAAAGCTCTCCCAAGAGAGACCAACCTGACACCATTTTAGGCCCTGGGGAAAAAACAATCTTCTTTCACCAGGCCTTTAGCTTTTAATTTGTAGGTTGTTTTAAACTGTTTTTAGTATTGCATTTTAATGTTGTAATTCATACCTTAGGGTGAAGGGCGGCTAATTAATAAATAATAATTATCTGTGGCCTCCTTGACTGGGTGGGGTGTTTTATTCCTGCCTTCTTAAAAGAGGATCGTGCTTTAGGTTTTCCTCTTCTTTTGTGCCAGCTTTAATGGATGTGTTTGTTTGTTTATATACCATAGGTCACTTTGAGTTATAGATGCAATTATTATTATTATTATTATTATTATTATTATTATTATTATTAAATTTATTGATTGCTTTTTCTTCTTTTTACCAAGGTAACTCAAAGCGACTTTTGATATATAAACAAACGAACACATATTATTACTATATTTAGGTTTTATTACCTGTAAATCGGTTTGGAAGTTGATTAGTAATTCAGAGATGATGAGGATGATAATCGTAATAATGACAGACAGTCTCTGTGGGCAAACTACCTGTCTTGTGGTAGGTTGGAGTTAGCCAAAAGCTCTCTTCTCCTTTGATCCCACAGGTGACGCCATAGGAAACCCAGCCAGATGGGCAGGGTATAAATAATAAATTATTATTATAGGGTACAACCCCTTTAGTCCATCTCCTTGGCTTCTTGCATCCTTCCTCCATCCCAACCCATTCTGCGCCCATTCAAACTCACCCACGTGCCTTACAGAGTCCATGACAGATCGGAAAAGCTTTCGGACGCGGTCACCAACCACTTTTGCCTTCTGAGCGATGTCCTTGATTTTTCGTAGCGCATCTAGGCAGAAGATGTTGGGGGGGGGGGGGAGAGAGCCCACCTTAAATATGGTCGGTGTCTATTAAGAACCAAGAACAGTGCCAGGACTGAAGAAAGCAGTGTTGGTGCCGTTCTAAAGTTGCTAGACTCCAATTCCCATCAGCTAGGATTGCCAGATTTCAGAAAGTAAAATTCCTGCACTTTCTGGGGGGAAACCTAACCCAAAAATAGTGATTCTAAGCTTATTGAGCTGTTTCTGCTGCTTTTTCCATCATGTTACCATATATCCAGGTTTTCCCTGACATTCTGCCAATTCAGCAAAACTCCCCCCGACGCCATTTTTACACCTGAAAACCAAGATGTGTCAGGAATTTTCCTGATGTATGGCAAGCCTACATCAGCCTACGTTAGGACGGTTAACGGTTAGAGGATGTTTGGCGTGGGGAAAGCAGATAGGCTGCCTCATCAACACCGTTGGGCACCCAAGGGAGCTGAATGTTTGGAAATTCGGGACAGATAAATGGATGTCCACACAGCACAGAAACTAAGGAATATGCTCCAAAAGGAGGCAGTGGTGGCAACCAACTTAGATGGCTTTAAAAGTGGATTCAGCAAAATCACGGAGGCTAGCAACTGCTACCAGCCACAGTAGAGATGTTCTGCTGCAATGTCAGAGGCATTCATGTGCCTCTGAATTACCAGTTGGGTGCTGCTGCACTCTGTCCTGCTTTGGGGTTTACCTGATGCATCTGGGGGTTGTTTGATTGTGTGTCTGACTGTTAACCAGAAGGTTGGTGGTTCGAGCCCACGTAGGGATGTCTGTGGGCAGGATTCCTACACGGCAAGGGGGTTGACCCAGATGCCCCTCAGGGGTCTTTCAACTGTACAATTCTGTGATTCTACGATTCATTTATATTTTGTTATTTGTTTATTTATTGGATTTATATATACTGCCCTTCATCACAAGATCTCAGGGCAGATGGCAAGATCTTTCCCTCAGAAATTTGTGCGGAATCACACGCTAGTGGTGGGCGATGTCAGAGACAAAAAGTGGGTGGGGCCACAGAGGGAAATATTGCCTTTGCAGAGCGCAAGTAAGGCAAGGAAGAGGCATTCTTCTTCTTCAAGGGAGCATGTCAGGAAAAAACACTTGAGGAGGGTGTGAAGTTGGGCTGCGTAGTTTAGTATGGTATCCACGCCTCGAGCCTGATCTGTTGTGTGTTTACTCTGCTGAGAAATATGTGCTCTTGCATGTACAGCAGCATGAGTCGCGGACGCACGCCGGAGGAGGATGACTGATGGATCTCCGCAGCGGCAAGGCTGAGAAGGGAGACGCTCCGGCTGGGGCCAAGCCAGCTGGCTTTCCATCCCACGGTTCGGACAGTCTGGGGGAGGAGGCGTGGCCTGGGCTGCTGAGGGGGCAAGGCCTGAGGGGAGAAGGCGTGGCCTGGGCTGCTGAGGGGGCATGGCTTGGGGAGAGGAGGCGTGGCCTGGGCTGCTGAGGGGGCAAGGCCTAAGGAGAGGGGGCAAGGTCTGGGAAGAATTCAGAGTCCCAGACAGAGAGGCCCAGAGAGCCACATTCAACTCCTGTGGACAGAGGTCTTTTGCAACCCCTGTCTTTCAAAAAATACACTTCCAACCCAACCAGGAATAAAAGTGCAAGGCTGGTGCAAGCAGAGCAGCAATAAAACCCCGTCGTCTCACTGATCAGGGGCTCGCGGGCCCTCTGCAGCATTTCTGCCGTCTGGTTGAGGGCAAGCTCGGCGCCACACGACACGGCATCGGCGCACCGGGTGAAGTTGCGGATGATGTTGGCGAAGGGGCCCTCCATGGCCAAGCCGAATGCCAGGATCAACAGCATGGTCTTGCCTTCTTCTGTAGGGGGCGACAGAGATGGGAGACGGAATAGAAAAGCATCAGGGGCTGAGTGGGGTTCCCTCTCAGGGAAGCCTTTTTCCTCCTGCCCCAGAACTGCAGCTGTATGTCGCTGGCCAGTTCTTAGGCCCTGCTAACAGCACTGAGGTGCTTCAACAAAATGTTGCAGTGCGGAGTGTGGCTGTTTGCAGCTCTCTCCTCTCAGGCCTACCTGGAGATGCCAGGCATCGAAACTGGGACCTTGTGTGTGCAAGGCAGATGCTCTCCCAGCGGCATAACTGCCAACTTAAAGATTTGAAAATAAGGGACCAGCAGCCTCGAAAATAAGGGATCAGCAGCCAAAATAAGGGATTTTCCAAGCACAGGTATGTTCAACTTCTGAGCCCCTCTGAGCCAAAGGCAGGAAGCCCAGCCAGCAGCCAAACGAAGCCTCAAGCGGTGGTTCCCACAGCGCAGCAAACCACCAAAAGGGGATGCTGCAAGGAAAACCACCGTCACCTCTCCGCTGGGAAGCGCTGAGCAAAGGCAAGTCCCCAGGCAATGCGGCTGATTTGATCAGCACAAGGCATGCAAGCTCCACCCCCCCAGTCGTTCTTAGACTCCTTATTGGGTGAGCAACGCAGCCAAGCAACACAGTTGCAGCCTCCCTCCTCCGGCAGGGAGGGAGGGAGAGGAGCTGCTTCCTTTGAAACCCAGGAAATTTAAGGGACATCATCAATAAGGGACAGCAGTGGGACACGGCGCTGGGATAAGGGAGTTTCCCGCCAAATAGGGGACGGTTGACAGCTATGCCCAGCAAGCTACAGCCCTTGTTCTCTCAAGTAACCAGTATTAGGGGTAGGAATAGCCCCCAAAGAATAGCAGCTTTCGCTATGGGTCGTTCCCAAAAATAGTGGATTCTGTTTGGCTCACGACAGCCCTTCCTACTGCCTGCCTCCAATGCTGTCTGGGGACTGCTTATTTTCACTTGTCTTGGGTTTTTCCACACTTACTTGAGAAGATCTGGGGCAGCATGAGGAGGACGGTGACACGAACTTTGCATGAGAAGGCCATACCAAGGCCAAGCCCAAGGGCCAGGGTGATGGTGGACAGAAGGCAGTACCAGATGTTGTACCCCTGCACGAAAATGACCATTGCCCCATAGGCTGTGGCGAGGACCATGCCCAGAGCAAATCCACCCACGCTACGGGTCACGGACCGGCCCAGGGTGTCCTCCACCACCTGTGGGACCGGTGGCTTCTTTCTCTTCCTGTTTCGACTCCCACGCGGTGAGAAAATAGACAGGAGACCCATGGCGGTGTTGGCTTCAAGGAGGCTACCCAACAGAGTACTGCACGGACCAGAGCAGGGGGCGCTCCGTGGTCTCCGTGTCTGCAATGGGTTTGGAAGTGTGTAGGTAAAATCACAAACCAAGAGAAACCTGTGTTAAAACTTATGGGGTGGTAAGATATTTGGAATGGGGGAGCCAGGAAAGGAGAAAGTCTCCAGTCAGTGTGTTATCGTCCCACCAACAACTACATCAGCGTTCCTATTTGAGGTCTGAAAAACCAGTACACTTGAGATTCCGCTAGGCTCCACACATCACCTGTCAGATTCTGTCCCTAGCCCCACCCACATTCTACAGTAGCTCCTTCCATCCCTTGCTGGATCCTCTCTTGACTCCACCCTAGCCACGCCCACATTATGTACTAGCTCCTCCCACCACTTGCTGCATTCTCTGTTGACTCTACTTTAGTCCCACCCACATTCCACACTAGCTCCTCCCAAACTTCCTTACCAAATTCTGTCCCCGCCTTGCCCCTAGCCCCACCCACTTTCTGCCCTGGCTCCTCCCATCACTCGCTAAAAACACTTCTTTTCAGTTTCCACTGCAAGTCTGTCCCTATCCATTTATTTAAGCCCTGCCCTGATTTTGGGTGATTCCCCCTAGCCCAAGCCCCAGCATTACACAGAGGATATGAAATTTGTGAAATCAGTGTTTGGCAACTTAAATCAGAGGGACAAGCCAGGAATTGCTCTAGAACTTCAGAGGATATCCTTCAAAAGGGCATAGCTTAAAATTATTATTATTATTATTATTATTATTATTATTATTATTATTATTATATTATTATTATATTATTATTATTATTATTATTATTATTATTATTATTATTATTATTA